>VYZM01012925.1:1642604-1732353 GCA_013398915.1 Dromas ardeola | reverse complement strand
GGGGAATTCATGCAGAGTTTAAAGATACTGAATTTCTGAGCTCAACTGAGGCCTGCAGTTCTTATGTTGGCATCAAAACCATACCTACTTGACTATTGCATAAATAGCCCACCAATCTGCGTGCACTGATTTTATATCTTTTTTCCTCTTGAAACTCAGGCCATCTATGACAGCTCTTGATCTGCTGTATTTTTCTCATTGATCTCTGAAGCAAATGAAGCCTACAAGATCGTGCTGGCTGAGCTCCTTCCTTCTCCCCATAGATTTTGAACTTCATTGGCTTGTCTTAGCCAAATTTGACTTGGGGTAAATACTGCCCCGCTGCAGGTTTTGTGGCCCTAGGTAGCCGGGCTGAGCAGAGAGACATTAGTGCCTGCAAAGCTTCACGCCAAAGGTGACAAATGGAAGTGGGGGAGAAGGGAAAGAAAGAGGCATTAGTAATTCCTGAGTTAGGGAGAAGTTCAGCCAGTGCTTCCCCCGGTAACTGTCAGTTCCCTTCTCATCCCCCTTTATATATCTAGTCAGTGTAATGTTGAACACTTGTATGTAAATGCAAATACAAGGTAATTTTTCAGAGCATCATTCCCACGAGTGCTACAGTTATTACAGGGTGAAATAATATAATTAGAGAGATAATAGCAAAGACAGAGGAAAATGGAGAGGCATGAGCAAAAAGAGAAAATAAGTTTTCAGCCGAGTTTTAGAAAGAAACAGGGAGCTAATGAGTTGGAGCTCATCTAGATGGCAGCAGCAGGCATTGCTTTTCCTACCAGGAGAGGTGATGTGTGTCTCAAGAATAAAAGAGAGTTTAAAAGTTGCCTGATCAGTGGATGGGGGTAGAAAACGCTACAGAAAAGGGGTGAGAGTAGACTGAAACAACCGAGGTGTCATGGATTTATACGTACTTCAGTTTATTCAGAATGAGTGCCTGATACTGGGCAGTTCATAAAAACAGGCTTCTTCATCTGTCTAATCTCTGTCTGCCTTTATTTGTAACATAATGTTTGCGTTGAGCAGTTTTGGTCCTGTTGCTGCTACAGAGTGGCCAGATAAGGAGAATGAAGGTGATGGCAGAGGGTTTGCTCCAGCCTGGAGACCAGCACCAGGACAGGCCAGAGTTTGGTGTCGTCAGCGTGCCCACCCTCACCCTGTTGCCTCCTGACTAACGGGAGTAAATTTTGGCAGCCGTCAGCCTGATCCATGGCCCTGGTGTGAGCGCGAGGTGCTGCCCCCGCTGCAGGCAGAGCCCTCCCGCTCGGCTGGGCTACCCAGACAGTCAGGGAGGACCACGGGGAAGGGCAAACAGCCCCCGGCATCCTCCAGAAGGAGAGGCACGTGTGGTTTATGGGCTTGTTCATCCTCTCCCATGAGGCCAAACCCGGAGCACCGAGTCCTTTGGGATGGCTGCAGCCTTTTGCCCTAGCGATGGTGCCAAGCCGGGGATATTTTGCATTTGGTGTAGGCAGCTCCTTATTTTTTTTTTTATTTTTAGTTTTTTTTTAATGAATCCTGATAAGGAAGCTAATAGAGCCAGCAGCTGTGTGATTAGTGGGAGTGGGTCCTGGTGTTTGCAGGGGGGCATTCCTTAGCGAGCCGGCAGCAGGCTGAGCGCGCGGGGTGCGTGCGGAGCCGCTCGCTTGGCTGGCTCTGCCCTCCCGGCGCTGCGCCAGGCGAGGACGGCGGCAGAGGCGGACACAGGTGGGCTGATTAGTGTGACGGAAAATAATTAGGAGAGCATTAGTTTTAGGTTGGAATAAATGGGTTGTCCAGCTGTAGCTGCTGTAGAGAGGAAGTTGAATGTTAATTAGATGCCAGCAGTAATTATGGTGATTATGTATTTTTTTGAGTGGCTGTGGGGAATAGCTCAATTCGCATCCAGAAGGTAATGTGAATGACGTGTCTAATCGCTTTAAGGAAGAGGGAAGGTACTTTTTTCTTTTTTTTTTTTTCTTTTTTTTAAACAAGTACAATTACAGTAAAACAGAGCTACAGTAGGACACAAAGAAGTGTAAGTGGTTTGATGTAAATGCTCGGGGAAAAATGAGTCTGTTGAAGTAAGAGAAAATACTTTGTGTCTGGTGCAAGGAATTCATCCTGCTTTTCTACACAGAAAAAATAGACGGTGGCAGAGATGGGACCTACACCTCTTCTTCCATCTCCTGGTGCGTGTTCTTAACTGTGAGACAAGCAGTCCTCTTGAAAATAGCTATGAATTTATTTTGCTGGATTTCAGGCCTGTTTGATGCTTCTCCCCCCACACCCCCCCATATTACACAGATAAACGAAGGTGATGCCAGTAGAATTCATAGAAACGGTGATATTTTAAGAGTCTCTTACCTGAATTATTTGAAGACAGTCAATTTTAATATTTAGATCAGAAACCTAATTTTACAGGCTTGTCCATACACAAGGCTACTCTGGAACTGTTGCTCCATGCATATTTATGTAGGCATTGCGATAAAACAAGTGCCCACATGCAAATCTATTCAGGAATAGCTGTTGTGCTCTAAATTCAATTTTTCTTTCAGTTTTTTCTGTCAGTTGTAGATCAAGCCTCTTGCTTATACCCACTAGTTAAGAAATGAACTCATTAACATGCCACCCACTGTGTCTGATAACCTAACTAACACCTTCGATCTCAGACAGTCTGAGCTCAAATTCACTCTTAGCGTTATTTGTCAAGATTATTTGTAGAATAAATTTGCATAAATTCCCAACAAGCATGTAGTGGACACCCAGATTTTTGTGGAGTACTTTACTGGAAATAACTGGTGTGCAAGAGTGTTGTCTTCCACGCAAACCTACTAAGTGCTCCTGGGGGTTCCTCACTTCAAGAAATAATAGCAAACACTTGAATCTTATACGCACAAAAATGTGCAAAAGCCCAAGGACAATGAGCCAATTTGCACAGAAACCCTCTGATGGTTGGACGAGGACAGTCTCCTGAGATCCACAGGGAAGGTCCACCTAAAGCATTTGTGCGGCTGCCTAATGCGAAACTTAAAAAAATGCACCATTCCCCTTCGTTCACAGGGGAAATACAGTACCTCACCACCTGACCTTCCTGAAGCCGATGTTTGGAAGACCCCTGCTGATGAGGATTTAGGTAAGGATATTATCTGTTTCTTGCATCAGCTGTGTTACTTACTGTCAGAGGCATGACTGATTTTTCTGAGCATTGGGACCATACAAGATACCCTCATGACATTCAGTGACCAGCATGTCTCAGACAGAACAAAATAGATACCCAGCACAGTGGCACAGTCACCTTGTTGGTGTTCTGCTGCACCACCTGCCTGGGTGTCAAGTGGGGAGGTGTAATTTTTCACCAAATAGCCAACCCTTTACCTTCCTCCAGCTTCTTTCTCCATGTGGAGGTTCTTCAGTTGTCCCTGGTCTTGTTACATGGGACCACCTGCTCCTCTGGGTGTGACTGGAAGTCCGTCCATTACAGAGACAAAGTGCAAGTGTCCCGCATGACGAGATGGGTGTCTGCAGGCAAGTCCTCTCCCCTGCACCCAGGCACATGGGCAACTCTGTGCATGGCGCACACTTGTCAGAAGTGGCTGTGTCTTTCTCCCGTAAGGGATGTAGTCGCATGGCAGGGGAAGGATTGCAGATCTGAAGGAGCTGGAGCAGTGAGGACTTGATTGCTGGAGCGGTGGGGTGCCCCACATCTGGGAACAAGCCTTGGGCTAACAGCTGGCTGAAAACTTCTGGCAGGTTGGATGTGTGCAGGGGCATAAGGTTTGCCAAAAGAAAGGCTTCGCTGTCAACTGCAAACACAACAGCCCTTGCATTCCTTAATTACTTCCATCTAGGAGAGGTGATGGCCTCTTTGATTGAACTATGTTAAATGAAAAGTGGGTGGCAAGATGAATGCTTTGCTTTTACTTCTAAAATCCCACTGCTAATTAGATGTTACAGAGGCAGGAATGCACTCGATTGAAATACTTTTTCACCCTTTTATCTATAGTACTTTAATTTGGGGAATAGTGAGACCCTGCACACGCTTTCTTGGCTGCTCAGACCACTGTGCAACTTTGAAAGTTGGGCTGGCCTTGGTTTACCCAGTGCTTACGCAGCCTGTGCTCTCTTCCAGATTCCTCCTGAAGGATCTGCTGCTGGCTGACGGGAAGTTGTCAAAACGTGTTGTGCCACATCAGGAGGAGCACAGGATAGCCTGGGACTCTCGTTCCTCTTCTTTGAGGATGAAGAGTTGACAAGTTTAAATGGACACACCACGAGCAGTAGATTATGGGGGAGAGGGAGGAAGATCAGGAGCCTCTGGCAGTTTTTGAGGCTTTGAAGAATCAGACCCCAAGGATGTTCCTCTAGATATTAAGGCCTGTTTTTATAAGAGCGATTGCTTTGCCGTGCTGTCCTTGAGGACCTGGCTGAGCATCCAAAGAGGGAGTATATGCTGTCATCTCCAGCGGAGGCAGCATGGCCCAAGCCACCCTATCTGTTCTGGTGCTCTGAGCTTCACTGCATGCTGTGCCATCACCAACACTTGTTCCGTAGGAGTTTTTGCTGCCCCTGTGTCTGGCAGCTTCAGTTTTCCTTGTTTGCCCTTTACTCTTCTCCTCTCACCCTGTACTTGGACTTGGGGATTGTTCTCAGTCACGCTGATGGGTTTGCTTCAGCCCTGATACTTGGGCACTCCCCTCCTTCATCCTTTCTGTGTCTGGCACAGATGCGGAGGCTGTGGGCTCTGCTCACTGGCCAGGGGCTGGCAGTTCAGTGACAAAGCCGTTCCCAGGGGTGACTTTGGTTATAACACAGTTTCTCTGGGTCTCTGCAGCTTTCTGGGTGAGGAGCTCCATCAGCCTGAGGGTTCATTTGCACAAACGCTGTGGGTGAGAAAATGAGCGATGCATCAGGACACATTTATTTTAAACCTGAGAAGCTGCTGAGAGCCGTGTCAGCCGAGGCAGGCCCTGCTGGCTCCAGGGGTGTCCTCTGCAGTCTTGCTGCCTGCAAGCTGTGAGGACCACCATCTGGGAGGCAGTCATACATGGTGTTGAGGCTCCTGGGGAGACACCCAGCCCCTCGGAACACCGGGGCTCTCCAAGCTGGCCTTGCTGGGAGCTCTCCTGGTTTGCCTGAGAGCACCATGGTGCCGCTTGGCAGCCCAGGCAATGGCATGAAAGACCTTGTATCCTCTTCTCTCAGAGAGTAAAGCGATGCGATGGAGGGAGGAGGGAGTAAAGCAGCTCAGGGAAGAGCTGTGTTCCCGCAGAGGGCTGTGCTGAGCACAGTCATGCTCTCACAGTGCACGCAGAGGGGTTTTAACCCCGGGATCCCTCCGGAGTGCTGGTAAGGGTATCTGGTAAGGGTATCTCAGGCTTGTGTGGCAAGCAATGGTTTCCATGTGGCTGCAAAACATCATGCCATTGTGCTGGGGCTGGTCCCTCCTTGCTGTGGAGTGGGGGAGAGGGTGAGCAATTCTTTTTATTATTATCTTTATTTTTTTCTCCAAATATTTTTAAACTGCTTCTCTACTTTTCTCAATCCTGGATTGATGGACATTGCAGACCATGAGCGAAGTTTGCAGTACCGCAGCTTGGTGTGGTGTCACACCGATACCTGACTGTAGTAGGCAGGGTGATGGCTCTTCCAGGAGGGAAAACCACCTCCGCTGAAGCAGTTTCCCGTGATCCCCCCCATGCAGTGAGTGTGCTGGTGCGTTTTGTGCTGTCAGGCTGTGTGTGTGTCAGTCGCAGCAAACTGAGGGGCTGCTCCAGCAGTGGCTGAGCAGGGCAGAGGCGAGTGTGATGACTCCAGAGCTGGTTCAGGTGTGTGCAGAGCCCTGCCGCTGGCTCCCTCCTGGCACCGGCACCCCGGGCCCTCGCTCCAGGACGTCGCTTTGGGAAATGAGGAAATGGCCTCAAGCTGTGCCAGGGGAGATTTAGGATGGATATTAGGGAAAATTTGTTCACCGAAAGGGTTATCAAACATTGGAACAGGCTGCCCAGGGAAGTGGTGAAACCACCATCCCTGGAGGTACTTAAAAGATGGGTAGACGTGGTGCTGGGGGACACGGTTTAGTGGTGGTTTTGGCAGTGCTAGGTTGGTGGTTGGACTCAATGATCTTAAAGGTCCCTTCCAACCTAGACAATTCTATGATTCTATGAAATGTGTTGTTTCCCATCTGTTCGTCACCAGCTCTCAGCAGTTTCTGTGCGTGCCCACCAGAGAGCAACCCTGGCACAGGGTTGTTGTCTCCAGAGAGATGGAGACAGGGATGGTAGATCTGGGTGCAAGGCCAAATCCATCTTCCCTCCCATCTTCCAGCCCTATCACCTTGTCACAAACCTCAGCTGAACCCTGGCAAGAGACCCTGCCTGGGTCTTCTGCAGCAAATCCACCACCATCTCCACGGAAGGACCATGCTGGGAGTTCGCAAGGAGCATCAGTCCAATGCACAGGGAGCAAGTAGGGGTTTAGACAGAGCTCACAAAACTTGGATGCATAAAAATCTGGTGCTTTATGCAGTCTCTTGAGTAAGTGCACAGACAAATTGTGCTCATCTCATACAATCATTTAGGCTGGAAAAGACCCCTTAGATCATTGAGTCTAGCAGGTAGCTCGGTGGATGTCTTTGGTGCTTGAACATGTAGTTGGGTGTCTCGGTGTGGTTTTGGATGCGAGATACTGTCCCAGCACTTGGTGTCTGGGGAAGGAGGAAACCTGTGTTTTTCATGCATCCGTAGACTTTGCAAGTGTCAGCTGAACTCCAGGGCTGGCCTGAAGTCCCGGGGTGGGCAGTTATATCTGGGCTCGGAGGTGAGGCTCAGCATCAAATATCTTACCTGAGCTGCTTGTGTCGGGAGGGAGAGACGGACAGGATTTATCTTTGCCAGGGCAGACACCCAGTGCAGGAGGGTTGATTTGCCTGCTGAAGGTCCCATCCCTTTCCTCCGTGCTTTGCTTGAGCCAGAGGAGCCGTGTTGATGTGTCGGTGGTGGGTGCAACAGCCCGTGGCACCGTTGAGCTGCAGCCCCGGTACTTGCAGAAATGGGCTTTGGGAGAAAGCTGAGGGAAGAAACAACTCCTTGCTATTTTTATCCTTGCACCAGCCCCCGGGGATTTCGATTGACAGGATTAGTTATGAAGCCAATATTATGAGTTTAACTATGAGTGAAATAACACAACTTCTGTGGGAAGCGGAGTAAAAGAGGCAATTATACAGTAGTTTAATAACAGCGCTCTGCTGGCTGGGTAGCTGAAAACTTACGGTTGACAGTAATTAGATTTTTTTTCATTCTTCCTGTTAAATAGCTATAAAAATTACAATAGAAATTCATCTGATTCCCTTTTATTCCATGCTGTTTCCATCATCCAGTCTGTGCCCGTTTGGCCTTCAGATCATTATTTTATACAGTTTTAGTGTCTGGTATGTAAGACATGCAGAAACAGGACTTTGTTAAAAATGCCGAAAGTACTGAGAATAAGAGGGTGGCAGTAATTCTCTTCTGAGCATCAGAAATCCACGGGATGCTTGAATGGGCGTTGAGGGCTTTCCAAATTGACTCACCCTGGATAGCAGCTGGACTTCTAACCACGGGAGTTATTCCAAATCATTTAAAATTACAGTCAAAATGATATGTTTAGAAAGCAAGCACTCCTTTGCCTGCCTGTTACTGTAATGCGCCATGTGTAGATGAACCGTTGGCGGGGAGGGAGGGAGGGAGGTGCTGTGGTGCATCCATCTGCACACCAGTCCCTCGCTGCCCTCGTCCCCTTCGTGGGATGCGAGTCGATGCGCTGATCCGGTTTTGGGCTTTGCTCCCGCCTCGGGCTCCGTGCTGGATGGCGGCGTGAGTGGTGGGGGGTGTTTGTTGGCTGGCAAAGAGCTGGACTTCTGCTGGTTCAGGCAAGAACCTGTGTGGTCCCTCAGGTCTGCGGGGCATCGTCTCTTCCCAGTCTTCGGTGCTTCTCCGCAGCCCTGCGGTGCTGCAATGTGTGCCGACATGCCAGCAGGCTGGGGCCGTACAGGCGTCTCATCTCCCTGTCGTTTACATCCCAAGCGATGCTTACTTGTCAGCTGCCCTCTTTTCAAGCACTGTCCTTTTTCATGTCTAGACAGCAGTAAGTTTTCTCTTATGCCATAAAAACTTGAATTACTCTAACAGCTGTGTGTTTCCAAACTTGCAGGGTAGAACTTGATGAGCCAGCAAATGTGTGGCATTTCGGCTGCTTATGATCATAGCTTGAAAGCGCGACAGAGCACAAAGGAAAGAGCTCTCAGGTTTGCTCTCATCATTGAAAGCTCAGGATGGGATATTTGCTTGGAGGCTAAAAGTATTCTTCCTCTTGCTCTCCTTTGCTTTATAATATAAAAGAGCTAGGAATGATAAATGATATCCTGGCCCTCATGTTGTGAAGGGGATTGAGTGTGAGGTTTTGTTTTGTGGCTCCGGTGCCTGCTGGGATCTCTGACACATGCAACAAATATGCTCTGCAGCAGCACACCCGACCTCACAGCAGAGCATGTCTCTCATTTTATTTCTTTTCCTCTGCCATGGCAGGAGCATCACAGTTCAACTTCACGCTCGTGTTTTAGTTTTAAAACACTCTGGAGATGCCCAGAGCCATTAGCAGGGCAAAGGCCACCTCCAGGTATGCTGCTGCCCCGTTTGCTTCTGCTTGTCGACAGAAATACGCTGTGTTTTTTGGCAGATGCAAATGCTCCAGATGGTACTGGGAAAAGTGCAAATGACAGATTTGATTCCAGCCCTTCCACACTTTTCCTCACTTTAAGAAATCCTGTTCATCTCATTTTTTTTTTTTTCAGAGGCCTTTAAAAATGTATCCCTCCTCCTTTCTTCTACCCCGAACTCTGAGCTTGTGACCTTCAGCCCATCCCTGTGTCATTGGAAGGCACGCTGCTGGTCATTGCAGACTGCCATCCAACACGCGTGCCTTCCAGCACGTCATCCTGGTGCTGAGATCATAGTCTGTAAAAACTGGATATAATCCATTAATCAGAGTGTCCAACTGTCCCGGTGGTGGGGCCAGTTGCCAGGTTTGGGCCAGGTGGACAGGGTCTCGGCGCCTGGCCACGCATTGGTGTGGTGCAGACCTTCAGTGACTGCTGAGGCAAACATTCCCTCGTGTCCTGGGTTCCCACCACCCCCAGGCAGGCAACGTCCGTCTCCTGCAAAGCCGTGGTGGAAGGGCAGGGAGGCTGAAAGGAGTCACCTTCTGGGGTTGGTCTGACCCATGGGGCACTACCTGGACCTAAATTTGGCTTGGGAGGATGAGGGAGAGGAGAACTGTCATCTCCTCCATTAGCCCCATCTGGAATGGCATGTGTGCTCCCGATCGTGTGCTGTGCTGATGCTCATACAGTGCCCGAGTCACCCCCTTGCATTAACTTATTCCAGCACATTTCCGTGTTACAAAATTAGATCCATTTCGCAAATTGCTGCTGCACTAGTAATTGAATTGAAGGATGGGATTTTGTTGTTTTTCTTTTTTTTTTTTTTTTTCCCTCCTTTGCACTGGAGTAAATCAGGAATAAGTCAACAGAATCAAGCCCTTAGTGCTTTCAGCAACATGCTCATTTAAATTGGATGCAAGAGGGTGTCTGTGTTTACATTTGGCCTGCCAAGAATCTCTGTTTCAGAAACTGGCTTACATAATATGTCAAAATTGGTTTACTCATTAGCATTGCAAACTGCGTGAAACAAGCCGCAGATTGATAAACTCGCGGCAATATTTGCATCCAGAGCTGAACGGCACAGGGGGAGGAGAGGTTCATTAGGAAACGTTCCATTTCCACGGGAAAAACAAATGGTTTCCAGTTATGTATCTCAGACTTCGTTAATTTTCGGTCTTCCCAAATTTAAATAAGGATTGAGAGGGAAATATGAAAATCTCTGTTGGCAAACAGGCAGCCTGTCTTGATATTTCCTGGGCTGGCGGGTTATTTGCAGCAGCGGCTCCAGGTTGGATGATTCCCCTCTGCCAGGCTCCAGCCTGCTCCCGCAGCCGCTGCTGCTTGACTGATGTTTTCTCTCCAGCCCAAGTGGGATGGAAGCTCTAATATTAGTCCATGTGGAGTAAGCACAGATGTAGCAGCGTGGTCCAAAGGGCCCGTGGTGGTGCTGCCCGCTCCTGCCTTAGCCTGGCCAGGGCGAGCGCGGGCGCGATGCAGCCTCGGGCAGAGCTGAGGACCACGGAGATGAGAAAACAGCAGGCCAGGTCCTCCGTGGTGGGACCAATAAAACCATTCCATCTCCACCACACAGTTTGTAGTTTTTATAGGCAGCTATAAAACTGGAAGCACAGATGCAAGCGTGAACCGGGATCCCAAGGTAATATGAGCAAATACGCACAGTGTAAACCAACACAACAATGAGAGGGTCTAAGGGTAGTCAGTGCTTTGGGGCTCCCTCCCTGCCCTCTCCTTCCCATCCCACTCCACAGGGTTTAGGTATCCTGGGGGCTGTGGGAGGAGATGGCAAAGCACAGTGGGGAGCCAGGAGAAGAGCTCCCATCTCATGCTGTCCTCGTGGAGATGCCTCCTGCGACTGCTGCTGTACCCGGGGAGGAGAAGTTTCTCCCCAGGCTGCAGCCCTTGCTGTTACTGGTGTCGCTGCATCCCTTTTAGCTACATTGGCCGTGAACCTCGTGTAGGCGGGAATTAAATCTCTTCAGACCCCGAGTGATGTGGGAAAGCTGGTGGAAATCTGCTGGATGGGTGCAGCTTTTCAGTAGTATCTAGAGTTTGGGGCTTAAATCCCATGAAGCTTTTTAGTCTGCTTTGAAACTCCCAACTTAAAAATCAAAAGCAGAAAGCTGTGACGCAGCGCAGGGAGAGACGTGGCATAGCAGTGCTGGCATTGGCAGTGGCTGGTTTTGTGCTTGGTGATGCTGAGTGCCTTGTCCAGTATTTCAGATGAATTTTTGCAAAGGAATACAGTAAAGCTGAAGAAAGCACCAGCCTGCGGTGCTCTGCAGCCCAACAAGTGTTCTACCTCATCAGCAAACACCGACACATCCATTTGCAGCAATGTTAGATGTGATCCACAGAATTCATGGTGTGTCACTGGTTCAGAAAAAGAAGCAGGCTTTTATCTCATTATGGCATGGAGTCCATGTTACAGTGTAGTTTGAAGGAGCTGCGCGACAGGACAGGTCATCGTCTGCTGCAATCCATCGTGCTTTGGTTAAAACTGCCTCCTGCACCCCCACATTCTGCACCGGGGCCCAAGTGGGCACCTATTTTTAGAGGGCTGAGGCACAGCAGCTCCCAGGAGGGCCTCTGCAAAACAATTTTAATTGAAGTTTTTCAAAGTTTTCAGAAGACCCTAGTGAGTTTGAGTAACAGCAGTTGTTAGCTGTGGGAAGGGAAAATAAAATTATCTTACTGGAAAATGAAAATGAGAGGTGTTTGCATTTCACTTACTGTCACACCTTGCAGCAAGAGGCTGGTCACCATGAGATACAGCAAGTTTCAGTGCCAGCTGGAGAGCTGAATGCAATGAAAGAGGCCACGAGCAGTGAGATGTCTCAGCTGGGGAGCTCAGGCAGGCTCAGCATCCTCCTGCCATCCTCCGCCAACGTGTGGGAGCAGCCCAGGCGCCCGCAGGCTGGAGGAGAAGAGCTCTCCCTGAGGGGAGGGAGAGCCAGCATCGCCCCTCGTGCTGATGCAGCAGGTGGTAAGTTTTGTGTGGCCCTCGGTCACCTTTGCCCATCGCTGGCTTTTGGTTCGCGTTCCTCTTCGGGTCTGTCTTATTCCTACAAAACCTCCCCTGGGCTGCTCTGTCTTTTCCAGAGGTGGCGAGGAAGGAGGAGTGGGATGTGTGAGCCCTGTCCTCGGGGAGGAAGACGTGTTGGCCAACGCTACCTGGGCGAATGCCGAGACACTGCTGCAGCCTGCGTGGTGCGAGCGTTCCTCGTGGTTCCTGCGTGGATGAGGCATCAAAGGGCTGCTCGCGGTGCAGTGGGAGGCAAATGCTGCCCAGCTACGCAGCCCAAAGGCGCTGAGTTGTTTAATCTGCGTGGCTGGGACACGGGCAGGGTAGCAGGCAGGTGCTTTCACCTGCATTAAAATGCACCGAGCAGCAGAGCAGTGCTTCAGCCTGGAGAACTCTCTCAGCACCACGATGTCTCCTCATTACAGCTCCGGCTGGCATCAGGCTGTATCTGCTGGAAACACGGGGCCACATCGTCGGCAGTGACATCTGTCAGCGTGGCAACGCAGCTCCTGGGAAAGGGGCCTGGAGGTTCAGCGCTCATGAAGCGCTGTCGGAGTCTCCTCTGTGCCAGGATTGTGCTTGGAAGTGCAAGCCACCAACAGATAAATTGAATTATCAGATTAATTCAGTCTCCTTGGTCTTGTCTTCGGGATTTTGCGTGTGAATTCCAGCTCTTCTTGCACAATGTAAATCCCAAGCTGCTGGGGAAAAGCAATTGTGCTCCAATTTTGCTGCGTAGAGAACTGTTGTCACCCAGCAGGTGTTTCTGTGTACCAGCGTGTCACTTCTGTCTCCAAATAAAAGAGAAAGTTCATCTTGTGTCTTATCTGTTGTCACAAGTATTTGAATATATTTAATGCAGTGTGTGGAAAAGAGGGCAAAACAGGGATAAATCCAGGGCTGATAAGCAAGTGGCACGGAGGGGGATTCACGGTCCCGGTTACACCAGACGGCGCTGGGGCGATGGGCTGGGGATGGCGGAGGCTCACGGGGGCAGCGCAGAGGCCAGTGCCTCGCCGAGAGGGGTCCCTGGATCCATGTTGTCCTCTTAACGGGCTGAGGAGACATGGGACCAGCCTGAAGCCCCTCTGGTGAGGAGGTTTGCAGTGACAGGGCAGGGGGGTTGTGTCTTTGTACAGCTGCCGGGGGGGAGCAAGTGTGGCATCTTCCCAAAGAAGTGGCGTGCATTTGCCACCAATGTGTCCTGTTTGCAAGCCTGTATTTCGGAGGCAATGAGCTCACCTTCTGCTACCTTCTCCTCCTCTTTCCAACACATACGGGAGCACAGCAAAGGTTTTGTTTGGGTAGATTGATAGCACAGCAAATTTTCCCTTTTGGCACAGGGGAACCCGTGGTTTTCCCGTAGGTTTGCTCTGATACACAAAAAGGGGCAAAAGCTCAAATTCCAGGAGGACGCTTTGGAGGTCTGGTCCTGTACGAGCACAGGAGGAGCTCGGTGTGCATTAAAGCATGGGGGACCTGGGAGGTCTTTTCCCCTTTCTGGAGGGGCTCCTTGCTGCAGCTGTGGGGCAGCTTTCCGAGATGCGGTGAAAGGCATCTCAAAATATAACAGAGGGTCCAAAAATCCCCCAAACCCAGCAACGAAGACACACTGCTCTGATGACACTCTGCAAGTGCCAGAGGTTTGGAGGCTTTTTAAGCTTAGTACAACTCTAGCCCAGAATTATGAACTGTTTCTTTCCTGTGGAGCACGCCCAAGGAGTGAAGCGATGCTGCATTAGCCGTGGGGAGGAAGGGGTTGCATCTCCCAGCCCGCTGTGGTGGTACCTGCACCGCAACAAAGCAATCAGCCTCTCACCGAGGGGAAAGTATTCGCTTTCTCCACTTAGGCTGTGTGTAGTCACTGTCTAATAATATGAGCATTTTGCCATCCCCCTGCAAATAAGGCTGAGGCTGCTGCCTGATTGGTATATCATCTCACTTTCTCTCGGCATTGATTTTCTTGCTCTCCTTATTTGCTTCATAAAAAGCGAGGCAAGGAGCTGGTGCTTGCTCGTTTCCTCTCCCTCCCTCCCTCTCTCCCTCTCTCTCTCTCTCTCTCTCTCCTGTGAGAAGCTTTTGGGAGCCTTTATTTTTAGTATGAGACAAACCTTGCTTTATTTCAGGAGACGCAAGTTGGATTATAAATCCCTTTGTAAATGTGTATGGTGATATTTGCTCCGGTAAGTTATATGCATCTCTATTTATTTGTGTAACTGTACTGTTTGGGGGAGAAGTGGGGTTTTACAGGAATTGTGAAGCCAACAAAATTGTTTTTAGGTTTGGTTTCTTTGTACTCTCATGCTGAGCCCAACTGTTCCATGCTTTTTAGATACGTTGAAATATTTTTGGTTTGTGTTTTGCTTCGCAGAGGGGGGTGCCTGCTTCGAAAACTTGTTTTGCACTTCATTTTACAGCAGAAACAGGAGAGTGGGGATTAAAAGGAAAAGGAATTCTGATGTATCATGTTCCTTCTGGCATTTTAAAATCAAAGATGCCTCAAAAATAAGGCAGCAATATTGGATATTAAAAAAAATCAGTAAGGGCTATTTAATATTGATCAAGCTGAAGTATGAATATCTGACTGCATATTACCTTAGAAATATCAATCTAAAGTATAGCAGGTTGGCAGCAACATGCTTTTCATCCAAATGTATCAATGAAATAAAGAAAATCTTTAAAGTAATTAAGACAATAGGTTTGTGGTTTTTTTCAGAGTGTAACATCGTTAATGCAGGTCAATAGACTGTTGCCCTGACTTTCTGCTCCCTGCCTCTGCTTTGTACGGCTCGGCAGCCTCATTCCTCAGCGCTCTCAGCTAACTTGGGGACCTCTTTGTTACCTGTAAATAATAGCGAGGTGCAGTTATTTATCTCTCCCCCGTCATAGCTCCCGGTGTGCTTTCCAGGCAGTACAAGGCAGTGATTGTGCTAGCTGGCTGAGGAAAACAAGATGTATAGCTGTAATACTTTCGGGCTACATAATAAATCCTTGAATCTGCAGCACTGCATTGATTTATTTATTGGCAATTTGATTATTTCATACTTGAATCGTATCCATGGGAGTCTATCGCTTTGGTGTTACAGAAGTCTTGAAAAACTCCAGCTGTAGCACAAGCTGGAGCTGCTGTGAGAACATGCTTGGGTGTATACCTGCTCAGAAAATCAACATGTTAGACCCAGAATAATCTGCCTGCTCTCATGATACCAGGGAATGCTAATGGGTAGATGAAGTGTGCTTAAATAAGACGTTGGAAGACTGTAACTGGGTTTATTAAACGCACAGGAGAAGGTAGGGGTGTTGTGTCTGGCTGTCCGAGCTAAACTCTTCCAGAGAGAAAATTCAGATTGCCAATAACTGCTTAGTCATTTGAACCACTTTAATTGTTCCCATTTTTTTCAAAATGCAATAGTCGCCCTTGCCTGAAGAGTGGCTGATGCGAATATTGTGCGTCGTGCCCCTCCGCAGCGGGCTCAGGAGCTCTGCTGGGGTCCGTGCCCCGGCTGCCCAAGCCCGGGCTGGGCAGGAGCGGGGATGCAGGGGTGTTGGACGGATGAGCCCATGCACTCATTTCTGCCTCCATCCCAAAAATGCAGTTAATAGGCACCCAGTTCAGTGGCTTTTTGGTTTTTGCATGATTCCTGTTTCATTCATATAGGTACCATATATATCAGCTGAACGTATGTGCTCGGCACCGTCTTAGAGAACAAGGTGCATAAAAATAATTGTCTTTTTCACAGTCGTTTAATTCCCCAGGTGCGGAGGGCATGGGTGTCTGAGCAGGGCACATCTCACACTTTCTGAATGTAATCCTGCTTGCCTGAGGACTGCGTTAAGCATTTCTAACTTTGCTGAGCCTGGGTATCTGGCTCAGTGCAGTGTCCTCCAGGTGAGCAGAAGGATGATGGTCAAATGCATGTTTGGGTGACCCTGGAGGGGAAGGGGATGGGTAGCGTGAACTGAGGAGCACGATTCCTGCTTCCTGCCCCGCAAAACTAAAAGCCTGGGGTTTCTGTGCCATGTAACTCTTATCATAGCAGGGGTGCCAGACTGCCCTGAAAGCTGGGCATGCTGTGGTTTATTAAGAAGCCTGTTCAGCTCATCTTTATAGGTTTGAAACAGGAAAAGTGGCCGGGGATGGTTGGTTTGACTGCAGGCAGGGGGAGGTCTCACCCCTGTTCCTGAAGGCAGGTTGCCAGTGGCCAGGGGAGTGTAAGGCACAAAGTGAATAATATGGTTAAGTTCATCACTGCAAGAGTTTCCCTTGGCAGAGGAGCTTGTGTCCGAGCAGAAACGATCCCTTTGTCCCTGCCTGCCATCTCTACAGGATACTGCTGACACAAACTTTGCGGGGGCAGGAGAGCTTGCCCTGCTCCTCATGTTCTACGTACAAAAGTCTCCAGTGTTCATGGTTTTCCACCTGTTGCCTTTTGCCCATCCTGGCATTGCGATGTGTGGTGGTCCTTCATCTCCAGCTACTTGGTGGTAGCAGATCTGGGGATGGCTTCTCCCCAGTCCAGTACCCCCCACCGCCACTTGCCTCTCGGACCTTGGAGCAGCCTCTGCCACCTTTCCAGGAGTGTGACATCCTCTCTGGAAGATGACCTCAGGCTGATGTGCAAACCAGGGCTTGGTGTGGCCGCAGGGACAGGTTCACAGCGTGGTGCTTTCTGCCAGGGCTGAAAATGTGAGATTTGTGCCAGTGGGATGGAGGAGTCGCTGCCCCTTTCTAGCAGGTGCATCAGGGTTTGAAAGGAGTTTGAAGCATTATTTTAAGGGTGCCTGGATCCTAGAAAGCTTCTTCTCCTTTGAGACCTGTTTCCTTGTCTGCTTCTCTAGCAGCTCAAACAGTTCCTAGAGAAATTCCTTAAATGCTTAAAAAATTGATTTCTTAAATATCTGGCTCCTTCTGAATGCCAGATACTCTTTTTTTTTTAGCCAAGTCCTTGGAAGACTTAATGAGTACTTTCCTCACCTCTGTTAATCCTGTTCAGATCAATAGGCGCTCTACAGGGGGAAAAGTATTTGGGTTGATATTGGATAGCAGCTGCCTGTCACTGCTGATGATGGCAGGTGGTGTTTTATTCTTCATGTCACTCTTGATTAGGAGTTCCTGTACAACTATATGACCATTTTTTTCCGGGAATATTTCCTTCTACGTAGGATGGCAGATGGCAACTTGACCTAGAGGTTGGTCTTTCCTGATTTTGCCTTTGGGCAATCTTTCCTTCAGCGAGCTGAGCACAAATTGTAGCATGGTACACGCTCGTCAATACAACATGTCTGTGTGTGGTGGGCTGGGGGCTCAGCCCAGCCAGTCGGAGCAGAACTGGGGTCCCTGGGTCCCTGCCTGAGCTCTGCCTGGGCGGGTACCACTGCAGGATGCAGGAGGGCATCCTGTTCAGCGCATCCCTGCTCCTTCACCAAGAGCCGGTGTGGGCAGCCTGATGTAAGACGAAGAGCTGAAGCTGCTGCCTGCCAGCATGGCACATGCGTGTCCGTACATGGGACACAGGGCTACTAGAGAGCCCAGGCAGCCTCGAAGGAGAGATTTAGCTCCTGGCCAGGGCATGTGGTGGCAAAGCGCCAGCCCTGGAGAAGCTGGAAGGTGCCCACTGGTGTGTCTGGGCTGGGGATGAAGTTGGGGCTGGGGACATACGCTCCTGGCCGGGCTCAGCAGAACTGTGGAGCGCTTGCACAGTTTTTATTTAATTCGGCATCCAGTGCAGATGGAGGGGCTGACTCTGCCGGTCCTTAGTTTGGAAACGTGATTGTTATCCTTTGTCCGAGGAGATGCTCAGAGCCCTTGAACCTGCAGTGAAAGTCCTCAGTAAGCGAGCTCTGGGGCCAGAGACATGACAACACTATGAAACTCTTCAGCCATCCTCTCCTGTCATGTACAACCTCTTATTGTGGAGAGGAAAAAAAAAAAGGAAAGAAAGGAAAATGAGAAAGATGTGCTGAGCCCTGCTGTAGAGACAGGGGAAGAGACAGGTCATCAGCATGGGGTGCGGTGTCTGCAATACTACACCTCTCCTCTCCAAACCGCCGGGTGCCGGGGCTGTCTGTCTGTCTGTCCATCCCTGAGCAGTCTGCCTGGCTGGAAGGGCTCTGCGCCACCTGAATGGCTGCGCAGCGGCTCATCTGTCACTAAACTTCCCCGGCGCCATGGCAAAGCAAATATGCTGCAGCAGGCTGGAAAGCTGTAAACATATGGGCACTAACAACAGATTAAGTGAGTGATTTAGTCTAAGGGGCTTGGTAGATTACCATAAAATGTATCTTAATTAGAAAAGCAATCAAACTTGCACAGAGTCAATGAGGATGAAACGTCCCTCGTTGGCAACAGTGAGCGTTCGGTCCCCCCACGCCAGGGGCTGGCGATGGCGATGGATGTATCTCATGCCTGCTTTGGGGGGGGTTTGCTGTGGTTTCCCCAATCCAGCTGTGGGTGGAGGGTACCCTCATGCTGAATTATTTGTTCTTTGACCCATGAGTCCATCCCGCGAGCTGCTCAGAAGGAGACTGATGGTGAACTCAGGCTCTTTTAGCAGCATTAACAAACCAGAAACTGCTGAAGGTGAAAGAACAGAGCATTTGCACATTTTCCTTAAAACTGTGTGCAATTACCCAAAGATATATTTGAGTGTTTGCCATGTATAGCACAGCTAGTCCCAGATAAAGGATTGGGGCTTCTAAGTGCTACCATAACACAAATAATTAATAAGTCTATCTCCCTGGCTGTGTCCTCATCTTTTTAGTGAGCATGGCCATAATTAGCTTTCACCTGATTCTGAATTTATAGCGTGTTCAATTGCCTTTTTCATTCTGCTTGTGTTTTCTTTGCTTCCTTATTTTATTGGCCCTGGTTTTATTCCACCGGCCTGAATCTACAGATAAAAAAAAGCCAGATAATCATCTCCAGCAGTGCAGATATAAAGATTGCAACAGCCAAAAACATTGATGCATTATTGGTTTTGTACAAGTGGCTGCTTTTTTCCGGGGTCTGGGAGGATTTCAAGTACATTGGGAAGTGGCACAGAAGATGTACAGCAGCTGCTAGCAGTTGAGAGAAAGGAAAGGACGCCTGGTTATTTCGGAATTAAGTATTTTCAACCACGAAGGAAATGGAGAACATTCAGGCAAGGTTTCTGCCAAGGTTTTATTGTTATATTTTTTTGTGTGTTTAGAAGCAGGTATGGCTGCAGATTTCAGGGAACGTGAATGAAAGGGCGTGAAAAGAAAAAGAGAAAGGCAAGAGGTGTGGAGGAGCACGGTAAGAGGGAGGATGTAGGGGAAACAGGACAACTTAAGCTGTCCAGATGAAGTGTGTTAAGAGCTAGTGAGACAAGGAGTACTTTTTTAGTTCCATTTCCTAAAAATGTTCGTGTTTAGGTGTTGCTTGTTATGATTAAATGTGGGGAAGGAGAGCAATGCCATCTCTGGGACAGAGTTTACGAGGAGTGGCAGAAAAGAAGAGGAAGGGGAGGTTTTAATTTTAAAAATATTTCTTGCTCAAAATGTTCCCTGTGAATTCCCAGAGCTCAGCAAAGCAAAGGTTCATTTATAGCCCATCATTTTAATTATTAGAAAAGAAATTATTTTTACCATGTGGGCTGATAGTTTAGCCAGGAGCAAATTCTTCTTCCAGCCTTTTGCACAGAGGCGGGTGCCGAGGTCGGAGCCAGCTCCAGTGGAATTTTCCATCCAAAACTGGTTTGAGATGAGCTGATGGGTCCCATGTTTGCATCTCACCTGCACGGGATGCCACACAGAGCTCTGGTATGGAGGGCTCAAGCCATTCTCTATCCTAAAAATGCCATGGCGAGGCTGGGTCTGGAGCAAGAACGGCATATCTGCGATGGTCGGGTTAATGAAGGACACCCCTAATGGGTCTCAGTGGCCAGGGCTGGGTGGTCTGGAGGCCGGAGGGCCTTGCAGATGTACTGCCTAGAAAACCAGCTGCGCTTTTCCAAAAGCAGAGCCTTGGTTCCCAACGGTCCTGCTCGTACGGGCATTGTGGGATTCAAAAAAAAAGGAAAAAAATGGCCAGACATCATCTGAAAGAGTGCTGGTGGGTGTGTGAGAAGGGATTGGAGGCCCCATTGCTTAGCAATTTGAAAGCACTCTCAAATCCCCATGGGAAAAAGCTGTTGCACCAGATCATTAATCCTCAGGGTTTTGTGGATTCCTTTCCCAAGCTAAATAGTTTTCACCCATTTCCCTAAATCTGCTTGAGAAAGGAGAGAGAGCCGAATGCAGGCATGGATGCGTGTGGGGCGGGCGGGTGGAGAGGCAGCAGATGACACCAAATAGCAGCACACAGCAGCACGGGGAGCTGAGAGGAAACTACTAATGGCCTCTGATGAGCACGGACGTGATAATAATGAGGTTAATGCCCTTTCATTCACCCAGAAACATTTTGGCGAATGTATAATCCCTGCTAGTCAATGGGCAATCATTAGGTCATAAATAATACAGCGTGATTGAAGGACGGGAGCCTTTCCTGTAGTAATAATTTTCAGTCAGTGCTGACCCAGGGAGGGTTTTGTTGCAGCCCCCATGCTGTGCCACGCTGCGGGGATGGAGCTGTCGGAGCATTTTCTAGTCAGAGGAGTGCTCCCACCTCTCGTTTCTGCTGTGAGCATCTGTCATCAGAGCAGGAAAATGCTTCACCGGAGCCCAGGTCTACCAGGTAGTGCTGGGAAAGAGGAGCTGGAGCTAATGGAAGGAAGAAAGACACAAATTAGATAACGAAGCAATTACAGCAGTCATCAGATGCTACCAGGGGCCTCAACGTGCCGAGTGGTGCCTGGTGGTGATGCTGGGAGAGCTGGGAATGGGGCTGGGACAAGGAACCTCTCCCAGGTCTGGAGCCCAGCCCCAGCCCGGGGCAGACGGTGTGTGCATCGTGTACAACACAGCTTTTGCAAGCTGAGTTTGCGGTCCCCTGCCATCCAGTGCTGCGGTGGAGGAGATACGGTGTAGTCTTGGTTGTCATTGAGCCCCTGAGGCTGAATCGACCATCAGGGGTTTAGCGATCTTAAGTTTGGGGGCACTTTCCCTTCTGAGAGGGCTTCCCACGTGTGGATGTCTCTCAGCTGTAATTTAAATCCCTGTGTTTATTAGAGGGAGTAAATCCTACTTAGTAATAACTTGGATCATGCTCTGTATGCATTTATGTTAGATCATGGGCCATTTTAAACCCAGATGCTTTTAAACCCACCAAGTGAGCAAGGAAATGAGCAACCATCCAACCTTTTTTATTTTATAATTAAATGTTTACACTTGTTACACAATAAATCCCATATAATCAGCCTGTAAAGCCTGCACAAAACCTGTGTTTCCAAGAGGGAGCAGGAACGGAATTACATTTATGCACGAATTTGAGTGTTTGCTGGGTTGTTGAACTTCACCTGTTAATAAAATAAGAATTAACATCACCTGTTAGAAAACCTCTCCTTTATCTGACCATGACTTTCCTTGCTTTTTGCCTGTGCTCGGTCACAGGTGATTAATGCCAAAGCAGCTCATGAGACGACATGGACATGCAGGGGGATGGCTGGCATGAGCTGGCATGGAAGGGGACCGAGCCCAGGGGTGGCCGCTCTCCTGGGCTGGCACTTGCGATGCTCTGGGCACTGTTGCAACGTGGATCCTGGTAGAGATCACCACGGTTGTCTTTTGTACCAGCAGTCTAGGACTGGAGAAGTTTTCAGGCCCCAAAAAGGAGCGCATGTCTCTGCTGAAGTGACATATGTCACAACATGAGTTATTCAGGGATCATATGTACAAATCTAAACAAATCTGTCCAACTTGTGCTCCCACCTCCATAAAAGAAGAGGGTACAAATGTGGAGTTGTGGAGACTGCAGAGGAAGAGCTGTAGTCTCCAGACTGCTCTACAGCTGCAACAGGAAAAGGGCGGCAGGCTGTAAATGCAGCAGAAGTCCTGCTCTGTGATACCTCCCAAATGAAGCGCTGTACACTCAGTCATTACCCCAGGTACTCGTACATCTGTCTGCAGCAAGTATCGATGTATTTTGTTTCGTTGAAGACTCGATGCCAATCTGTTAATGTCCACATGCAGAAAGCAATTTATACAATAAATAAAAAAACCCAAACTTCAGGTCCTTGTAAATATCTTCAATTATCTTGAACCTTTGCCAAATGGTTAGAGGGGCTGGAAGAATTTAGCATCTCTGCCCTGCTTGTGTAAGTAGCTTTGTCTTCTGACAACTTTTCATTTCACGGAGTGCAAGAAGAGATGCTCTAAATATGTCTTTATTTTCTGCTTGTTAACTCTTCCATGCATGCTGCCAACCTTAGCATTAGCTTTCAACTTTATGGCTGACCCATTAAATACTGGATGAAACACATCTCATCAGCGTGCATTACATTTTGAACTTAATAAATAGGAAAGGCATTACACAGATTCTGTCTGGCCATCTGGAGGAACAATGTTCTTCACCTCAACGAATGGCTATCTAATCCTCTCATATACAGTTGGGTTTTATTCTATTAAAATATAATGAGAAAAGACTACCATACCGTTATGTGGTGGAGCTAAATGGGATTTTTAGAATAATCAATGAAAGATGAATAAAAAAGATAAAGGTTTTCTTCAAAGAAAAAGAGAGAAAATTGTCTCCTTGGGATTAAAGTATTGTAGAACCAAATTATTATAACATGATCTTTACTCACTAAAAATACCCCAATTTCATTTCCATAAATCTTTCCATTAAGAATCAAATTAAGTATTATATCTTTTTCATTTTAAAAATGTGAAGCATTAAATGAAATGCTGTGCTTTAAACAGAGGATGCTGCAGGGGTCCTGCCCGCCGTGGGTCAAGTCTTTCCGTCCAGCCGGCAGCATCGAGGGCGGCTCTCTGCGGGGTGCCCTAAAATGCCAAGCAGAGGTTTGGGGCTGCAAATGCCCCAGCAAAAACCCCAGCCAAGTGCAGAGGTCTTGGAGCAGGTTGGTCTCCTCCAGGTGGGTGGCAGGGGCTGGGGACATGGTGGCCCATGCTATGTGGGTCCCACCGGCCTCGGGGGCTGGAGGACGTGGTGTTTTCCAGCAATAGCCGCCCTCGCCACACGGCATGTGTAAGAAAGGGCCTCATTTGCTTAGCTCAGAGGAAAGCCATACAGAATTGTTGATGTAAAGATTTTCCTCCAACACAACTGTAGTTGCATTCCCATTCCCCTTTCAGAAGACGCTGGAAACGTTAAGACTGATAGCCAAGTGAAAGCTATGAGGTGCTTTGCGTGAGATCTGGACAGGTTGTACGTCCCCAGCTGCACCACGGTGACACCAAAAGCCCATTCCCAGCTGCCACCACATCCTGGAGGTGCCCCATGGTCTGCAAGTGCCTCTCGGTATGTGACAGTTGCTTGAGTGGTCCTTCAGCGGTGTGCTAAACCTGAGACACTGCTGGGGTTGATGTTTGGGCAGACGTACAATGATCCCCAGGTGGGGCACATGTGGTTCTTCAAGCCCCAAACTCCGAGATGTTCCCTCATCCCTGGGCTTTCCCCTCCGTGCAGACCAGGTCTGGGCAGGCACGGATTCATTCTTTGCAATGCTGCTGTTTATTTTTAAGGGGGCACACTAAATCCCAGCAATTAGTGGACAATTGCTTTAGGGTTTATTTCTCAGCAGGAGCAGAATATATTTCAGCTTTCTCCCTGTGTAGCTGTTGGAGGAAAATGACTCCTGCTAGTCATCACCTACTCCCCCAGCACTGCATCGGCTGCCATGCTATCCACCGCCAATTCATCAACCAGTCAAGATGATATAATTAGGAATCCCAAAGTCAATAATCTGATAATCTCCAGTGCACAAAGGCTTGTATGTAGGAGAAGTGATTCCAGGAAGTCTGCAGCTCAGATCCGCGCAGGAAAAATGCCAGATTTTAAAAAAGAAACAGGCAGAGACCTGGAGGAGAGAGTGCTTCCTAATCCTTCACTGGTGACATATTTTGGGCCATCAGCTCTGCAGTAAATGTATTCCCGTACAGTCATTTAGTGGCTTCAAACTTTCCCTTTACAGTCTTAATAATAATGTTCAATTACTGGTTCTGCTCTATAAATAAATAATCTCCGTTTAACGAGGCTCTGTGCTGGGTGAGCGATGCCAGCTGCAGGGGGACGTCTCTGGGGCCCTGGGATGGGGCGCTCCCTCCCCGCTCTCACGCGCGGCCTTGGCCACGGCGAGCGGCAGAAAGCGTAAAGCAATATGACATTTGGCACACATTTTGCAGTCTCTTCATTATGGCGATCCGGAGGAAGGGAAGCCTTACATCCAGAAACAATGCCAGAAGAAGATGTCTTTTGTAAAACACTTCGAATGTGTAAAATGACTAATAGAAGGGTAGGTGTTTCAAATATTTCGGGTTGCTCTTTGAAAGCGTCAGGAGTTCCCCTCGGTTTTCCAGTGTTAGGGCAGGAGTGGGGGGGCCGAGGGGGACCTCTCTGGGAAAGCATCCAGCAGGTTCATTCCCATTTTCCTCCTTCAACCCCAAGTGAAAGCATTGAAGACCAACCCACGTATTGAGCTACGTGTCCCTCGCAGCCTGTTGTTGGCCACCACACCTCCAGGCAAGACCAACACGGTTTCTTTTTAAGACCTCCCCCTCCTGGAGGAGTCACCGAGATCCCCCCTCAGGCAGAGCGGGGATCTCCCCTTTGCACCGGGATAGATTTGGGGTGCATCCCCAGAGTGGCTCCATCTCATCTGCCATCAAGCTGCCAAAGGCTGCTGCACGGGGCAGTCGTGCTCCCGGAAAAAGCAAGTGGCTTATATAAAAGTTTCATCAATTTTAAATGACAGTGTTATCTTCCTAACAGGATGTTTTAGCTGTAACGTGCTCTACATAAGCCTTTTAACTCGCCTTGTCAGGAAACGTTCTGCCTTCTTCTGGTGCGCACAGCGAACCTGTCGCTCAGCAGGCATTGAGGGGAATTGTCGGAAAGCCAAACGCGATGAAGCGATGGGAAATCATCCCATTTTTCCTTTCCACTGCGGGATGAGTGATGTCCGGGGTCGCATGCTGAGGCGCTGCCAACTGTCTAATGCACAGCTGGGACTTCAGCTCCCCCAGGGCATGGCACACCCCCAGCCCCCGGGCACCGAGGACGGCTGGGCTGGGAAACGAGGGGACCAGCCTTGAGTCTGGAGTCTGGATAAATAACAGCCCCTGAATACTGAATTAGAGGATCCAGTGCCATTGCGTTGAAGCATCAGGAGAAGGAGGGCTCCCAGCTGATGCCCTAAATCAGCTGATGAACCTTTGCCTGCCCTGAGCTGGTGTGAGGAGCGTGTGCTCTGCTGGAAATGATATTGCTATTTTTTTCTCAGGGTGCTAAGGAGCCAACTGATCTTTAAAACATGCTAATCTGATCTGACAGTGAAGGCTGCTTATTATTGCACAGTACCATAATAAATATAATTTCTGTTGGACTGTGGGATTTACCTGATTTCGTAGAATCATAGAATGGTTTGGGTTGGAAGGGTCCTTAAAGATGATCTAGTTCCACCCCCCTGCCCTGGGCAGGGACACCTCCCACCAGACCAGGCTGCTCAAAGCCTCGTCCAGCCTGGCCTTGAACACCTCCAGGGATGGGCCAGCCACAGCTTCTCTGGGCAACCTGGGCCAGTGCTTCCTTACAAAAATATACCAATAGTGCAGGCGAAGGCTGCAAGGTCATCGAGGGAATATCCCCTAACAGGAGCAGGGTATGGGGAATATCCCATAACAGGAGCACAAAAGGCCTTGCAAGCTTCAGAGATGTGCTGCCTTGTTAGAGATGTGTCTGAAACCATGTGGAAGAAGGGTCATCTTCCAGCCAGGCTGGACTGGACACGGGAGATGTGCATTGCTCTGGTCTGTGACACAGAGCTCAGATCATGTCCCTTCCTCCCCCTCCCTTTGGTCTGTAGTCCACATTGCTTTGATAAGGCACATTGTTGGTAATTGCTCCGATAGCGCACATCGAATGAGCAGGATGCTTGCTTGGGGTGTTATCCCACATCCACCATGGATCCAGGCTGGGAACAGGTACATTCCAGGTCCAGGTGGGTGTGAAGGCACAGACCTCCCCGCTGCATCGTCATCGGGCCATCACAGGGCAGCATCCCCTGTTGCAGGAGGGATGGGGTGGGCAGGGGATGGCTGGGCTTTGCTCTGCACGGCCACGGCAGCTGATATTTTTTGCCTGAAGGGCACCGTGTTTCTCCCGGCTGTTGCTCCTCCGGGGAAGGAGGCAGCCGCCATGCGATAACCAGAGGTAACTGTGTGCTGGGGAGATTCATCTCGTATGAAGGGGAAAAGCGATATGCATGCACACTGCAGATGGGACTAGCGCTGAGCGTGGATTTATAGGCAAAGAGTAAATAGGAACACGGGGAAATGCTTTCCCTTTTTCCATAAACTTTTCAATTTCAGAGAGGCCAGATTCAATAAAATTATCTCGCAGATGGAGGTTTTATTGAATCTGGCCCATAAAGCTCCCATTATGGGGTTTACAACTGCCATTTACACAAATCCTGCTATAATAAAATACAGTGGTGTTTACAGCATTCCTGCAACTGCCACAGAATTACAGTGCGCACAAAACCTGACGAGTAAATCTTGGCTTAATACACCAGGCGCTCCGCTGACAACATAAAGCAGCAAAACTTGGGGCGGGGGGGGGAAGAACGCAGAGGTAGGAGGAGAAAGTTGCTTGGGCGAGAGGACAGTTACGCCTGCTGCTTGGCCAGGATACCCTGAGAAAATACCATTGATTTACAGCCCTCACTCTGCTCTCCTGCAATGCAAAATGTAAATACGCTTCCAAAAGGTGCTTCATGGCCTCGGCACACAGCTGTGGCGTTACTGGCAGCTGGGCGGTCCCAGCCGTTAGCAGCATCTGATGCAGCCGCGGCAGAGAGCCAATCTGGGGTTGGCTGAGGCCCTGCTGAAGTTGGGTATAAAAATCTCCAGCTGGGTCCCTTTTCTTTCTCCACCTGCTCGGTGGGTGCTGCCTGAGTGCTTGGAGCAGAGTGTGTGCTGGGGGAGGGTGGATGCTGGTGGGTTGTGGCTGGAGAGGAAGGAGGCTGAAGGTTTTGCTGAAGCCTTCAGAGTGAAAGCGTCTGAGAAGCCTCTGGTTAAGAGCCAAATGTAGGGGGGAAAAATGGTGAGTAAAGGATAGAAATAAGCTGTCTGAGGGGCTGAGGCTTCAGGTGCCTGAGTCTGCTGGACTAGGATCTCTGTGTCCAGTTCTGGGCTCCCCGGTTCAAGAAGGACAGGGAACTGCTGGAGAGGGTACAGCAAAGGGCTACCAAGATGATGAGGGGACTGGAACACCTCTCTTATGAAGAAAGACTGAGGGATTTGGGTCTCTTCAGTCTGGAAAAAAGACGACTGAGGGGGGATCTTATCAATGCTTATAAATACTTAAAGGGTGGGTGTCAGGAGGAGGGGGCCAGGCTCTTTTCAGTGGTGCCCAGTGACAGGACAAAAGATAATGGGCACAAACTCCTCCACCTAAACGTGAGGAGGAACTTCTTTACTTTGAGGGTGGAAGAGCACTGGAACAGGCTGCCCAGAGAGGTGGTGGAGTCTCCATCTCTGGAGATATTCAGAACCCGCCTGGACATGTTCCTGTGCAACCTGCTCTAAGGTGACCCTGCTCTGGCAGGGGGTTGGACTGGATGATCTCCAGAGGTCCCTTCCAACCCTGGCCATTCTGTGATTCTGTGGAGGAGATCCTTTTGGAGAAGGAATAGCCTGAGCTGTGTTTTAGGGCATGACTCCATTGCCTTGGTGAATAAATGTGGTGGCAGATGTTTATGCTGGTTTCCAGTACTCAATTAAAGGAGTTGCATTTCACCTGCGTATCTTTCCTCTGCTTGTTCCCATGCTGAGGGCTGTAGCTGAGAGGTGATGGCTCTTCCTTGATGGCACGTCTCACGCCGCAGCCTTTCAGTTCCTTCTTTGTATACCACTGCATTAATCTTTGTGCCTACTTATGTATCTGCAAAACACTTGCATTTGCAACTCCATTAATTAGGCCAGAAAGCAGGTCAGCACTAATGTCTCCTGTTCTCCTTAATTTGTTGTTGTCTGACATTGCCTCACAAATTAAACTGAGATGATTAATACTAATTTTCAGTGCTGTGCTACATGTAAGGGCAGAAGCTTCTTGTATTTACAGAGGAAGTGTCTCATTTAGGGTGAAGGAACACTCTTCAAATTGTAGAAGAAACATTTATTTCAAGGCACATATTTAATAAGTCAATTCACAGTAAAGTTCAACTTTCCTTTTTTTCAGTGAGCTCAGCATAAAGAATTGATTCAAAGTTTTTATCAACGTTGGGCACCTAAATACCTTGTAAATCTATTCCCAATGGTATGCCCTGGTCGTATTGGAAGAGAGTAGCAGGGTGGGAACTCGTGTTACTCTCTGTGCTCCACCATGCTCAGCACATCACCTTGCAGCAGGGGAGCATTTCCCAGCCCCAGTGCTCAGGAGTTGCCCCTGTCATCTGGTGGCATCAGGGGAAAAGATGCAAAGGCACAGCTGATGTCCAAGGAGGCTGCTGAAACAGCCAGCCTCGCTCGTGCTCTGAATTGGGAGAACTCAGATTAACGGTGTGTTTTGCAGAGCCTTGTGCAGCGAGGATGGGTCTACTTTTTTCTATTTACATGTTTCCGTATTGCTTTTACTGAATCATTCAGGCCTTTATTTTGCCATTACATTTGCCTTCTGTATAATTTTTCAGTGTCCAGGTACACATTTTCTTTTCCAGATGCGTGCACTGTTTGTTTCCTCCGTGTTGCCGGCTTTTAGCTTATTTAATTGTGTGTGACCGGGATCAGGGGTTTACTTGTCATTTCCCATATCTGACCCACTGTAGATCTCAGAGTAGCTCTGTTAAAGCTGATGGAGTTACTTGAGATCTATAGTGCTACAATCAACAAAATGTAGCTTGTCCTTTAATTTAAATTACAACTGCATAAGTAAGCTGTCCCCAGTTATGCTCAGGATCTTCCCAGGAAGTCTACGTCAATGATGTTTTAAGACACCCATTCCTGTGTCCAGTTCCTCTGTCTGAACCCCTGATATAAATATAAGTGCTGATGTGTCTCTGGCCTGCACACTCCTTCCTGCACCTTTTTCTCCTGGAAGATTAAGATGCGGTATGGGTTCCCATCAGAACCACCCAAGCTCTTTGTTCCTGCCTGGTTTGTCTGAGCTTATCCTAAGTCTTGATTATTTTTTTTTCCTGTTTTGCTGAGCGTGAGTTTACTGCACCTCTATATCCATCTTGGGTTATGGTAGTAACTTAGAAAAAATAATCAAATAATTATTGTAGTTTTTTTCCAAGTCCTACATGAAATGGAAGAGGGGTAGCACAGTTTTGTGTTTTGCCGTGTAATGGGATGGCGGCCACATGAGCTGTCTTGGTCTACTACTATTGCTACTCCCCATTGCTCCTTTTAAATACTTCTATCAGTGTTTTATTTGGGTTAAGACTGATTCATTATGCTCAGTCAATATTCATCCTTCTCTTCTTGTCCAAGCTTGCCTGTCAGTGGGATGATCTAAATAGCTGCCTGGGTTGTGAATCCCAAAAGGGGTTCGAGACAGGAGGGGAGGGCTGAGATGCCTGGCACAGACAAATGGTGATGTTTCTGTCTCTGCGTGGCAACCGAGCTTCAAGTTTTGTGGTTTTTTATATTGGCTTTCGGGAAGGGCATAATGTCTGGCAATGCTTTGAGTGCACGGAGTGATGGATAACCTGACCCGAGGGGGCTGGTGCTGCAGCGGGAGCCGCTGCATGGATCTGCTTGTGGTGGTTGCTGAAATGAAACGAAACGAAATAAAAATGTTGTTTGTTTTTGACAGCTTTTTGCAATCTTTGCATTTGCAACATGCGGTGGGTACTCTGGAGGACTGCGCCTCAGTGTGGACTGTGCAAACAAGTCAGAGAGTGACCTCAGCATTGACATAGCCTTTGCCTACCCCTTCAGGTAACCCGGGCTGGGCCGTGGCGGCGCGTCTGCAGGGAGGCAGGCGTTGGGGGCTGATGCGAAGCCCACTTTCAGTGGGGTTTTCCAACATTTATAGCAGCTTTTGATTAAGCACCAGTCTAGGGCTGCTCAGTTCTCCTCACCATGTTGTTTAGGCTCTGGGTGTGCAGGAGGAATGAATTTGGCTAGACCCTGGTGTTGGTGGGAGCGTGGGAACCACTGGGGAATGGGAACTTGGTGAAGGAGGAAAGAGCAATTATGGGCACCCAGAGCCCCGTAAAGGCCAGGACAGCTCATGGGGTCACAGGGGGTGGGAAATTACAAGAGGTAATGGGTACAAACTTGAGTGTAGGAAGTTCCACCTAAACATGAGGAGGAACTTCTTTACTGTGAGGGTGGCAGAGCACTGGAACAGGCTGCCCAGAGAGGTGGTGGGGTCTCCATCTCTGGAGACATTCCAAACCCGCCTGGATGCGTTCCTGTGCAACCTGCTCTAAGGTGACCCTGCTCTGGCAGGGGGTTGGGCTAGATGATCTCCAGAGGTGCCTTCCAACCCTATGATTCTGTGATTCTATGATTCTATGAAATGCTAGGCAAGGAAAAAGAATAAAACCACATTGGCCCAAGGAAAAAAAAGTGGGGATAAAAATAGCCATTGACTATGATGTAGCCATTAACTAAGCTGGAAATGAGGGAGGATTCCCAGCCATTGGAGTAGCAAGGACCTGGAAGAGCCACTCCATGGGGAAGGGGGAGCAAAAGACAAAAGAAGTTTGAACCATGATTTTGAAACGCTTTTGAAAATTCTACTAATTGCCTGTCTGCATCTCTCGGTGCCTGAATACTTTAAACCTTGGAACCTAGTGACTTAGGAAAACAGATTTTGTTGTTTAAGTCTGAAAGCTGTACTGAGGTTAAAAAAACCTGTATGTGTATATATAAAAATATTCATGCCATTTAGGATCCTGTTTCAAATGAACATCCACAGTCTTCTGTTTAAAAATGTCAAGTCCGCTCTAGAAACCTTTCACTTCCATATAAGTCATTTCTTCAAGGAATTGAGATGATTAAGAAAAGAATGTATAATCTGATCTCAAGCCCAGTACACTATGACTCTCAAATTATTTTGCTTCCTTGGGAAATCACATGCTGTTTTGCTTATGATTGCTATGCACAGACCAGAGGTAATAGCATCTACTTCTTTAACATTCCAAATAGTGGAAATTGAATTTGATTCCTTGAACTGTTGTTCTTCCTTGACACACGTTTGTTACTCCAAAGAGGCACACTTCCTGGTATTACAAATGTTTATTTTTTGTCTTGAACTTGTCTGCATTTTCTCTCATTTCTGCTTAGTATGTGTGAGATAGATCCTGAAAATTGAGTTATGTGAATTTGTAATGTGATTCACTTCCAAATAGGTCATTTCTCCAGCATTCATTACAGAATACACCCTACAGTAAAGTGCTTTCAATTTGCATGATTATAAAATAGTACTTTATGTAAAAAGTTAATAAAACGGAGAGACGTAGCCAGCAAGTGTCTCCTGGTGTTTTACCAGGCATGTCAACCATTGCTTTTAGAAGGTTGTGGCTGGATCTGCAATTTCCCACAGTCTTGCTTATTAGAAAACTGGGAATGTAGCGGCATTCCAGCATGTTGGAAAGATGATGCAAAACAGGGTTTTTTTGCAGAAGGGATCCAGCTGGGGCTGTTGCTGGCCCTTGACCTGTCTGTGTGGCCCCCAGCTGTGGCTGGGGGTGCTTGGGTCAGAGTGGGACACAGGAGGAGGAGCCTGCACCTGAAGGCTGGGTGGACGGCATCTACAGCAGCGTGGTTGGCCACAGGGTGGAAATACACCTGTAATCTGCAGGTGGGAAGGGAGATGACACGGAGCCAGATGGTGTTTTGGGAGAAGCATGAAGGTTTTTTGTGCAATTTGGAGTTTTGCGTGCAAACCTAAGGCATGTGCAGAAGGTGTCCAGAGATGTACAGACTGTGTGGGGTAGCAAACGTGTGCCTGGAAAATCTGTCCTGGTGCTACCTGTGGAACTTGGTGACATTTTACTCTTTAATCTAAATATTCCTGTGACTTCCTTGTGAATTTGCTCTTTCTGCTTTTCTCCAGTGCTCCTTCCACAGAATGGAGTGGGGATGCTCTAAAACCAGATGTGAGCTTAGTTGGAAAAGGTAGTATCTCATATTTTAGCAGTTGATACTCTTGGGAAAAGCAGACACGTTTTAAGTTCAGGCTCCCTCATCAAGACTGTGATCCTGAAGCTTGTCTGCCCGCATGGCCGTGTAGGTTGTTTTGTGGAGGTAGGATGAGTTTCCCACCAGTTGTCTTGCATTTGGGTCTGAATAAGTCCATATTCACATCGCATTTTCCTTTCAAATGCCTTCAGCTTTCTGATTACTGAGGGAGGTGTAGGTGGAAGGAGAGATGCTGCTGAGCATCTGACACTGCAGTGCTGTTGTGGCTGTCAGCAACGACACTGAAGCAGTCGAATACCTGAGTGCTGCTTTTTGAGCTGTGCCTTCCAGCATGACTTGAAATGTAGAAGGCCATTTCTGTGAGCCTGAGGTTTTGTTTTCCTTTCCCAGAAGCTGAACTGCTAGACCTTGGCTAGTTGATGAGTAAGTGTCAAGAGCTTTAAGCAAGTAAACAAAATTGTAAAGCTCAACAGGACAGCTTGGCAAAGGGAGAGGACTTGGATGTTTTGGAAATGAGATTGAAGTAGCCTGAAAATGTTCCCATTAAAGGAAGATCAGAATGGTGTGGGAGTTTTCCAGACTGAAACGGGGGGCATCTCACTTGTGACCATGTGCTTCTGGGGGCCATCATGTTAGATAAAGAAAGGGAGGATACAGGAGAGGAAAAAACAGTGCTTGTGGCGTATGGGGATGTGTGATTAAAACATATGGATTGCCAAGCTGATTTCAAACCAGTGAGTGATACAGCCCCAGGCCAGTCCTGGATGTATGGAAGAAGGCGCGTTGCACTCTGCAGCAGGTAGCTCCAGATGCTCCTGCAAACCCAGGAGCATCTCCTTACCCTGAGATTTTTTTCAGCCCCAGCCTACAAGTTGCAAAAGTCTCCAGCAAACAACAGATTCAAGAGAAATCATTAGTTCCAGCAGACAGGGAGTTTTGAAGGGTACAGTTAAAAATCAAGAAAGAATTAATTTTAATTTAAAGTTATGGTAAGATGATAGTTTTGCTTGGCTCCTGCATTATCTTACTGCCATTGTAACTGTGGCAGCAGGAACTTATGGAACACCAAAAAACCCCAAAGAAACCCCCTGCACAAGGTGTCTGCTTCTTATTTCTGCCAGAATCGCGTTCTCTTCCCAGTTTAATTCTGGACCTGGATTCATTTGCCCTTTGAAAAGAGAGAAGAGTGGGGAAATACAGATAAGTACATTAATCACTGAAGACCATCAGAGTAATCTGTTGAAGTGGTGCTTATGCACGGCTGGGAGAAGCCATCCCTGCAGGGGAGAGCTGGTGCAGTGGGTAACTGTGTGGGGCTGTTTTGGGGCAGGGGCGTGGGGAGGCAGAGCCATTCTCCATCTGAGGGACACCCCATGCCAGGGGTCCTGCTCTGGGCTCGCGCTGCTGGGACGCAGGAACCACAGAAGAGTTGCTCTGGGATCGCTGCTAGGTAATCGAACGCAAATCTGGCTCCACCATCTCTCCTGGAATAGGAGTCAAGGTGGATGCTTTTCCCATCTGCAGCTACACAGATTCATTTAAGCTTCCTGCAACCCACATCCATGACCCTGTAGTCACTCTGTGCAAAGAAACCTGTAGTCCAAACCCTAATACCCCCCAGCAGTGTCTCCTAAAGCTCTGCCACACTTTTTCACATATCCTGCCTCAGTCTTCCACATCCAAGCCAATCTTTTTAAGTCCATTTCAAATAATCACCCGAAGTGTTCTCTCATTTCTTCTGCCTACTTCTAGTTTTAAAGTATTTCTTTACCTCTTTGTGCTTTAAAGCACAAATCACCCTTTCTTCTGGTTACCTGTAGATGTATTTCAAAAAATTTTACAAGTTTGAATACGCAAAAAACTTCTCTGGTCCCACACTAGCAGTTTTTCTCAGCATTAGGGTCTGTGCTTGCTACAGTATCTATTGCAAATTTGGCACACATTAGGATGTTCATCAGCTTGACCCTCACCCCAGTAATGCTTCTTTGAGTGGGTGGGGAAAAAAATAATCAACAACTTGGAATTATTTGTTAGTCTTGCAGTCCATCACCCTTTCAGATCAGCTTTGTCACTCATCCAAGTCCCCTGAGGCAATATTTGTTTCTGCAGTAAGGGTCCTGGTGAAGGTCCTATTTATTTTTATTATTTTTTGCTAATCCTGGCAACATTTTGCTGCTTCTCATGTACTTTGCTATTCATTGGTTTTACTTTGATACTAAGTGGTTGAATAGTACACCTGCCATGCACGTATTTGATGCTGGTATTCATCATATTGAGGTACTTTTTAACCAGTCCTCCTAAAGGCAAATTTTTTTGGTTGCCAGCTGAGTTGTCAGGCTTGACTTACCAAGATGACTGCAGATTTTTGCTACGTAATCGTTCCTGTCACAAACTTAATGTTTTTCTTGTAAATGGCAGAGTTGCACTGAAATGTATGGGCTTCAGCGACTGATTTAAACTAAGCTTTGTGTGGCAGAAACACTCTCATGATGCTGCACTGCATAGACGGGCAGCATGCTGCCAGCCAGAGTGATTATCTGCTAATATCATCGCCGGCTGCGCTGGGGTTATCTCACTTCTGCCAGTCCCTGTCCGGACCAAGGCAGGAATCCTTGCTTGGAGACGGGCTGTAGGGCGATGCTGAGCACCAGGAGCGGGGCCACTGGGCTGCAGAGCAATGGGAAAGGAGGAACACTTCCATACAATCCCATAAATGTGCTGTCTGTTAAGTCCTGAGGCAGATCCTGAACTAAAATCTCTTTGCCTTGAGCTTTTGGAGGTGTTTTAGCCCGGCCGACATAAGACAGGGTATCCCCAAGTTAAATGCCGCGTGGGAATTCATTTGGAGTACATCTTGCCTTTCCTTGTGGCTTTTATCCTGCAAGCTACTTGGAAAATATTGGCCCAGAGGATCACACGATTAAATTTTAAACACAGTCTTGCTTAAGTGGTTAAGGTAAGTATGTGCATAGGCGTTCAGAGAATTGAGCCGTGGGACAGAACGGGATTACCTGGTGGTGCTAACGTGAGAGACTGATGAAAGAATATGTCTGTGCATGTCTTTGTATCACAGCAGTGAGCAAACCAAATTTTGTTTTCCATTTTGTTGTAAATCAGACACTAAAAAAATTAGGATCTTTCCAGTGTGCCAGTAAAACTGTCTCTTGAAGTAATCCTTGCTTCTGAAGGAAAAGGAAATTGTATTTTATGGGAGCTTTTCATTCACTCTCTAAGCATCTCATTTGAATAAAGACATTCCCATTGAGCACCCTTTAAAGTGTACGCCTCGTCTGCATGCGATGGGTCGGCTAGTCTTTCATTTGAAATATGACAGCCAGATCTAAATTGCTTACTTAAGAGCTACAGATGATAATTAAGGAGAAAGTAGCTGACTCTTTGTGCTTTGCAACTATCTTTCTTTGGAAAAAGCCTCAGTTAATATTAGCGCATTTCTGTGCCAGAGTGTGCTAGCTTTCTTTTTTTTTATTATTATCCATTTGTAGTAAATCTTCCTTCAGAATTCAGTGGAAAACATTTTGGCCAAAAGATTATAAATGTCTATTATGGCTGGGAGACTAGGAGCTGCTGATAAATAGCGAGTCTTTAAACTAAGTAGTTGCCTGCAATGCTGACTTTCAGACAACTATGGCAGGCTCTTCTCCCAGCTCTTTTGGCCTGCCGTAGCAGTTGAGGGTGGAGATAGGTATTGGGGATGAATAGATAGATAGTTGAGGGTACCAGATAGGAAGGAGTGAAGTCATCTAATCAGTTGAACTCCCTAAGGTTCAGGTTTTGTTTTACACGTGTTCATGACACAGAAATGCCCTTTCTGCAAAGGCAAATTGTGGCCTCCTAACACTTCTGTGGGTAGTCGGGAGCAGAAGCACACCAGCAGAAGTTGTGCTAGCTTCAGGTGTGCTCTGTGCCAAAACGTAGATGCCCCAGTTCCCAGGTGGATTTGGCAGAGCTCCCGGGAAGGTGAGAGGCGCTGGTTAAACTCTGCATGACCCATTCCAGCTTAATGAAGGGAGGAATTTCCATCCTGGAACTCCTTAGATCAAAACTTGGTGCCTTTTGCAAAGCTGTGCTTTTGCACGAACAGGAGCTGCAGGGGTGGTCGGGTGGAGTTCAGCAGCCAAGAGCACAAGTTGCATGGTCCAACCCTGGTCTCAGCAGTGCTTTTTGTACCTAATTTTGGCCTTCTGTTGAATAGATTTGCCTAACAAAGACTTCCAGGTTTTAACTACTGTTAGTGGAAACTGGAAATGATGCGAGTGACGGGCCTAATGTTGCATCCTGCTGAGCAAAATTCAGGAAATAAATCCTTCAAGATACAGATATCTCTAATTGTGACACCCTCACAAAAGTCTTTTCATATTTAATGTGACCTAATGATGCAAAGCAGACCAAAGCACTAAGATGTATTCTTAAGTAGGAAATGTAGATGTTATTTTTGTCTTAGTTGTTTCATAAATTCTGGCAATTTAAAGGGCCGTCCAGAAGATTGCAGCTCCATATTTTTCAAAATATCTTTTTTTCCAATGGAAGCCCAATAAAAAGATTTTATTCTACTGTGACATGAATGCAAGAACTTTCTGAGCTATTTAAAGCCCTGGTACATGGCTTCCCTCGTGGTGAAGGCATCAGAGACCTTGGTCAAGTCTCTGTACTGAGGCAAGTCCGTAAGCAACCTGAACGTGGAGCTGGCGTAACCAAGCTGAGCGCTCTAATCAATGAACTATTGGCTTAGTTAGAGCTGTTTGCTCTTACGTTGTCTCCTGGGCCAGGAAAAAGGTGATCCAGGTCTGCAGAATAAATATATTTCTCAGCTTTGAATGAACAGAGTTTTTAATAGGAAAGAATATTCCACATTTTTGTAACCGGCTGTAGTTATTATTAGAAAGCAAATGCTGTAACTCGGAGCCCTGATACAATATTTGTTTAATTGTGCATGGCAGCATACTACTGAAGTAATTAAAATCTGCAAATCAGTGTTCTTCATTGTTCATGGGTCTTCAGGGACCATGCTGGCTCTGGGAATACTGTCTTTGGTTTTTCTCTCTGCTCCTGCATGTCTTGTGGAATGTTGTTGTTGTTTTGTTTTGTTTTTTTTTTTTTTTTTTTTTTTTTTTTTTTTTTTTTTTTTTTAGACCAAGAGGACAGTAGGATGGGGGAAAATGTCTGTGCTTCTGTGCTCGGACAGCCATGGTCTGTAGTAGTGGCTGTCCATAAGCACAATTCCTGTTGCCAGGGAGTTTGAAATCATTGCTGGTCTGATTAAAACAGATAAAAATAAGGATGATTTTGTGGCTTTTCTAGTTTCAAGTGCCTCTTCCTGACCCCAATTACAGTCTTCAAAACCCACTTGGTAGAAATCTTCAAGATGGGCAACTTGGCCAAAGAATGGTTATTACTGCCAGTTTGCACTTCTGTTTGAACTGTGGATAAATGCAAGAATCCTCTTCCCAGCAGAGGAGGACTGGGACATGCTCCCAATCACTTTGTTCCTGCGTAAGATCTGTAGAAAACCACCAGAAATCTGATACAACCACATCTTCACCTTCTCTTTGAGGCTGACCCTGTGCACGTGGTCCTTAGCACAGCTGACGCACTGTGTCATGTGAAGGAAGAGATCATCCACCGCCCCTACAATTTGCTAGCTGATCTCAATGGCTCAGCTTCTGTGCCAAACAATTTTGTGCTCAGCCAAGAAGCCACAGCCCAAGGGTGGCTACATAAGTGACAAAGTCTTTGCTCATTCATGCCGCTGGTGTGTTGGGCTGTGTGCAACGTGTTGCATGAGTAGGCCAGAGAAGGAGGTCTGGTTGCCAGTATTTCTAAAACTAAGTAAAGTCCCCAGTCCATTGCACAAGCAGGGAGAGGCTGATTGCTCCAGCCAGTAGGCTTGTCATGGGGTGGCAGCTCTGCAGAAGACACAACGTTTCCAGATGTCGGGGTCTTCTCTGTTGTCAGTACCCTCGGTGTTCTCCAGCTTCTGCTTTGTAGACTTTAATCCCTCGAAACTTGAAAAAAACATGTCCTTGAGTGCGGAACTGGGGCCACAGAGGAGACTTGTCTTGCTTTGCAACTCTTCAGGCTGGTCAGCTGTTGTCTTCTGTTACGAATGTCCGTGCACAAACATTGTGTGAACACAGAGCTCACGAACACGCAGCTGGCTGGAAAGTAAATGGGGAAAGAATGTGGTGACAGCTCTCTGGAGATGGTCTCTGCTGTAGAGAAGGGAGAAGGCTGTTTCTTAAATCTTTGTTATATTGTAGAAGCTTTTCTTTTGGCACTCAAAGCAATTGCATTCTTGACGAATTTAGATTGTATTGATCCGGACTGGCTTATTTTGCTTCATAGAGGCTGTATTTTATGCTTAACACTGTTTTGGTGACAGAAAAATTCTTCATTAATACTTTAGCCGGAATTTGTTCTTAAAGTGGAAGTCACTTTTGCATTTGTTAATATATGCAGCCTTTTCCCAATTTGAATTTTTAATATATATTCATGAATAGTCTCTGTGGTATTGTGCAATGATGGTGTTTTATCTGTGCCTGCCACAAAGGCTTTTTCTAAAAGTCGGGTTTTTCACAACTTCCCTTGCAAATTTCTTTTTGCACATTTTCATGCTGCCAGTACAGAAGCAACCAACGCAGAAACCCTTTGGCTTTGCTTTGTTTGGCATTTGATCCCGTACCCCAGACGGCGTGTGGTGACCCAGCTAGGGGACGATCAAACACACGTCCTTCCCCTTTCCTCTGCTCCCAAGTCTGCATTCACTGTGCAGCAGCCCTGAAGGTTTCCCCAGGGCTGCGGAGAACTGGATACGTGGGATGTCTTTGGTCTCCTCTCACACACAGCTTCTACATGAATTTATCTGCCAGGAGTTTAATGCAATATTTCTTCTTGTTCAATAGACTCTGGAGAGGCCGGGCATCCAACCCCATCCAGCATAGCCCCACTCAGTGAGGTACCTCTCACTCTCCTGTCGGGATTCATGGGTTATTCAGTGTGAAGGTGGTGGCAGTTTGTCAGCAGGTCCCTCAGCAGACCCCCAGGTCTGCCTTGGCTCCTGCCCCTCGTGCTGCTCCACCTGCGGTCAAGCCCACGGGCTCCCTGAGAAAAGGATTTCACATATACTTCAAATGAAAGTATTTTGACTGGGAGTTTTATTGGAGTCATGCCGTAAAACTCTACAGAGGACTTAATTTGATTGCTTTAAGTGCCTTAGGACAATATACTTGGGAGAATTACAGTTAAAATACAAAGTTAATGTTAAAATACAATACAAAAGAATGAATGTTGCTGCATATTCTGTAATTTCTCTTGCATTTATCTCAGCTGGTCCTGGAGGTGAAATTTCTGCTTTCAGGGTTTGTAGACCTAGATTAAACTGTATGTGAACCCTACTTCTCAGAGGGTGAAGGATTTATGCTTTCGGGTGGTTCCGTGCAAACATCAGGTGATGCCCAAGAATTTGGATTGATTTTAAGTGGAGTTCATAGCCCGTTTGATTGTGGAAGGCAAGGTGAATTGGAGGTGGCACAAGTGTTATGAAGCGATGCCGGCAGCAGCAGAGCGTGTTGGGGTGCAGGAAGAGGGGGTGCTCAGCGGTCCCACATCGCTCCATGCAAAAGCACTCCCTGGGGACTTGATAACCAACTTCTCAGAAATGGCCTTATTAGATTCAATGACTGTGTTTTAGGCCTTTGCTTTATGCTTTCTGTCGCTTATGTTATATCTCTAGATGGTTAGGTTTTTCTCCAAATGGATGCTTTTGTTCTGCTCTGACAGAGGCTTATTAGTGTGGAAGCTGATTCCTGTGTCTGTCCGGAGGAGAGGGCAGCAGGAGGGACACCAGAGCCATGGGTTCAGTCAGGATCTCTCGGTGGGATCGGGTAGTGTTGGACAGATGTGTGTGTGGCAAGGCAAATATGCGCCTGTGCCGTTTCCAGGCCTTCTAATTTGCGTTGTTCCATAGGCACAATAACTTTTGTTAAGATAATCAAGGGTTACCTTCCTTCAGAGATAGTAGCTAAGCTTCCCGCTGACTAGGAAGTGGTTCACCCCAAGAAAATAGCTCAGTCACGGGAAATCGGGGAGCAATGCCACCAGTCTGTACCACGAAGAATGCAAGTGCCCAATCTGAGAAGGTATTTGGGTTTGTAAAGACCAGCAGAGCATGTCTTTGAGTGCTACGCTCTGCTTGCACAGCAAGGAAAAGTGTGTGTTTCTGAGAAGAGCTGTGAAAATATCTTGGGAGATAAATCTGGGTCTGGATGTAGGCTTGGAAGTGGGGCTGGGATCACCCACTCAGTTTTCCGAGCACTCCCGGCAGCGTGTGTACTATAATGAGCCGTTTTGTTTCTTTTTTGGTGCTATGATGGAGTACTAGGGTTTGCATTACTGCTACGTGCACAGTCTGGGGAGGTTCATTGCTACGGCTGGCACACGTCCGGGACGTTTCTTCCTCCAGAGTTTGATGAAGCTGTTACACAGGCTGTTTTCCAAGAACTTCATGAACGCAATCACTGGGAGCAGGTCCTGCAAGAGGGATCCCAAGCTGTGGACATGGCACTGGTGCCCTCGTCCCACCACTGTGATTGTCCCTATTCCAATGTCTTTAGACCCCGTCCTCAAAAGGGGTTTGCAACTTCCCTTCCTGGAGACCTGAGCACCTCGGGGGTCTCTTGAGCAGCTGTCTTAATGGGAGAAGAGGCGTGAGGTGGAGAGGGATGGAGCAGAAGACGTGTGTGTTGCGATGCTCTGGGTAGGCATCGCAGCATGCCCGCTCCGAGCTGCCGGCGCTGGAGGAGGAATTACCACCTCTCCCAGCGCGGTGCACGCAATGTGGTGTGTTGAGACAGCAACTGTGGCTGACAGCTTGTCCTATTAAAAACAGTACTGTAGGAAAATAGTACTGGCCAAATGTTTGCACAACAGCTATATGCGAGTGAGGGCTGGGAACCTGACAAGTTAAGAAATTGAAAATATGAGAGGGGTGAAATATTTTCCATTACTTTGAGTGGTCATAAACCAGAGGAGAATACAGGTTGCTACAGCTTTCCTGGTCAGCTTCCCAGCAGAGTCTTCTGGGGGGTTTTGGTGATGCTGCTCTGGACGTGCATTTGGATGGGTATAAGCCACTGAAGGCAGGGAAGGGAAGGGAGAGAGGGAAGATCTTTAGGATGTTCAAATGTCCAGGACAAGAGTTGGGAATATATGCTTGCAAGATTAAGTATGTACTTGTGTGAAACTACTGGTATTGTTGAATAATTCTAGAGAGATATGGGCTTTGGGATATTTTTTGAAAGAAATGAGAGGTTTCATTGGGTAACTGGAAGTTCAAAGTGAAGTTCAAAGTGAAATACTTTCAAATACTCTTTGATCAGCAAACTGTATTCTTTCTTCCTCTGGAAAGCAAAGAAACGAAAGACCAAGCTTGAATTGCTGAGTCAGCTGGAGAATTTTATTTTTTTTTCCTATGTGCAGAGAAAAATGATTGATTTCATAGAGATAGTGGTAGAAACTAATGTGCTGCTGCTCTAGGAGAGGAGGGTACTGAAGGCACCTTCGGATGCTGGGGAATCTGGAGAGGGTATTGCTTCTGGGGGTCTGATCGAGTGAGGTATGGAAAATTGCTGGGACAGTTAGGAATTACTAATAAGCACCTCATGGTTTCGAATGGCTGTGGCATCTGCAGGCAGCACTGGGATGTGCATCATGGCAGATGGGCGGTGAGAAGGGTGGGGAACGGGAATGCTCAAGTAAATGGTAATTTCTTCATCTTGAGAAAAGCCCTGTTAGAGGGCAGGCTTGGGGTGAGAAACAGTCTTGTCGCTGTTAGCAAAGGGGTGGAAAATTCTGGTTTTGCCAGACCATCACAGGTGCAAAAGGGCCAGGGAGCAGTCGCCTCCGTGGTACCTGCTGTCCTGCTGCTGGGCAAAGCCCATCGTGTCCCTACAGCTGTCCACGGCTCTATTAACATTTCAGCTACTTGACTGTGAAGGACTGGAGAGAACTTCAGCGTTAATGACTTCAAGCAGTTCAAATGTGGCATTAACAGGCTGGCTGCCTCAAAAAGAGACTGACGGCTCCGGGATGCCTGGGTGCAAAGATTCAGATCCTACAGGAATTACTGGATAATGGTTATAATTGGCAAAAAATATGGACTGAGGGCAACTGCTTAGCTGTGTCTTCCTCTGCAAGAGTTCATGGTGTGTATGAGAGCCCATAGCGTGGCTCTGTTGCTGCAGGGCTTCTCCCCTCAGGAGTCTGCCCTCGGAGAGCAGATCTAGGGGGGAGGAGGAGAAAGCTGCAGAGCTCAGCTCCATCCACCCTCCCAAGGGCTGGAAGGAAGCCTGTTCCTTGATGTGTGGGCAGCCTTTCAGGTAGCCGGGATTTAGCACCGAAGATGCGGGGATGCCCAGCACTGTGGGAGATGCTCTTTGCAGTGAGGAGCACTGTGTGCATTACTTCCTCCTTGAGAACAGGCTGTGATGAGTGTTGGAAGAGTCAATGGACCTCAATTTCATTAAAGAAAAGACCTTTCCTTCTCAGGCAGGTTTCTGCTTTCACTTGAGTATTAAAGGTCACTTTTAAAGTATTTTTCTTCCTGCAGGTAATATCTCTAGGGAATTCTTACGGGAATGATGAGCTCTGCTGTGAGAGGAAAGGCTCTCATTTATTAGTGTTCTTCCACTAAACCTACGGAAAAATCCATATTCGGCACCTTGAGAAGGGGCATTTGCTGGGGAACAGGTTGGCTGGAGGCACCGGTGTGAAAGCGCATCAGCACAGTCCTCTGAAACGAGGGAGCCGCAGTGTTTTCCAGGCTAACTAAAAGAAATACCTTTACTTTGTATCCTAAAGAAAGGCAGGCGAAACCCTCTGTCTTGTTATTGTGCCTCGCCAGAGCAGTTTGACTCACTAAGGGGCCCTATGCATTTCAGAATTTCACTATTCTATTGTGAAATTTCCTTTTTCCCTTGCTTTGGAGATTATCAGCCAAGATAAACATTTCACGATGAATTCCTCCATGAGCGCTACCTGCAGCAACTAATCTCCAGTAGCGTATTTCTCTCTTTGCTTTGCAGACAGTAAATACAATTGACAGTTTGACTACCAGAAACAAGTGAGGGGGAAATCAAGCCCAATGAAAGGATAATGGATCTGCATTTTTGCAAGCACGTGTGTGGGTGTTGCAGATTTTTGCTCAAGCATGTCGTAGACAAGTTGGGGGGTGGATTACAAGATGCTATTTTCAGAAAATAGGACAACCTGCCAAAACAGATAGCTTTTTATTTTTTTGGCCTGTTTTCCCCCATGTCCTAGTAAAGGAATGAAGGAACGCCAGCTCCCATTGAGAATTTTTGGAGGCAGACCTTTATCTGTTATTTATTAACCCAGGCGCTGATCAAAGCCCAGGAGAGGAAATCTGTGCTGGTTCATCAATAATACTTGAGTGCGTAGTTGCTGTTAATTGCATGTTCTGTTGGTTTGAAGTCTAAGCCTTGTGTGCAGTGCTAAAGGAGGAGGTTTTGTGAGTCAGATGAGATTAGATCACTTGGTGCACACTCTCCTGCTTAGGGTTCTTCTGGCTCTGCGGGTAGAGTGGGACATGGGACAAGATGGGTCTTTGAGGTGGCTCTGACCATTTTCATGCTCAAGGATCCTCAGGTGGAGTGGGCTGCTTGAAAAAAAAAAAAAGGGGGGGCTGTAATTAAAAGCAAATTGTGGCTTGAATATTGCACCGAGGAAATTCAGGGAAAAAAAGACAACTTCACATTGACATGGGGAGAGCGCAGCTTCTGCGCCCCCACGCACATGTAGCAGCTGTAGCTTTGTTCGGCGTGTCTGGCTTCATGTATTGTTTTCAGCGCAGGGGTAATTAGTGTCTGAAAACGTAACTGCTCTTCGCTATTGTGGAACAATGTAAAAATCCTTTTTTTCACTGTAAAACATTCCTGCCCTCTTTTGATCTTGTCAGGCTAGACAATACAGCTGTCTTGTCATCATATTTCCCACAGCAATGGAAAGTTTGCCAAATGGTAGAAGAAACCTCAGAAGCCCTTAATTACTGTGACTTCATCAGTGAAACTCAGATCCAAGTGAATTTGAGGGAATTCAGACCTGGATGGCTTGGCAATGGCGGCTGTTGTTAGCAGACAGACCCAGCAGGAACAAGGGACGGTGGTCAGTAGCGATGCGCAGCGAGGACGACCTTAGGGCTGCTCTGCTGAGTGTGGGGCGCGAGGCCACATTCCTGAGGCATCAGCTTTATTTCTGAATTAATAACAACACTCAGTGCAATACAAGGCAAAAAAACACTGTCCAGCTCATTTTTGGAGGAACTTAGGGGGGAAAGGTTTTTCATTGCTTTCTTCCCTAATTAGGTAAACTGAGTGTTCCTTATTTGCATCGTCCATCAATCAGCGAAAATCACTTCTGCTAATGCAGCCCAACAGTATTGCTCAGATGTTAATAAAGTGCAAAGGGCATGATTGCAAAGGGTCACTCCTGGGGCTCCTGGTTTTGTTTAGGAAATGGAGAGGCAAAGGTGAAATGCAGGGGCGGTGCTGGGGATGGAAAAGCTGCAGAAGGAACACACCAGCCAAGGATGACTCGAAGGAAAAGGTTGGGGTGTAAACAATGACAGATAAGAGAAGATGAAAGAAGAAGTCCTCAGAGGAAGTAAGAGGCAGAACAGGTAGAATTACATCAAAAGTGGGAGGCAGAGGTAGAGGCAGTTAACTTTTTGTGAGTCATCACCAAGCCATCCTGCCCCCAGAAAGGCTGACTCAGCAACATCGGTGGAAAAATCAGAGCTTTCTCTCCGAGATTGTATTCCAGATCAAAGAGGTTTCAATTAGTAAAACTTGATTTTCTGTCACTGATCCTCTCCTGCTTTAAAGAAACTTTTCAAATGCATCTTGCGAAGTCAGCGTCCACCCTGACCGCCCCAGGGCTTGGTTCACTTGCCGCTCTTCCCTGCCACCGTCTCCTCTTCCCAGCTCTGAGTCATGGTCTATTTTGGGGCCCTTTGCACCGCTGAGATCGGGGTTGTTTGGACACAGGTGAGGTGACCACAAGAGGCTCCAATTACTGCACATCCTCTTAGAGGCTAGGGAAATCTAAAAAGAAAAGCAAGTGAATAAAAATAACTTGATGGAAGAAGGCTTCTGTGATCTGGTATCACTGACATGCGTGGCCACAAAAGCGCTGCTAGGAAGATACGAGTGAGATGTTAATATAATATATGAACATATTTTTTTCTGGCTTATCATGATTCAGAACTAAGGGGCAGTCAGGAAAAGCTGGAATAGAGGAGAGTGGTCTCAGTTACTTTACCGTGTTCCAGAAAGGCTGGTGGGTTGATGGTGGTTAGAGTGGATGGGGCTGTGGTGGCTGGGGCCAGTCGGAGGTGCAGGGGGTGGGCAGCAACACCTGGTCTAAGTCTTGATAGAGACGTTCCTTAAGTTATTTCATCTTCAGTATGCGCAGGAGTTTGAACTGCTACTTGCAACACCATGTGTTGCCCGGTGTGCTATTTCAGGACTCCAGGGGAGAAAAAAAAACCCAACCACCCTAAAGATGTGTTTTACACGATAAAATACTTGTGGAATTGCCGTGTTCTCTGTTTTTCCCCCCAGAGCAAATGAATTGTATTTAACGTAGCTCCGCTCAGTTCCTTAGTGCTTGTGAAAGCAACGTGAGGGCCAGAGCCATTCTCTAAAGCCTGTGCAGTGGGAGGTGGTAACATCAACCTGTGGAGCTCCCACGGTCGCAGCAAAGCCTGGCTTTCCCATGGGGGGCCGGAGCCTTCTCGCTGTGCTCAGCTGGAAAAGCAGATACCGGACCCCACAGTGGGGCCCTTAAAAAGCAGCTGTGGTACCTGAGTGTGGCCATTCAAACAGCAAACACGGCTAATTATTCAAGGACCAGAAAATGCTACTTAAGCATTTGGGGCTTTGGGGGGAGAGGGGGAACCCCAATCAACAAAAACCAAAGAAAAAAAAAACACCTCAACCTTGAACGCCTTTGAGTTGCAAAGTCTGGGCTGACCGGGGACCCTGTTTGTGCCAGTGGACCGGGACCACAGGGTGGTCCCCAGCTCTGGCTCTCCCCACCATCACAAGTGCCCTCCTCGCCCTGGGCTGCAGCCCCATGGGCTGGGTGGAAGCTGAAACCTGGCTTGAACCCAGCCTCGAGCCCTGAAGGTGGGACCTGAGGAGGGTGGTGGGCACAGTCTCCAGCTGCACAACATTGCATTCTCCTGGGGAAGGAGGGATGGAGTTTCTTCCTGATCCAAAGCTCCCCAGAGGCTGCCACTGTTTTCAAGGGGTTTTGAACCAGGTTCCTGGTTTTGTTCCGTGTCAATACAGCGCCCAAGCAGCTGTGCATGAGGAAAGCAGAGAAAGCTTTCTTTTCTGACCATGCAAATCACGCATTTTAAATCTTTCCATGATCCTAGCACTGGATAAAACAAAGCCCCTTTCTCTCCAGGCTGCAGAACTGGCATGACAGGCACTAGGAAATCTTTCCCCTTTTTTGCCCCCGCTTTAGGAAAGAACAATATGCCCTGACGAAAAGCGTGTGCGCACTGATGCCAGGAAGCTTTGAAACCAAGTCAGGAAACTGTCTGATCATGAGCATTAGAGTCTCTCTCCTGCGTTCGGTTTTCATCAGACTTTGCTGTGCTCGCGTAGGGGAGGCGAGTCAGCTGCTGCTCATCTCTGCAACCCAGGCAGACGCCTTTCTTGTTTTCATCCCACCACTACTATAGCGACAGAAGCTCAGGGAAGAAAATGCCCGAGGCAAATAACCGGCGTTATGCATCAACTGCCGATGAAAAGGTTCTGCCTACGCGTTCGGGAACATTTAGTTTGGACCAGGAAAAGCGAAAAGTCATGCAATCCTCCAACGTCCATTAATCCATCTTCTGTGATTTCTACTGTGGGTACTTTGTTTTCCTCTGGGGACCTAACTTTTTATTTAGTCATATATTCATGGCTGCTGCTGCCGTTGGCTCGCTGTTGCGTGCATTAATTGCCCTTGAGCAGAGGAATGTCTCCCAGAAGGCCTCATCCTTTCTCTGCACCAGATCATAACTTCTTTAATTGCTGATGATTGCTGCTGTTAACTTGCTGCTGGCCTCATCCCCTCCGCTCTCCCTGTGCAGAGCAGAACAGCCTCACCCCACACCGGGCCCCGTGTCCCCACTGATGCTAATCTGGGCCATGCAACAGGACCAGCCAAAGTACCCCCTCCAAGGATCCCCTTTCTCTTGCCGAATCAGAAATTAAAATTCTTAGAGCAAAGAAGCATCTGGCAGGAGCTGCCAGACAGAACCATGAATCCATCAGCTCGGTAGCAGATTGCAAACGGTGCCCGAGTACAAGGTTAGGGCTTTGACGGTTTAAACCAGGGCGTGTGGACTGCAACTTTGACCCAAGTTGTGTGTTTCTGCTGCAGTTTGGTTTTAAAAGCTTTTAAAGAGCCCCATGGGCTAACAGGCACAGGTAGCTGTGCACTAAGCTATTTTACATAAGGAAGTTGTGAGTTTCCAAGTACAGGTATCCCATGGCTGTAATATAGAGGATAAGTCCTGTTTTCTGCCACCTTGATGGTAGGAATTTGAGAATCAAATTGTTTCTCCTGTTACCCTTTTTCAGTTGTCGCCATGGCAAAACCCCAGAGAGGAAGGGTGTGGGGAGGGGGGAGGAGTTGTACCAAACCATTGGAATATCAACTTTTCTCTGAGATTGCTTAAAAGATGTGTTCAGGTCCTCAGTGTCTCCTAGATGCTCGCATGGAAGTAACTTCACGTGTATGAGCAGCTCTGAAGACCACAGCCTAGAAGACTACTTACAGGGTCAGTTATTCAAGCGGGGGATCAATGTGCATTAGGAGTGAGACAGGGAGACAGAAAAAAATGTATTTATATCTGTACTCAGGTAACAGTTTCCTTTTTCCATACTTCACTCGCTGTTCTTTGGGATGTTTTCCAGGTTGCATCAAGTGAATTTCGATGCTCCCACTTGTGAAGGCAAGCGCCGAGAAAAGCTCTCCTTGATAGGGGACTTCTCCTCTTCGGCAGAGTTCTTCGTCACCATCGCAGTCTTTGCCTTCCTCTACTCGCTGGCTGCCACCGTGGTTTATATCTTCTTCCAGAACAAGTACCGTGAAAACAACAGAGGGCCTCTAATTGTAAGTGCGCATTTGCAGCGTTTTCAGACGTAGGTCTTAATCTCTTGCTTTCTTGGTGGTTGTGGCTGTGGCGTGGTGTGGGAGATCCAAGTGGCCCGATGCCCAAACATGTCTGCATTCACCTGTTTCTATATCTTAATCGTAATTTAAACTTTTAACATCAAGGGTAACAGAGACTGTATGTGGGTGGACCATAGTCTCAATCTTGTATGTACTGGTGGGATTCCCTGCTTCTCTCCCGCTGCCTGCAGCGATGACGTTCACACAAACAATGAGGGTGTCGGTGGGTGGTTGCAGGACTGGGGTCTGAGCCGTGTGTCTATGACAGCAGAGCTTCATCGGTGGGGAAAAAAGGGAAGGGGAGATCTAAAGCATCATCCTAGCAGACGAATGAAACCATGCCCCTGACCAGGCCTAGCCAGGGAGATTGCTCATTGCTAATTACTGCTGGGTTCAGCCAAATTATTTTGCTTTGGAGAATTATGTGGCTGGTGTTCCAGTCTTACCCTGAGCTCCCAGCACATTCCTGTCTCCACTGGTTTATGAGGCTCCTCGCTTTCCAGTTATCATTCTATGCGCCCATAAATCTTTGCCTGTTCGTGCCTTTATTTTTATTTTTACTGATTCCTGAAGGCTTGCGATAAAAAGCAAGTGCTGCTGTGCGTTCGTTTTCTTATAAATCAAGACTGTAAAGCCAGGGAGAGCTGTTTTGTTCTAGGCGTCCCTTACCTGTTCGTGCATCGTGCCCCGGCATCCACCCCTTGGTCTCGCCAGGCAGCTGTGGGCTGGTCCTTGGCTGCACCGAGGTTGGGTCAGGTCTCTGCGCCTGCGGGCTGTGGGGTTGTCTCATGCTCTCCCTTCCACGGGCAGTCCTGTCCTCCATGACTGCAAGGATAAGGTTACACCAAATTAGAGGAAATATTTCTCTGAAGTCTTGGTGTGAGGAGCAATTCAAAGGGAAGCCGGCGGGAGGTTAGTGAGGACTGACGTTAAGTTCTGGCTTTAAGAAATGGCTAAAGTTTACGATTGACAGAAACCAGAGGTTTGGCTGAGACTTGTGCTTTACATGAATGAAAGCCACCAATAAAGAGCATCAGAAAAATACAATAGAAAGGAAAATAAATCACCAGCACAGAAAGGCTGTACCTGTTAAAGGAAATAACTACAGTAACAGTAAGCAAAAGATTACGCTGTAGGAAGGTAATCTTAGCAGCACGGGGTTTTGAGGGAAAGATTTTCCTGCTGCAAGGAGATGTGAGTTGTTTTATTTAAGTTTGCGTAATTCAAAAACTGATGAATTGTTACAGAAGGAAAAATTCTCATTCCACGTCAAAGGAAATGAATCATCTTCATTTGGGGGTTGCTGGGACCTCCCCTCTTTCCCTAGAAAATGGTGAGGAAAGGAGGGGAAACCTTCACAGAGGAGAGGTAAAACAGGCAAGATAAAGGGGTCCCTGTAGAAACAGTAAATAAATAAAGTGCCTTTCTTCTGCTTGATTCAGTTGATACCAAGTAATACCTCATTTCAAACTGTCTCGTCAAAGGATTAGTTGCAGAGATCTGCCACTTTAATTTTCTTGTGGAAAATAATTCTTTCTTTTGACCAACCACATTATCCTGTGGAGCAATAGAAAGAGGAAAAAATAGTACTAATATGTCAGATAGTGATGTGGCCATTTGCCGTTCTCCAGGACTTTCCTGATAGAGCTGCTGCAGTCGTGTTGGTCACAGGATGCACGGTGCAATACATTGCAGCAGTAACGTGGCATTGAGTTAATTTGTTCTGTGTAATGGACTGTAACTGAATCTACAGGTTAAATTTAACCGGTGTCTGTTACCGAAGTGGCTGTTTGCAATTTCCCAGTCTTTAAACCAAGCCTAAATGACCTTATTTGTTCAGAATATAAAGGTGCTTCTGTGTGTCCTACAACAAAAGCAGATCCTGCTGGTGAGTGGTGTTGGGAAGTGGCTTAGGGTTATGCTCAGCTTGTGCCTGCGCCAGCATCTCCTCTGCACTGCCAGCTCCCTTGTGTTGGGTATTTTTAGAAAAAAAGACCCTTTTTCACATGGACAACGTCCCTGCTGGTCTCTACCCAGTGCAATGATTGCAGCATCACAGCCTGGTTGGGACAGGGCATGAGTCCCGCTGCACGGTGGAGAGGTTGGGAAAATGCAGAGCCCCAGGCAGAGGACAAGGGAGCAGCTGGAGGCAGGAGGAATTCAAGGGTCGAGGGAAATGGAGCGCAAACCAGCTTCCCACAGCTGCCGGATCCACCTAGGGGATGTAACGCCTTGTGCAGAGGAGGCAGGCGATGCATCCTCCAGCTCCAGGCAGATGCTACACTGAGATGACGTAGCCAGCAAGATCACACGTACATCAAATCAGATGTGTGACTATGGCTCATCCTCGAGATTTGTTTTTTCCTCCCAAAGAAAAGTGCTGCAGAAGCGTGGGGTGCTTTCCGTGCAGCCAGCAGTCACTCAGCACACGTCGCTGCAGGTGGCAGGGCAGCCCTCGCTCCATCCTCCCCACCGTGACTCAGGCACCATTTCCAGACTACCAGTTTTTTGCATCTTCATGAAGAGTTAGAAGATGATAGTTTCCTCCGTCCTTGCTTCTGCTGCAGCGCCTGATCACAATCTCATATTTAAAACCATCCCCATTTTAGGCCTTGTACTTCCTCTTGGCTTGCTATTTGCTCAGTCTGGGGTGACATCTGCCTTTAAGCAGCACCCTCTCAGAGCTGGCTGCCTTTCCTCCTGACGAATTTTCAGGGTTTGAAAAAGGAGTATGAGTGGAGAGAGGGGAAAAAAACCCAACAACTTGAAATTCTAAAATATTTTTTTCAAAAAAACCCTTTGTACAGGCAGTCAGAGCACCAACAGCGCGTTACCAACTTACAGTGGCCTGACTGGATGCAGAACGTATGAATTATAAAGAATTTAATGACCACTAAGTCACAAGAAAGTAACAGAGAAAATTTCAGTCACAAATGTTTCAAGTTTACCTTGTTTATACAAATATAGGAAAACCCAACTGCATGTGCTGAGATCTCAGCGAAGCATCACTTTAACTGTGGAAAAATATTTTAACGTTCAGTGTGAAGTGAGACATCATGGCAAGGAAATATTTCCAGCAGGAGAAGCCGTTAACTCCTTCCGCGGCTGTTTGGATGGCACCGGCGTGTTTTATTCGCTGAGCAGTGAGCCATGTCTGTTGCTTGCTAGCATTGCCCATCAGGTTTTGGGGATAAAAAAAAATCTTCTTTTTGGTCGCACAGGGCCCCGGTTGTGTTACTCGTCTGCGATGGAGGTGGGAGTCCCCAATTCCCATGGGGCTGTCAGCAGCGAGCCCTTGCTGCCTGCACCCTCCGCGGCTCCATGGAGAGATCATTTTGGGGGGGTTCATACTAGATAGATAAACCAAAGAGAGGACCTTGGATTCCCAATTCCTAAAGGAACAAGGAGCAGTTTACCAGGGATTAAATACCTAATAGATACGTGCGATGTGTTTCTGAGCTCTGCAAACCGCAGCTGTGATTTTAATTTTGTGGCAAATTCTCGCCCCATGCATGTGTACAGCGAGGAGCCGGGGCTTCCCTCCCCGGTTACAAGCGCAAGCCCGTTTCTGAAATGAGTGATCAGTGCTCCAGAGCCAGAAACATTTTAAAGAAATTAATTGGAGATTAATGAATCCGATGTACAAAATCTCACCCGTTTTCAGTATATCTGCACTTCTCAGCTTGACTTAAGCTGATTTCTGCTTGTGTTACGCCATGTGCCCTGGGGAGGCATTGCTGGTTTGTAAAGAGAGCTGGGAGGAGCTGTGCCCTGGGACTGCCACCCCGAGCACCTCTCTCTCGATGCCCCGTTTCAGATCTATATGTTTGCAGCTGCTTGCAAGCAGAGAGTAACCGGCCCAGCAGTTAGTCCTGTGCAGAAGATTTAGGGGATCAGAGGTAGATGCTTCCATCTATCTCTGGGGTGGGAAAATAAAGGAAAGAATAGTCACGGTCAATATGTATCAGTACCCATCGCTCAGACTTCTTTTCCCATGGTTTCTATACCCCATACTCTTGATAAGTCTGTCTCTGTGCCTTCAGGTTTGTCTCTGGGAAGTTATTGTCCCTGAAAAATCACATGCGTTTATGTATAAATGTCAATCACTTTATTAGTATTCCAATCAATTAATATAAAAGCATAAAATGATTTAGCCAAGAAAAGTGACTGACATAGCCCTGAAAAGAGATCTTTCATTTTTATAGTGATTACTCGATAATCTCATTCTTACGGTGCATAAAGATGCTTACATGTAAGGAGATGAGATCTTTCCTTTGCATCTGGAGTCCTGTGAATAATCACATTAAGCAGAAAGGCATTTGGTTCTTTACATATGTTGCGGACCAAGTGAGTTAAGTACACTCCTAGGCTGCTCTTTGGAGATGTCTTTGATTAAACATGTTTTATTTCCTCCCCTTTGTCCGGCTTTCTAGAAATAGATAAGAGAAGAATAGAGAGCTATCTGTAAAAACAAAGACTGAATCCTTTGCAGTTAAAAAATTAAATTATGAATAACCTGAATAAATCTTTGCATTTCAAAGAGCCGTTTCAGCCTGGTTTTGTCATCTCCTTTTTGAAACACAAGCCACGGCGACCTTGCTGTACACGCTGGTGCCTCCCAAAGGGCCGCTGCACGTCCCTGCCAGAAGCAAGCTCGCAAGGCCATACACCGTGGCAAGAAGCGTGTAATTCTTTCAAAGCTTCATTTTGCAGAAAATCTGGGGTGGGACCTGGTTCAAACCAAAAAAGAGCTAAAATGCCACTGTAGGAAGGCATTTGGTGCCTGCAGCGACCTGCTGTTGGCCACTTTCCTGGGCTGGGACCAGGGCTATGGCTCTGGCTGGGGCGGTTCTTGAGTTTTTAGGTCAGTTGTGACTGTGAAAGCAAATCCTCTGAGCGGTTGGCCCCTCCTGGGGTAAGGGAATCTCCCTCTGCTCTCCCAGAGCTGTGCCTGAAACCCGTTGGCAGTGCTGCGGGGCTCGGCAGGCTGTGGTTGGGAGGGTTATAGGCTTTGGCGTTTGAGGAGCTGCTCCCTTGTATGCTGTAAGTGTACAAGAGAGTTTTGTCAAATGAAAAGGTTTTGTAGCACGAGCATTAGCAGATGGAAACGCTTGCGGAGAGGCACTGAAAGCCCTGCTTGGAAGCCAGTTACGGGGCCAGCAGCTGCGGTTCGGGGAGGGAGGAGGGAGCTCGAGCGCGGCAGGGATGCCAGGCACCCTGCCGTCGGGCCAGAGCTGAGGTTTTGCCCAGGGCCATCATGCCAAATGTGGACAACGCTGGCCAGGAGGGAGAGCAGGACACGGAGAGTGAGTGGGGACACATGTGTCACAGCGCTCCAGGGGTTGCTGAAGCCAGTGACCAGCTCAGAGCAGGCGAAACGCGTCCCCTTTCCCAGCGAACAAGCAGCTTCTGCAGATGCTTTTGGCTGGGCGAGATTGTGCTGGACACCGAGGGATCTGAAACTGCGCTCGGGAGGCTTAAGCGTCTGCCCCTTCCAAAGACAGGGCATTTTGGAGAAGCCAGTAGCTTGATAGCAAGGAGAAATGTTTCAGTTACCATGCAAAGAAAAGGCATTCACAGTTCTATTCTAAAACATGTAATATATAAAATTGTTCCAAGTAGGCATTTTTGGCAAACTCTGTAATAGCAAGTTTTAACTTGAAAAAGGCAGCAAGAATATTTATTTTTTTTGTTGCACATACTTCAGGCTCTTAAAAACTCCCTCCTTGGATATTCAGTGTATTTTAAATCCTGTTTTCTGCTTTCTCCTACATGTTCCTATTTTGCCTCCTTCCCAAAGGCACCTGTAGGCAGACCAAAGTATCTCAGCTGAGATCTGAGAAAGAAACTTCGCAATTAGGAGTATAGCGTAACCGTACAACAATATGCACTGAAGAGATCTGTAGAAGCAATTTCAAGAGAGCAACTGCAAAAATTACTTTGTTCCAAAGGAAAAAAAAAAAAATCACCCATGCTATGGGGATATTAAACATTCAAATGCAAGATTTGTTTTAGTATGCAGACACTCTGGCTTTAATTACCAAGGAGAAATTCCCCAGATAGACATTAAGCCACAGAACAGCTTAGCTTGAAATTCACTTTTATTTTCAGCATGTCATTATCTTGTAACTCTGTTCCACCCAGAGCTGTGAAAATGTTCAGCCAGAAATCCAAACCCACTTGAAAACAAGAGAGGTTCAAGTTCCAGCCAAAGCTGAAGGTTAGCAAAGATTCAAAATAAATAGGAAGATGCAAGTTTGCTCTAGTCGTGCATTTTGCTCCTTGCTCAGCGCAGAGGAGTTGGAACAAATCCTCCAACAGCTCGAGTCCAGCCACGTAGCCTCGGTGAGAGCACCCCCTGAAAAATTCCTTGTGCTTCATTAGCCTTTCTGTCCTGTCTTCTTCACAAGCTGTTGGTCTTGTAACGTGTTTCTGAGAGCGGTCGTGTCCCCCAGCCTTTGGAGGGGATGGATGGTTTCTTCCCCAAGTCCTGCTGCGTGATCGTTCCCTTTTGGCTCGGTGTGTTTCTTGCACCCAGACAGACTTTACAGTTTTTGGAGCAGGGACCCTTTCCCCAAGGCTCTGATCTGCTCTCAGATAGGGGAATTAGTGACAGAGAGGGCAGGATTGAGCTGGGTTAGTGGACATCCATTGAGTGTGAACATCCTGGTGCAGGGAAGCAAAGGAAGTCAGCAGAAGGCTGGAGGATGAGGTAAGAAGGAGAAGACACGACCTGAGAAATAACATCAAATACTTAGTCCCTTTAGGACCAGCCCCTCAACTGCACAGTGCTCTTGGATGTTCCTGGCAGTACTTTATAGCCCAAGACACGAGCTACTAGCAATTAGAGTGAGGGACTCGTGCAGATTGCAGTCATTAGTGCCACGAGTTGTGCAAATGCCTCACCAACGTGGGGTCAGGCTCTGCGAGCTCGACAGCAGGGTTGAACCTCTGCTGCTGTCACCTGCCTGAAGAACTTCGCTCGCTTTTAAAACTTCCCTCTTTTTAGCAAGTTTGAGCTCCTACATTGTGTTAGTTTTGGTCAACTTGTCTCTGTTTGCTTCAAATTTCTACCTGCTGTTATGCATTTATTTTGTTGTTATTGCCAATGCACTGATTACAGAGCTTGATTTAGCTTGCAAAGTCTGATAGTGTGGTGGCATTGAGAGAGAGTTGTCATTTTAAAAATGTATTCCCCAAAACTCTGCTGTGTCCCCGTCTAATGTGTCAATCAGAACCTATATGAGGGTTGGCATCCAGGTAGATACTGTGTCAAGCCTCATAGCAAATAAAGAGCATATCCAATCATAATCCATAGCTCAGTGAATATTTGGATGTTTTCCAAGTTGCATCAAGTGAATTTCTACCAGCTGGAATTTTTAGGAAATGTTTGCAATTGAACTGTTGCCTCTAGGAGTGGGTTTCTCATTCAGTTACTGCTAGGACATATAAGATGCAATAATTTCTTTTGCTGTAAATCTCCCTGAGAAAAAAAATTACTCTGGGCTATATGCCTCCGCCTACCCGGAGTCTCTTTGGGTGTTAAGATAGTTGTCAGCTCCTGGGCTTCACGCTCTTGAAGAGAGCCCATTTGGCCAGCATGGAGGGAGGTCAGAGGAACTCAAAGCTCAGTGGCAGACACAGGCCTGCAGAACACAAGTTGTGGCACTGTTAAAAGAGAAGGATGTATCCTTTGGGAAAGCATCCAAGCACAGTTAATTTAATCCCATCTGCGGGAGCGGAGAAATCCTTTGTTCGTGGCTCGCTTGTGCGGCTGGTTTGTTGACTGGTGCGTCTTCCGTCGTGGAAGAAGCTCGTGTCCTCCGTCCCTCAGGTGCCGCAGAGACCTCCTTCCCCAAATGTCAGGTGTGCTTGTAGAGGAGAATGATGTTTCCCAGGGATCACTTATTTATTTGGATAGCAACCCGAAATGCTGTGTTCTTAATGAACGTTTCTTTTCCTTCCATGTACACCTTTACTTTGTAAGGGGGAAGGGGAAGCAGCCCCCATGGGAAGTGGGATATCAAGACGCAGCGATGCAGTTAGTGGTATGTTAGACTTTGGCACCTCTACCATCTGTTGTGGGCTGACAGATGGGATGGAATATGACAGCAGAAAGGCTCTTCTGTTTTAGCAAGACACAAGAAAGCTTGAAAAATCACACCTCCTCCCTCCTTTCCCCCCAAACCCACACAGCAACAGTGTCACTTGGCCACTTGTTCTGGCTAAGACAAGGAGAAGTTTATGCCTGTGGGTGCTCCTGAGAGTCTTTCGAGGGAAAAGTGAGCAGAGTGGTTCAGAGCAGAGCTGCTCGGAGGCGCTGGATCCTGGAGGGACCGCTGCCCCTTCTCCCCTTTTTTCACGTGGATGGGAATCAGGAGCAAATGCTTTACCAGGATGGAGAGGAGCTGAGGAGTTACCCTGCTTGGCAAGTCTTGCTGTTTATTTGTTCGCTTGTGATAATTAGCGGCTGCACGGCTTGTGCAGCGGGGACATTTGGCCTTACCTGTAGCTGGTGAGAAAACCCCTCATCTGGTAGCTGAGGATTAGCCAGTTTCAGGTTCCCCTTGAGATGCTGCCGCAGATGGGAACACTTCCTATCGGAAACCGGCCCCAGCTCTCTGTAGGAGCACCCAGGGCAGGAGCCAGCCCTCAGGAGGGCCCGGCTCCTTTCCAGGCATCTATATTTTTTTAGTTGATCCCAATTCATCAGCGAGGTGCCATGAACAGCCTGATTTCCAAGGCAGCATCCTGGCTACCCGCCACACGCTTGTGGGAATGTGGCCTTGGGGTCGGAGATGCAAATGGCAGCTGAAGGGCCCTGCCCCATTAGGCACATCAAGCACTTCTGAAAATTAGCTCTGTAGGCGATGACAGTAATCACAACCTTCCATGAAATAACAAGCTCTTGTTTTTTCTCTCCTCTGACGCAACCTTTCCATTTTCTGGTGATTTTTAATATATTTTCTTCTTCCCAACGGACACACCAGTATAATGCTTCTAACTAATTTGTCTTTTAGGATTTCATTGTGACAGTGGTCTTCTCATTCTTGTGGCTAGTGAGCTCATCTGCTTGGGCTAAAGGACTGTCAGATGTAAAGATTGCGACCGACCCAGACGAAGTGCTATTACTGATGTCTGCCTGCAAACAGCAGTCCAACAAATGCTTGCCCGTTCGCAGCCCTGTTATGTCAAGCCTCAACACTTCGGTTGTAAGTAACTTTGATTACTACTACTCACCGTTACCTTGCAAACGTATTTTCATCTCTTTTTACCCGTGCGTTGACCTAAATCGGCTGCTGTAAACCAGTTAGCTGAAAAGATTTAATTGGAAGTAGAGTCTTGCTGCGGGGAAAGGCAGAGCGTGACTCATGAGACGTCTCTGCCGTGGAGCAGGAGCGGGACGAGCATGCAGGGTTGGGGTGGGGAGAAAGCACAAAGTGTCTGTCCAAGTGCACCACTTGGCCTGTCTGCTTTTAACTTGCTCGCTGCAATGCTTTTGAAAATGGTCTGTGTTCTCCTATAGGAAGAAAAGGTTTTGTGCCTTACAGTTTCCTTTAAAAATCACTCAAAAAGCAACGTAAAATTGGTCTTCAGAATTTTAAAAATAAATAAATAAAAATTAATTTAGGCCAGCAGAGCAATTAATTTCTCTCTCTTAAAAAATTTTCTTTCAATTGTATCTTTCCGCAGTTTCTTTAAACTAAATTGTTTTCAAAGAAAAAAAAAGATATTTTGGCCTAAGAACTCAACTTTTGTCTGGAAACAAAAAGGAAAACAGACACCTTGTGAGCTACAGCTAAGGGAAGTGAATTTAGGAATTTGCTACAAGGCTGAGAAAATTTTCCACCAGGTTTTAGAAGGATGGACTGGGAGCAGCGGTGATGGTTGAACTCGATGATCTGAAAGGTCCCTTCCAACCTAGTCAATTCTATGGTTCTGTGACTTCTCCCAGGAGCGTGTGGGGTCGGTAACGTTAGGGTGGGCTGTGAGACAGTGGCTGCCGGGTGACGAGCTCCTCTTCTCCCCACCTAGGTCTTTGGCTTCTTGAACTTTATCCTCTGGGCAGGCAACATTTGGTTTGTGTTTAAGGAGACGGGCTGGCATTCCTCGGGCCAGCGGCACCCTCCAGACACCATGGAGAAGCAGTCCAGCAGCTACAACCAAGGGGGCTACAACCAAGACAGCTACGGGCCGACTGGTGGCTACAACCAGCCAGGCTCCTACGGCCAGGTGGGTGAATACGGCCAGTCCCAGAGCTACGGCCAGAGCGGGCCAACCTCCTTCGCTAATCAAATTTAGGGTTCCCGCAGCTCTTGCATCCCTCACGTGTAGAGGTTTAACAGGTCTCAAGTTTCAGTGGCGCCAGATTTTTAAGGGTTTCACATAAACTAATACTACAACACAGTGTTTAATGTCGCTTAAATATCTAAGCCTACCTCCTGAGACAGGTGGGAGGTGGCCGGTGGGCTGGAGTTGGCCTTTTTTGTCCCTGATTAGCCAGATACAGGGGATATGCTCATCGCGGGTGGTGACCTGGATCAGTGTTGTAGTACGTACTGTAGAGATAACTTTATGGTAGTTTTGTATGTGTTAAGATGGTAGAAGCATTTTTGTAGCCTCAAGTCTGTAGTATTTAATATGCATAATATAATGGAATTTCCTTCTGCATTTTGGTGGAAAACAAAAAGTGTTTTACTATTATTTCTACAGATTATTCTATATATCCATGCATGTAATATTGCACCTAAATTTTCAAAACTGCCTGTCTGTGACCCTTAAGAACATTTGGTTTGGTTATACCTTTTTGTTTCAGAAGATTTTACTCTTATTTCAGTTAACCGAGTCATCTGTAATTTAGTGCATGGATAAGCAGTTTCATACTACCAAATGTCTGGACTGTGTAAACGGAACTTCTCAACTTCTGCCACTACATTTTGTTAAATGTATGTTTAAAAGAAGTATGCATCTTTTATATATTTTGCAGAGTTGAATATATATGGCTTACCCAGGTTCTGAATGCTTTGTAACTGAAATGTTTTTCCTCGAAATGGCATTCAGTAGTATATATGGTACCTGACCAATGTTTATTCCATTTAACTCAGCTAAGTATTCGTTCTATAAATCACTACTTCTATGGATGTTTTGTGAATCTTTTAACGTGAGCTGTGGAAAATAAGGACCAAGTAACTGTGTTATATGTTTACAAAGGTATTTATTTAACTAAGATAACAGAGGTGCAGATATCAGTATACAAAACCGTGTGTGAAAACGCCCTGTTGCTTAATACAGCAAAACATGAAAACCGCATGTATTTTTGTGACCTTACAAAGCGTAAATATTCCTTTATATCCTCTTATTATAAGAAAACCTTTCCATCCGTGCTGTTTCAAGATTGTTAGATATCCCTCTGTTCTGTCGCTGCTCTGAGCGCTAGCTTGGTGCTACTGGAGAATGTAACTGGATTGACCAAATAACCCAGGCTCAGAGGAATTCATCCCAAAATAGCCCGAGCCAGACTTGTAGCCCGTTTGGATTTCTCCCTGGGAAATTCAGCCCTTCCTCACTACAGCCTATGGGACACATTGATACAAATGAAAGCCTGAAGCACAATACACTAATCAAAACTGATCATCTGCATTTCTAAATCAAAGTGTATCAGTATATAATCTTATTGTATGAGCTGTAATGTTGAAAGCATCTTAGCTTAAAACAGCTTAGTCTCTTCTATGATTGTTGTAACCAATTTATGGCTACTCGGTGGATGAATCTATATTGTGATATCTATTTGACCCTAATAAAGTTATTGCATACAATGCATGTTTTCAGAGTATGTTAATGCTAAAATGTCACTGCAAAATACCTAAGAAGAAAAACTATTAAAGATAAAGAACTATTCCTGTGCTTGACCTTATTGGTCACATTCTTACTGTTTCCCAGCACTTTTATGAGGATTGTTTTAATGTACAGTGGAGTACGACACTTCTGCAGACACTTGTCATTAAAGGTCAGTATCACAAGTTTGAAAAAAAATATTAAAACTCTGCAATTGAATACCTGCCTGCCTCTTTACCTCTCTTTCCACCTGTCAGTAGGACTAGTCCAGTACTGTGCTAACTATGCCAGTTGCTGGATGGCCATGTTTGACCTGTAGAGAGGACAAAGTGGAATATCTAAATGTTCTGGTATTGCAAATGGGAGCAAGAGACAGTTTTCTGGGTCAATGAAAAATTTTATTTTGGCTTTCAGTTCTTTTGTTCCTAGTTTTTTTAACTTTGGAAAAAGTTAGATATAGCAAGCCAGGAGAAAGTGAAATCTGTGTGTGGCAAGGGATGGGGATGGGATCTATGGTCTTCATGCCCCCTCCCACATAGTCCTACTTCTCTTTTTTGCCCTTTTCTTTTTTTATTGGAAAAAAATCTGTTTTGTATTAGTTGATCAGATATATCCCAAGTTGGGTCATCTAAGCCTCTCCACTAGAAATAGGTAGAGTTTTTTGTGTCAACCAGCTTTCTCTTCATCAGCTTTTCCACCTAGATCAGCTGGGTCACGTTTCTAAACCTTTTTATCCAATGCTGAGGGTTAGAAATTTAAGTTTTGCTTAGATTCATTCCTGCATTTCAAACAAGCTGAAATTCTTGTGTAACCATGTGAGCACAGGAACTGCAGCGTTCAAACCCTCAGGAGTTGACACCCCTGGAGAAAGGGCAGTTTCTAATACAAGATTGAGGACAGAATCAAGATTATAACTTATTTTGGGTATTATTTGCATAACTCTGAATCTAAGATTTTCTCATGAAGGGCAGAGCTGGTGGAATAGTTGGCAAAAGTAGTGAGAGAGGCCCATGTTTTCATGAAAGTCTTGCCCTTTGCTTTACCCAGTTGGCTGGACGTTCACAGGTCTGTTAGCTCCTTGCTGCCATGCAGAACAGTTGAGCTGGTTGTTATAATTCGGGGACTATAGTCTTCACTGTGAATTAGAAGGAATGAAAAATCTCTTCATCTCTAGCTTCTCAGATTAATGTAGTATGGCAGCAGCAAAAGTGAAAACAAAAAATGATGCATGCACTTGGCTGTGCTATATAAGAAAATGTATGTGTTTCCTCTGTGTTCCTCTGGATTCGAGTCTTACCACATCCTTCGGAAATCATTGAGAAATTTGAAGTTTATTTGAACTGGGAATAGTGACTGTATAGCAAAGTGTTGAGCCGCAAGATGGAAAAGACTGTGTTTGATGTTTCCTGGGTTTAAGACAAATAGCTGAGTAAACTCGAGTGTCCTCTGTGAAACTGCTTCTGGCAGACTGATTGCTTGCCTACTTCATCATTAGTGAGTATCTCTGCCAGCTAGTTAAATAACTAGGTCAGCCTGGGAAAAAACATGTTCCTTGATCTTCTGTGCTGTCCCTCCTGTTTTCCCATGTGTTTCTCTTTATAGCCCATTTCTCAGCTACCCAAGATGGGAGTGTATTTGCGTTATCAAGCGCAGAGCTGTGGAGGAGAGGCGGGTACCTCTGCCTGGCAGGGGAGGTGGGAGCACAGGACTTTCTCTCCAGGTGCCTCGGAGGCCAAGGCAAAGGTGTGCTCACACGCTGTTTTAGTGTTTCCCCATTGCTCGTGACTGGGGAGGGGATGGGCTTTGCAAAGCTGCAGCATCATCCCCTCCGTGGAGAGGGGCTGGAGAGGGCAGGGAGCATCCGCTGCAGGTGTCCACTGGCTCTGCAGCCTGCTTTGCTCCCTGCCCAGTGCATCAGGGAGACAAAGATGAATTTAGATGCAAATCCAGCCCACAGGGCTGTGCCCTTACTTAGGATATTTATTTATTGTGCACTACAGATTAAATCTCCTTCACTGTGGCCATCGAGCTGCCCATAACAGAGCCTTGGTGATGGCCAGGACTTGGAGAAAGTTTGTGCTCCTGTTGCATGAATTCATATTGCAATTGCCTGACCTGATTAGGTTAATTATTTCCAATCTGTATACGCTCTCAATTGGAATGAGCAGTTCAGGCTCTAGCCTTGAATTATTCTTGGCTGAAACTCTGATGTAGTGATGAAAGAGGCAGTTGCATGTGACACGCACTGCGCCCCTCTATACTCTGCTCCTGACGATATCTCCAGAGCTTCACAGTTAATATTGCAGACAGATAAAGAACTACCGACTAAAAACTGCCATGTATTGTTTCTGAAAATTCTTTTCTGAAAAAGTTCTTCTCGTATTATGCCATATCATGTCATAAGCGTTTAGTCTTCTGTCTACTAGCTTTAAGCCAGATTTGAGTCAAAATCTTTATATATGTGAATGGACGGGCTACGTAGCTTATGCTCTCCCTGACTTAACTATTCTTTTTCAGGATTTCTTTTTATTCCCTCCTCCTACTAAACCCAAGAGCTTTTCCTCCTCCTTTTTTTCTAGCAGCAGCGATAATCTATATTTTAGTATTAATATCTGGTGCTGATTGTCCCATCATTCATCAATACCATCCTCAGCATGAAGATCTTAGCATTTTGATAAGAATTTTTAATAGTTGAGCGGGGTGGGGAATGCATCCCATTTGTTGCATTTAGCTACCTGTTTCTTTCCTCACGTTTTTATTGTTGTGTCCTTTAATAAGATTTTAGGGTTTTATGAATATAGCTGCCTTTTTAAAGTCTAAATGTCCTATAATAAAATATTTCTCAGGGGAAAAATTTATTCGGTAATAGTATTTTCAGGCTTCCCCATGAAAATTAATGCCATACCAAAAATGTTGGGCTCATCCCCTATCCGTTAGATTTTCAAGGAAACCGAGGGAGCTGGGTGCCTGCATGCAGGGGGTCCCCCCCCGGCTGCCGCTGCGCTCCCTGACAGCCCCCGTATGAGGCATGAGCATGTTTTGGCCAAAGTGCTGTACCACATCTGAAAAAATGCCTGGACGTGAGATGACAAATAATGTTTCCCTGCAGACAGACCAGTTCTAATAGCTTTCCTTATTTCACCTGCTCTGTCTCAGCAATGGGATTCGTAAATATTTTAATCATTTGTGACCCCAGAGCTGAATTCTGGGCTGAGCTGGGTTATCTCCCGCGTGTGCGTAGGGGAGAGGGCCTGACCTGTCGGTGCCTCCCAGCTGGGGTCTCCCCCTCGCCCCGACCCCTGCACAGAGCCGCCCAGCGCGAGCGTGTCCTGCGGGGCACCGGTTTGCATCACCCGGAGGAGCGCTGGTCACAGCGTAACCATCAAGGACAAGAGAAAACGGCCTCAAGCTGCGCCAGGGGAGGTTTAGATTGGATATTAGGAAAAATTTCTACACCAAAAGGGTTGTCAAGCATTGGAACAGGCTGCCCAGGGAAGTGGTGGAATCGCCATCCCTGGAGGGGTTTAAAAGACGGGCAGACGTGGTGCTGAGGGATGTGGTTTAGTGATGGGTTTTGTTAGTGTTGGGGTGATGGTTGGACTCGATGGTCTGAAAGGTCCCTTCCAGCCTAGGCACCTCTGTGATTCTATGATCAGGCAGAAGTCAGCAAACTGCACCCAGCACAACCGATGCAGATAAATACCGGTGCAGATTTCACACCTGAGTGAAATCAAATTGACTATGAAGAGATGTTTTTAAAAAATAGTGATGGGCCAAGAGGCCGATGTTCCTGGGATGTACAGAACATCACTTACACCATCCCAGCACAGACGGGAGCAGCACCAGCAGCGTGAACCCCAAAAGGCATGGTGATGGAGAAACTAGTGGTAAGGAAACACTCAGTCTGAGATTTTGTTTATCCTCCCGGAATAAATGCAGGGGTTTAGGTTTCAGAATGCTTAGCAGTATGTTAGTATGGATGAACCAGCTACTGGTGAGCAGGAGCCAGTTTGGCTCTGCAACCAGAGGGGTGCAGTGGCCACTAGGTAACTTAAATTTGCACGAAGCAGACTGCTTATTGCAGCAGCACGGCTATCAGTCCCTTCAGCTGGTTAAACCCCCCGTTAACCTGCACGGGGTTGTGTCTCCTCCTTGCATGCTGCCCTGCGGAGGAGGAGGAGAGGGTCCTCAGCGGGGCTGAGCCCTCTTGCCTGGGCAGGAGGGGCACGGGCAGCACCACGGGCTGTGGCTGCTGTTGAGAGACCAACCGCAGCGAGCACATCAGAGCTGCTGCTTCTGCTGGCTTTCCCCATGCTAAGTAATTGATTTCAAAGGGATGGAGCAAGAGGAAAATAGCATAAAGCTGTGACAGCCAGTTCTGCTTTGGGCTAAGATGGAGCTGTGGGGCTTCTCACTCTCGGCTCTTTGGAGGGACTCTTTATCAGGGAGTGTAAAGATAGGACACGGGGTAACAATTTCAAACTGAAGGAGGGTAGATTTAGATTGGATATTAAGAAGAAATTCTTTACTGTGAGGGTGGTGAGACACTGGAACGGGTTGCCCAGAGAAGCTGTGGCTGCCCCATCCCTGGAGGTGTTCAAGGCCAGGTTGGAGGGGGCTTGGAGCAGCCTGGTCTAGTGGGAGGTGTCCCTGCCCAGGGCAGGGGGGTGGAACTAGGTGGGCTTTAAGGTCCCTTCAACCCAAACCATTCTATGAGTCTATGTAAGATCAAAAGGGTTCTCTGAAGAAATGAAGTCAGAGTGGCTAATGGTGTGAAAGCATCTCCTGTTGCAGGTCTTCCCTTATGCTTCTGGCCCTCGGCTACACCTGCCTGCCGCGGGCATGCCCCCACCTGCCCCTGCCCAGTGTTGTAGGGTTGTAGGGTCATCTCTAAGGGAGCTGGGGCTCCACCACACACAAATGTTTCGCAACATAAGTCGTCTTGAATTGCAGAAAGGACTTTAAAGAGGGTGGGAAAACCCTGGGAAAATACCAAAAGTGAAGTGGAGACTGCGGCTTTTTGCAGTGGCAATTATTTTAAGTGAACCGCCTGGAAAGATTTTGCAGTTTTAAGTGTCGGGTGGCATATTTTGAGCAGACAATATTGTTAGCGTGTCGAACGTGTTAAAAGTTGACCGACAAAAGCACCTGGATATTTCAAACATAAATAGACTGTATCAAAATAGATAGGGAGCAGATGGCCTGGCTCCCCGCACACCTTGCTGACCAGAATACACGAGCAACACATACAGCCAAAATCTTGCTGTCTTCAAAGGTGATCATCTGCAAAGGCCAGCGTTATCCTCATGCTACCCTTTCTCTGTTAGGCACTACCACTCCTGCAAACACTAATTAGTATATCCTAGAGGGATAATGTACCCTGGGCTTGCTTGAACTTGTTACTACCCCAGCAAAGCGAATCACCTGTTCTAGAGCTCAGCCTCTCAAGAGGCGGTTAGATGAAAAAACCTGCGAGCTGAAATCTGATCTGCGGTGGAAAGAGCCCAAAACGCAGAGGGCTGGCTTTGCCAGCTCCCTCACAGCCCTGCCTGTGGCTGATAAACATGCAACAGAGTCTGTTTCTCACTCTCATTTTTACCTTGGATGCTAAGACCAAACATTACCGTTCTGCGGATTAACCGGGATGTAAGGCTTTTCATGCCTTGTTGTACGGTTCAACAGATGTGAAAGGGAATTATCACTTCAACATGATATCGAGACTTTTTTTTTTTTTTAGCTGAGGGCAGATTACTAAACCTGAATTCTTGTTTAATTTTAGTGTGTTAATTGATGGGATAATGAGCATTGATTATATGTGTTTTGGCTGCGTCATTGCAATTACAGGCTCTGTTTTATTCATGAGCCAGTCCTAAAGAATGCACTAGAGATCTAAGACAGCTTAAACCTCTCAGAAAAAGGCTCTGAATTGTTTGAGTAATGACACTCTTAGATGGAAAATTAAAGGTTCTCTTTTCCCATGCTTTTTAAGATAATTAAAATCCAGGAACAGTAAGGTGGTGAACATCCTTATTCATTAGCCTTCAGTAATTTAGCTTCTACTAAATGAGGAAAACATTTTAATTCTCCAGGCCATCTGTTGCAGTCTCCTTTACATGTCCTGTTATGTAAAGTCTCATCCTGGGCAGTTTTAACATCAGTATTGTATCCTTTCACTAGGAATGATGAGCTGGATGAGGTACTTGAAGTCACTACCTATTAACAGACCACCCTGGGATTAAAATGTCCACTTGGTCTTTTAGGTCGAACTTATCCTGTCTAGACACCTGTAGGCAAAGGGTCTGCAGAAAGGATACCGTGCCCAGAGACAGGCAGCGTGACAAGCTGTGTGTTTTCTGATAGTGATATCCATGCCAATAAATAACAAAGTTCATCGGAGCCAGTCTCTCTAATGTGCGACTGCTCTGCCATATGGCTCCATGCTGCTTTTGGAAGCCGGCAGCATCCATTTGGGTAGATAGGGAAGCAGAGGCTCCGTGCTGGATGCTGCTTTGCAAGCGGTTCGGAGGAAGAACAGATCTCCTCTTTGCGCTGCACCGGGAGAATAACTCTTAGAGCAGGAGCATGCTCACCTGGGATAAATTCTGGGATGGGAATTGGGAAACGCTTGGTTTCTGACCCCGTCTATAGGAACAACTCACTTTATAGCTTGGCGCAAGTTACCTTAGCCCACGTTAGAAAGGTTTCCCGTTAAAATGATAACATGTATAGCTGAATGGATTCAGTGTCTTAGTTATTCCTGCTGCAAAGTTACATCCCTACAGACCTAAAAGGATTCAGGCTCCATTCATGTGGTTCATTTCTGTCAAATTCTCACATAGAATAAAAGCCACGCTGCTTGCCACCCCAGCAGTGCTGCCTTACAGGGGCTGCTTTAGACCAATGAATTTAGCCGGCTCTGTGATCAGCAGGTAGCATTTACATTATTGATAGGTCCCGGCCGCAGGCCGGCGGCTTTGGCAGGGCAGAGCCCGCATTCACCTCTTTGCTGTTACTCGAGTTGCTTAGAGATCACAAACACCCCGGCCCCGAGATGTGTGGCTGCAGAGCCAGCGTTCCCAGCACCAAGCAGTACTCGGTCCATCAGCCAGCTCCTGCTTCCACCAAAAAAAGCCCTTTGGCCGCAGCAGACATGCCCAAGCGGTAAGTCATCGCTTTGTTCTCTGCATCCCTGGTGATCTGCCATTTGTCTTGAAATTCATTACCCGGATGTGTTTGTCTCTGTCACAAGCAATCTCTTCTACTGCACGTTGGCTGCTCTGTAATTAGTTTCCAGCACTTTAGCAAAAGCAGGCTTTAAGTTTTAACAGAAAGCAGGGAGGTGCTTCTCGTATGTGTGAGCCCTGCTGGAAATAAAAGCTGTGTGTCTGCTCCAAACTGGGAGCACTGGTGAGTGGGGGATGACAGACCCCTCTGTGCTTCCCTGGGGATGGGCTTAAAACTGAGAAACTTGCCAGAGCTCTTTCGTATTCTGAAGAAATTACTTGAAGGATGTGGCACTGTCCCTCTCAAAATTATTTAATAAGCACCTTTAATAACAACTCCAGGCTACTTGCTTAGGTGAAGAATTGGGAGCTGTGTGGTGTTGTGTGCTGCTTGTAAAGGCCATTTTCCTTCCTGCTGTGTCTCCCTTCCCACCAGTCTCCCTTGGGAAGCCCTGATTTCCTGGGGGATTAAATGAAACAGAAATGAGCAAGCCCATTCATGGAGAAACTATGTGTACCCACAGAATTCACCGGGTGATAACTGTGCCTCTCCTCTCTCTCCCTACCAGCATACCTATAGCCAAGCAGCTGGCGTCAATCAAAGGTAAGGGGACCCATCCGTTGCCCCTTGGGGGTTCAGGTCTTCCGAGGCCACAGCCCGAGCGCAGTAAATCAGTAAATCCTGGTGACTTAGCAGAGCTGCCGAGACCACGCAGACCCTCAGCCAGTGCAAGATGAGGGGGTCTGGTGGGTCCCTGTGCAACGTGCTCCGGCGTTGGTCTGCATCTCCTCTTCTGCTTGCCTTTCCCTTAAAAACCACAGCCCCAGTCATCTGCGGTACCTAATGGCAACTGAGGACTGTGAGTGCACAGCCTTTAGGATGAGGCTCAGGAGTTTGGGGGGATGAATCCACTCAAGTATTCCAGCCAAAATCCCAAGTATACCGTAATGCCGAAGTGCAGTGCTAATGCTCAGACACGGACAATTCTGTTCAGCCAGGCTTCCCAGATGAGCTATATTTTCCCTGATACAGGATCCTGGGAGTCCAAATGCATCCAAAAGATGGCCAGTGTGGCCTGTCACAGGATTACAGAATGGCCACCTGTCCCCATGGTGTGTCAGGTCCTTGCTGGGTGCCCAGGATGGGGGCAGACCAGACGGCTCTCACTTATCACCTTGTGTTCCCGCTGCTGCATGCCCCAGCTCCGATTGAAAGCTCCTTTTTGGGGTGTGTTTTCATGGGACAGGAGGCATGTTGCTGGCCCACTCCAAATAAAATCTGGGCCAGGTCCTCTGTGGGTATAAACGGTTTCAGTCTCATTAACTTTAATGAAACTACACAGATTTCCACCCACTCAGGATGGTGCTGACAGATTCCTTTTAATTATATCTGAAATGATACTTTTTCTGATAGGCTGATAACTTTTTTTTTTCCTTTTCTCTTTCCTCCCCACTAGCTCTAGGAAAAGGCTCAGACCTTGAAAAAGCTTTTGCCACCACAGCTTTGGTGTATAACAACTCTGCTGACCCTGAGGGAAAGCTCAGCAAAGCTGAAACCAAAAACCTGCTGCAAACCCAGTTTGGGGGTTTCATACGGGTGAGGGGGTTCGGGCGAGCGGGTGGTGCTGGAATGGGCCAGCTTTGGGTGCAGGAATGGCACCTGTGGCTGGGCGAGCACCAGCCCATGGGGTAATCCCAAGTGGCTTCAGTGATTGGGCGCAAACATCTTCAGAGAACTGAGTTGCTTTATGTTGAGCCTACGGCCAACACAGGGCTAAAGGGGCGGGGGGGCGGCGGGGGGCAGCAATAAACCACTGTAAAAAAAAAAAAAAAACAACAAACAAAAAAACCCTCAGATGACAAGAGGCTATAGTTATGAAGTGAAGAAGCCCATTGCATTTAATGAGGCGTTTGGTAGTTTGCCAGAGCACCGACCCCGTACCAGGAGAGCCAGCCCTGTGCCATAGAGCTGCACGCGCTGCCGTCACTGGTGGGGCCACTGGGAGAAAGGGAGCGGGAAGCACGTCTCCATTGTCACCCACCTGGGATGTCCCATGGCAGCCAGGAATGGTGAAAAACAGCTATATCGGCACTTGCGCCTGTAAACTTCTTGCAGATAGGTGTGGGTTTTTTTCCCTCCCTACATAAAAAAGAAAAGTTTGTATCAAGTGGTAGAAAAAACTGTGTAGGACGAGTAAAAAGAGCGCAACTAAGTAAATGAGAGAGAAGTTTAGGAGTAAAGGCGTTCTTGAGGGTACCTTTGCTTCCAAGAATAACCAAATCACTTGACTGGTTGGGGAGGGGGAATTGGTACCAAGTTAGAAACTAGGCAGCTTGTGGAAAAGGACTTGAAAATATCAGTAGCCAAACAAATTTGGAATCATGAGATGTTTTGAAGGTTATAAAGCTGAAAAAATCTCCTGTAACTCTTTTTTTTTTTTAATAAGGAAACATGAATAACAGACATGATACATAATTTTAATAATCCCTTCCATTCCAAAAGTGATGTCCAACAGGACAGAGAATAGCAGCTACTGAAGTTATGTCTGTAAAATCAACAGTTTCTGAGACCTTCACAGCATATATTTGAGGACTTGTCTTGAGGTCAGGAGGGCTGGTTGGTTGTTTCCTCTCCCTGGTTTTATCAAGATATGGGACTCCGTTTTTTTCCATCAGTTACCAGCTACATCATCATCACTGCCAGAGTTTCAATCATGACTAGAAGTCTTTAAAAAGATGTATTCTGGATTCAAGTGGAAACTTTGGGGACTGTTTTTTCTCCTCTGTGATTGCAGTAATTTTTCTGTTTGATTTTCTTTGGATACCTTTAGAAAAACTCATATGAATGTGGACATAAAATCCTGAATGGGAAGATAGAAAAATGCATTAATTTTTACAGAGGTGTCTGTCTGTCCTTTTTTTTTTTTTGTCATGCAATAAAAAAGGAACTTCATGCTTAATCTCTTCTTTCATTTAAAATTCTCCATAGGGCCAAGAAAACAAACCCAAGTACCAGGAAATAATTTCTGCCCTGGATGAGGAGTTGGAGAACAAAATTGATTTTGAAGATTTCATGATCTTGTTAGTCAGTCTCACTCTAATGTCTGACCTGCTGCAGGAGATCAAAAGTGTGAAAACCACAAAATGATCAGTGCTTCAAAAGAAGAAACAGCTTGGCATTTTATAAGGAAAGCAGGAGTGAACCGCACACGGAGATTACACCGAGTGCCTGGATACCCTGTGCTGGTCCCTTTTAAATGAAATAAAGTCTTGTCCAGACCTGGCTGAACTCACTCCTCTGTAGAAATGGTTCGTGGAGTGAAGTGTTGGTGCTCAGGGCTTTGTGTTCACTGCGTACGTGCTTTGGGAGGGGGTGCTGGCTGGCTCGCGGTGGGTCCCGAGGCTCCAGCACCAGTTACCAGCTGGGTGCAGCCCCCAGCCCAGCTCAATGCCAGGGAAAGGCAGCCCGTGCTCTCCCAGACCTCTCCATCATCTCTCGCATCGTTGTAGGAAGAGGATGGGGAGACCGTGGCAAAAATGTGCAGCCCCATGTCCCTTTGGGGCAGCAGCATGCATGGCACGGCCGGTCCGCTCCCCAGGGTCTCCCAGTTACCCCAGTGTGCTGCAGCCCCGAGCAGAGTGATACCAGTGATGGGTTTCACAATTGGCAGCGACCGCAAAATCTGTTGCAGCCTTTGGTAAACATTGACTTTAGGCTGCGTGGTTTCCAACCCACCATTAACCCTTCTGAAAGGAGCATTTCTTTATTTTTATTTCCTCCTCCAGCTGACCTGCTCATTGAGTGATCGCTGTGGAAGGAATTTCAAGTCCAGCATTTGCAATGCATCTTTGGCAGTGCTCTGCTTGTGTGAGCAAAGGGATGACTTAGTTAAAGACGTCACTCAGCTGATCTGTTGATTCACGGAATTGTGAAGAGGAGAAACCAGATAAGCTAAGAGGTGGTCCAGACTGGGGATGGTGGGGAAAAAAGGTGGACAATAAAATGTCTGTATTGGAGCTGAGGGATATTGGCCAGCCAGCCACGGGCTTGCTTAGGGCCAGAGCCTCAGTATTAAATGCTCATCATTCTAATCTTTGTTTTGATTCCTACCTATACGGTCCCATCTCAGAGCCAATGTTTAGCCTGCTGTGACATCCCGCTGGGGCACGAAATGCACTTTCGCGCCCCAGGAACAGAATGTCCTCTGTAAGAATTTAACAAGCCTCTACCAAGAGAGTCAAGCTGAGTGAGCCAGCAAAACATTGCAACCCTTTTCATTTTCTCTTCTTCCTTCTCTAGAAAGGAGAACACAGGAATGATTTAGCTTTGGTGCATAATTTTTTAAATAGGAAGAGATCAAAACCTTTGGTGTTAAAAGAGGGAAATTGATGCCAGCTGAGTAACAAGATTTAACTCCTCGACATGAAAAGGGTCTTAGTGTTTCCAGAAGCTAAGAGGATGTTTTGTAATGGATTTTTCTTGCAAAGGAAAGACATATTGCAGTAGGGGGCCAGCAGCCAGTTGTTTTGAGAGGGAAGGTCTGTGTCTTTGTGCCGTACGGGATGAAGCTGAAAGAAGAAATGCAAATGGATGTGGTGGGTTTTGAAATGAAGCTCAGCAGGAAAGGTGCTGCTCCGGGGGGTTTGAACCTCGGCCAGGACTTAATCTGGCAGCCTCATCCATGCGCGTATCACAGCTTCATATTGATAACGTGTTTCTATTGTTGCTCAGTCTCTTCCCTCATCCCCTTGGGTTTTGACCAGGTAGAAGATCCGTGAAAGCTGAAAAAAAATCAGCTGATGCTCTTTTTCTGGGGTAGAAAGATGGATTGAATCTGAGAGTCCCTAGAAGGCTTTCCCATTACTAAAATAAAGAAAACATGGCACAGCCCTGAAAAGCTTGTTTGGGAGCCACTGGTGACTCAGAGAGCATGAATTTCCTAATATCCCTCTGTTACAACACAAAGCTGAAAGGAACAATATTGTGAAGCCAATTAAGAAAGAGTTCTTTGAAATCGCTAAGGCCCTAACACAGTTTCTGTTATTGCTGAAATGTTTCTTAATCTTGCATGACTTGAATTAATGACTTAAGAGGACTTTTATCAGATCAATTCACTTTGTCATCTCATCCTATGCAAACCCTTTTTATTCTAGTGCAGTGTGCTGTGGGCCAGCGTCCCGAGTCCCTGGCTTCGATCAAAAGCTTGTGCTAAGCACAGTAAAAATCCAAAGTAAGAAGCAATTGCTGAACAACTCAATAGCAAAGTTATTCAAATGGTAGGGGAGGAATCAGAGGCGCAGAAAAACCAAGTGCGTGTGCATGTAACAGAGCTGGAACTGGATGCCAGTCCATGCTGGGCTTCACGCGCAGAAGACCATGGCTTTCCAAGAGGCACCATGCTGGTTTCTGCAAGAGATTCTGAACGAAGTGAATGGGGTGTGCGAGGCTTGATCTGCATCAGTCCTTGAAAGTCCCGCCTGATGCTCAAAAGCAGAAGGACGCACTTGGAAGAGCCCCAGCATCTTCTTATAGTCGGGAGTAGGCAGAAGTTTGCAGCTTGGCTGTGGAAGATGCTCTTTTATTAGCTCAGACTATTTGTGGCTGCCCTGAGCACTCTCAGCTAACGGCTTTGAAGCTGATCTGGCGTAGACAGCATGTCTGGCTGCATCCTTGGGGAGCTGGCTAAAAGCTTGCTTAAAAGGCTACTGTTGTGCTTTATTTTGTTCCTAGCTTGCTCCTATTGGCAGCGATGGGAGTTCATCATTGATTTCTCATAGCAGAGCCCACGCAAGTGCTAAGGAGCCGAGCAGGCAGCTAAATTGATGATATCTGCAGGCTCCTCTGCCTCAGCAAGTGTTAACATCATCTCAATACCTGATACGCCCTAGAAGTGAAAGCAGCATGAAAAGCAGCTAGTCAAAACCTGACCTCTGTGGGCTTGGGGTTGGGGTGGGATTTGTGCTGCTACACTGTCCAGGTGTGAACAGCCACCCTGGGAGGCTCTGCGGACTTTGGATCTAAGTTTCAAGTTCTGTTCTGAAAAGTCTGAGTCATCTCTGCAGTTGCGTGAGCTTTCAAATGACTGCCAGACGAGAAACGGGGGTCAGGGAGAGCTTCGGCCTCAGATCTTTAGCTGCCATTTCCAAATATCAGCTCAGGAAGGCAGGTTCATTCTCCTACTTTAATTAGCACACCTACAGCTTCTCCCCATGACTTCCTACTTCATATCTGGCCTTAACTCGGCTGGACTTGGCGGGTTTTGAAAATCTGGCTTTAGTCTAATCTCTAAGGTGCTCTCCCCCAGATCGCAGGGGAGCTCTTGACCTTCAAGGGGTGAGTCATGGCAGAGTTTTGAACATCGAGCTTTCTGCCAGGAGCCTGGGGCCACACGCACCGTGCCTGCAATTTTGCATAAATCTTTTAGGAAAAAGAGATACGCTCCGCAACTGTCTCGCTGTTATTGCACCTTCAGTAAGTCGTCCTGTCCGGGGCACCAGAGCCTGGGTTCTGAGGAAACCTTGCAGTCTGGGAGACATTTTGCTTGTCTCCTCCTCCTTCAAAGTAAGTCTTGTGTTACTTTTTCACGTAAAATAAAACTTGCCTTGGTCGCATGCACTTTGCAAGTACATGTGTGATGCACATTCCCCACCTCGGTACTTCCATGTGTCATGGCCCACGAAAGCTTCTCGGCAGCTGCTTGCTACGTCCACTCAAGTGGTCATTGCAGCAGGTCTCTTTGCAGAGAGAGGTAGAGGCTTGCATCATAGCCCACCAAGGCAGCAGTTAAATTGTGGCTACATGGTAGGAAAACCTTCTTCAGGAGTGTTGGAATGACTCAGAAAGGTGCTACATGGTGCATCCCCTTAGGAGCTCACTACAGAGCAGATGAAAAGCTTTGTCCCAGAATTATGTTCTCTCCAAAGTGTGATAGTTTGCGAGCCACAAAGGAGCACTCTGAAACGCCTCCTGGAAAAAAGAAAATCTCTCTGTTTCAAGCTCAGTCAGGGAAGCTAGATGAAGAAGAGATGGTGCTTTTATGGCTTTCTGAACTGACAGCTTTTAATTCCTGCACTGGCTTTTACTGCAGTCAGTGGTTTACAAGGCTTCCAGTGAAGCTGTGTCTTCTCTCCTCACTTTTTTCATCTGCTGTTCCCTCATCCCACAAGTGTTTATAGCCCTAGTTCTGAGTCTTCCTCCAGCAAAGGTAAACAGCAAATGATGTTCAGCAGCCAGATATATCAGGCTGTCTCTCTAATCCCCAACCGCACAAAACAGCCATTAGACATAGATAGATTCAGAGCCACGGGACTTATCTTTTATTCATTGTTATTGTAGGAGTGAGTTTATGGTATGCATAGCCATAACGAGAGCCAGTCCCAGCATCCAGCACGTAAAGAGGAGGAGAGGCCATGATCCCCCAAACTGAACATAAAGAAACTCATGAGATCGGCCCAAGCCCAGCGCCAGGTCTCTGTAGCAGAGGCTGGTTGTGCATATCTGGTGTAATTCCTTGCTCATCGCTCCTTCCGTTCAAAGGTCCCAAAAAGGCCAACTTGGAAAGGATCTCCTGAGCAGAGAATTACAGGTGGTGCTTCGTTCCTCTGGGTCAAAACACAAATTGGGTTTTGTAGCGAATGAGCATGTAATGGCTTGCCAAAGAGCCCTTGAGCCTCAAACAGGACCTGGAGTACCTAGGGCCCCTGGGCAGGCAGGGACCCCCGCTGCCCGAGCTGTCCCCCAGGTGATGGCTCCTCACGCGATGGCAGCATGAGCTGCAGCCCCTTGCAGGGATGGGTGGCACCTTCACATTTCTGACAGCCGCAGTGCAACCCCCTGGAGCCAAGGGACCAATTTGCATTTGTGACTTCCTCTTCATTTTATTCCCCTTGCCATGATCCAGCTTTCTTGGTTGCTATCTGCTAGATCGTCACGTCTAGAGAAACACAAACCACAGCATGGTCTCCTGTGAAGCTGCTGCAGAAATCAATGAGAGGCCAGGACCTCTCGGGTCAAGGGAAGCAGCTCCTCAGGCGGGCATGTTTCTAACCCTCCAGTAAAACCGGCAGCCCAAACAGATGCAGAAGTTCATCAGTGGGAAAATCAAGCCCCTGCTTGTCCTGAGATGATCAATAAATGACGTACAGGATACCAGGAGCTCTTCCACCCTTGCAACCTCCTGCACGCAGCAGCTAGTTGGCCTCCGGCCACTCTAGCATCACCGGAGCAAAGGAGAACAAGCATCACAGTAAATGATCTTTGGTGAAAGTCTTGGCTTGCTGCATGTGATTACTGTGTGGCTCGTTAAGTATTAGCCAACATCACAAAACAAAATCTGAGCTCTCTTGAAAAGCAGCTAAAGCTAGGACCACTCTTTGACTGGATAAATTGATGTGTGCTAGATCTCTGCTCGAGTTTGAAAAAACAAGCTGGCTATGGTCCAAGTATTCTTACAGTGGGGACACGTAGAAAGATCTACAACCCAACCCTGAGACCCTCCCTTCTCCTCCAGCGGTGGCCCAGAGAGCCCTCCCACCATTTCTTTGGTTCCTTCTCCCAGGGGTGCGAGATTGGTTTACTTTGGCACCTGGGGCTGTTGGAGGAAGCCTGCATGCAAATGTCGACCCATTTCCCACATCCACTGGTGGATTTTTCTTGATCTAATTGTTCTGCCTCGAGCCCCACATGATGCTTTTTTGGGCTTTGTTTGGAGACAACAGTCACTAGCGGAGACATCCAGGTTGAGCACTATATGACAGAGTTTGCTTCTCGAAAGGTGGCAAGGGCAAAAACCACATCGGGACCAGAACACCAACAGGTAAACGTTCTTTTTCCTTGGGCACCGTAGCTGGTGTCACAGCTTCCCTGGGTTTATACCCCGCTATGTGGATTTTATAGGGTTTTCCCTAATTAATTAATGAAAACAAATTGCAAAATTACCTTCTTATTAAACTGATCTCGCTACGGAAATAAGGCTGATTACTTCCCTGACAAACTTTAATTAAGCAGCTACAACAAACTGTAATAAAGAGCACAAATTAAAACCAGATCACACTAGACTTGTCTCTGTCAAATGCTGTGTTAATATTGGACAACATACACAATGATTAAATGATATGGAAAAGCTCTTTTTCTCTTCTGATAAAGATCTGTCCTATTCCTAGGGGAAGAAGAGTTTATATAAAAACATCACATTAATAACCAACACATCAGTGAGTGTTTATCAGTAGTTTATTTCTAACAGCAGCTCTTAACTTGCATGTTCTGCAAGACTCAGCCATTACAGCGCTTTTTATCTCTTCTCTAAATTTATGCTTGTAGTACACATGACCCAAGGTTATTGCAAAGCCTCTGAGAAACAGAAAAGCTTTATTACCTGCACATATACTCCTCAATTTGTCTTTTCTCTTCTGGCTTTTTAGTGCTTGGATTCAGCTCAGCTGAAAACAGAACACAATTTGAGAGCAATTTGCATAAGAATTGCAAGCAGAGGCCCACACAAATTAGGCATTAATTAATGAGCACCTCAAGCCTTCTGCTGAATGCATCCTGAGGTGAAGCAGCACTGGGAGTGCTCAAGTGTACGAGAGGTAAAGAGTGAGTAAGCATATCAAATAAGAGAGCAACGCTTTATTCTTCTCCAATATTTATTCTAGCCTTGGAGACCACAGGAGAACTGCAGACTTTTTACCCCTGATAGGGGATGACGAGAGCTGCCCCTGTAGCAGAGCTGGGTTAAAAGGAAGGCTCTTCCACACGCATCTGGATTCATCCAGCAAATCCCAGGATATATCAAGCGTGGGATGCCAGGCTCTGGCTGAGGAGCAATGGTGCTGCAGAGCCCCCCAGGCTGGGCAGCACGTGGGGGCAAAGCAGGGCAGTGCTGGGGTGGGTGTTTGAGGTCTGGGAGGTGGGTGACATGCTTGTGTCCCAGGAGAGGCAGGCAGCACCTCAGAGATGGGGTGGAGGAGGTGGCAGGTCTTTGCTGTCTGATGGAGGGTCTGGGGGGGGGCCCTCCTCTGTGGGAGTAAAGAGATGGCTGATGCAAGAGGAGAGTGGGCTTTGGACTTGAAGGAAGCCCGAGGTTGAGTCTGGAGGCTTTTGAAATCTGAAGTAACTGTTTTTCTTATGCTGTTGGATGCATATATCTAACATGGTGGAAAATGTCTCCTAAGGAAACTCAACGTGCCTGCTGCCCCCCAAGCTGTTATAGCCAGAGCCTTCAAAAGAGACCATTTTGGTTCTGGTTCTCTCCTATTTTCTATCCTAGAAAAATGTTTAGCAGCTCTTCCTTAGGCATTTAACTGGGAGCGCTCAGCTGCTGAGTGTTTCAAATCAGCTCAGAAGTTCTGATAAAGGGAAAACGCTCTTCTTCTGCAGAGCCCTTGGGAGAGAAGTTGGGGTGCTGGACTTCCCAGGCTGAGCAGAAGGGAGAGCTGTTCTGTGCTGCCTTACAGGTATGTAAAATGTCTTCTTGCATCAGAGATTCATTAATATACAAGAAAATGAATGCTAGTATTAATCAGAGTAGGGAGTTTGTTGGTGTCCTTGATCTAACACAGTTGTGGAGCTGTCTTGAGCAAAACGTTTGCATCCTGGTAGCTTTAGGAAGGTCCAGTTGGGCCTTGCTGCTTCGTTTTGTAAGCACCGAGAACTTAGGAAAGGCAGGATTGTCCCCTTGAGCTGGAAGCCACATGAGCCATCTGCATGCTCTCCTGTAACCTGGAAGCATCTTGCAATTGACAATTATTTCGTAACAAGATTCCTGGCTAGATGTATGCATCCTAATGAGTATTATGAGCTAGCAGGGGCCAATAGGTACTTTAAGATCAATTGGAGCACCCTGTAAGTTTGCTAAAATAATAGACTAGAGCCTGAATTATTAGCTAATAAACAAATGAATTGAAACTGTTAGTTTTTAAATGCCATGGCACCAGTTGCTGCAACATCTCAGGTCTCTGTAATGTCTCATAAAAACATACGCTGCCCTTATGGGCTCTTCTGGAAACTGTTGCGTGGCTCTCGGCGGAGGGTGGCTGTGCTGGTTGTCTGCCTGCCTGACTCGCTGATGACCAGGATGGAAAGTGGCTGATGCAGCCGGGGTGCGTGTGCTTCCCCGGGGAAAACAGGAGGGTTTGGCTGCTGGGACCGTAGTGGAGCCCAGGCTCGGGATTTGGCACTTGGTTCGCTCTGAAGGAATGCATTTAACTTGCTGCGAAGATGCTTCTGCTGTCGTTGCTCCATGGAGCCCTGCATGCTGCTGTGTCGCGTCTGGTATTGCGGGCTGCCTCCCTCCATGTCTGCCCTGTGAGAGCAGCTGGTGCCGGGTATCCAGGGAAAGACTATAGCAGAGGGCATGGCCATCAGCTTATATATATTTTTGGTCATATATATATATATATACACACACATATATATGAAATATATGTTTAAAAAATATATAACTTGACTTATCTGTACACAAGCTACAATATATAGGTATTAATATCTAAGCTATACATGAAATATAAAATAAAATCTTCTCCAGTTTTCACTATCCTGACTTACCTCACCTACAAACTTTCTCTTGTTTCCAAATGACTTTCCAGGACATCTATGACTACAGTGAGCAGTACAGATCCCTGGGTACCTCCCTGCTCTGTGGAAAAACTGGGGCTTATTCCTGTTCTTGTGGGTTTTGGGGTTTTTATCCTTCTAGTTATTAGTGCATTAAAGGATCCTCCCTCTCATCCCATGACATCCTAGCAGCTTTAAGTGCCTTGGAGAGGGGCTTTGTAAAAAGCCCTTTGGCATTAAAATGCTGCTAAATGGAGTAGGCAATCACTGCTGGTCACTGCTCCTCTCCCGTGCTGGTGCCATGTGCTGTCCTGGTCCCTCCCTGCTGCTGATGCTGCTCTTGACAAAGCTTTCCCCCAGTTTGCCAGGCACTGAAGCTAACAGGTCTCCATACCCCCACCCCAGGGCTCTCTTTTAAAACCTAGTATCACATTTATCATTTCTCATGTCTCTAGTATTGATGTTAATGAGAGAGGGGTTGTCCACCACAGCAGTTGTGGCTAGCATATGTGGCTGGAGATCTTCAAAAAATGCCTTTTTTTCTCTTCTATGAGCTGAAGACTAATTTATTGGCAGTAAGAGTATAAAGAGTACAAAGTCAGCCTTTCTTGTAGCTTAATACCTCTCTTTTGCTCTCTTTCCCTGCCAATCAGCATCCAGAAGGTGCCAAGTATTTCACGAAGGTTTGGGTTTTTCCTGGCACAAGCCATTTTTTTTTTTTTTTATTTTAAATCTGATTGTTCAGAAACTCCTCCACTTTAATATAACCCATTAGTTTATAGGGAGATGGCAGAGGAAAGGGGGTCATAGCAATAGCAGAGACTTGCTGTCTGGTCTGTAACGCACTGTGTGTTGTAACTGCATCTTGCTGAAAGTAATTACTGCAGAAAACCCATCATTTCTTCTCAAGAGACCCCCTTTTCACAGGTGTGTGTTGTGGGAGCCAAATGCTGGGTCCCACATGATGTGTGCTCAAGTGAACTCTGAGACAGTGCTCCAAAATCAGGTGTGTCAATTATTCATTAGTTAATGGTTGCTTGGGGATGTGGGGAAGGCTGGGACTTAGGAGCCTCTCTAGAAATACAAGACCAAAACCTCAAGGGGTTTATAATACTTACAATAACGAGGGTCCTGGAGATGCTCTGTGTGAACCTGGTTTCAAGGAGGGGCACAACCCTAAATCCTCCCCTATGGTGGGTGGACTAGCTCAAGGAGCAGCCAATACCGCCCCAGCCAGCAGGGACCCCAAATCTGTGTATGGAGTGAGGAAGGGTGAGCAGGGGCGCCATGGGAAGCGACCTTCCTGGGGCTGCCGTGCTGCTGGCAGAGCTCTACGAGAGAGACCAGTGACGAATGGTGCCTGTACTGGGGTAATTGGAGTTACTCAGACGCTGAGATGTATAGCACAATGCCATGTGCTCTCCTTAAATGTGTGTTGGCCCAGCCAAATCCCAGCTCCCAGTGCTCTGCTTATAGCTGCTTACCTGTGTTAATAGTGACAAGTCACGAAACTGCCCTGACAATTGTCTTTTGGAACAAATATCCTACATTGTGTGTATCATCACGTCTCCCTTTGCCTCTGTGCTGAGCCCTCTCCTTCCATAAACTTCAGGACGTATGAGCCCAGCTCCTGGCTGTTTGTGCTCATCATGCCAAGGGGAACATTCCTGACTTCCCCCCCAGCCGAGACTTTGGCCCAGGGACTCTGCCCTGTCCCTGCTGTGCTGCAGGCTGTGGGCACTGTTGGACAAAGTATCGAAAACAAAAAGTGCATGGAATATTTAATGAGCTTTTTCTTCCAACAAGTTTTCTCTTCTTTACTGCAGGGCTCTTAATTTGATGAATTAATGTAAGACATGCTAATGTAGCAGCAAAGACAGCAGGCAAAGATCTGTCTGCTGATCCCAGACACAACAGTTTTCGACTGTGCTGCTGAGCATGGTGTGTGCTGATGCCACCGAAAATTGCCATAAAGCTAACACCAGTATCTGTTATGGGAGGAGGATGATGCTTGCTGCTTTTTGTTTCCCTTCGCCCTCTGTGATGGGACTGAGCCACTGCCTTTGTGAGACAGGAGCAGGCTGGTGGGGATCTTCTCCCAGGTGCAGAGGACAGAGGTGTCTCCTGCCAGCAGGTACAGCCTGAGGTCCCAGCGTGGGTCCCTGGCTCTCTGCAGGGGTCTCTTGTTCCTGAAAAAATCATGGGGGTGTTTTTTTTGTGTCTGCAGCTCAGGGCAATACAGGTTTTGCAGTGCATTTTATTAAAAGTGTCACTAAAAAAGGCTCAGACGATCTCTGACTCCACCACAGAGCTGATGTTAGGTCAGAGTTCGATCCAACTGTACATTTTTCGGTCTGGTTGGTTTTTTATCAGTGCATTACCAGTCCTTGAGCAATGACAGGTTTCTTTTAAAGGTGTGGAGGGTGAACCCCATCCTGGAGCCCGTTGCGTACCGTGGTCCACCTGTACTGGTTGCCCAGCAAGTGCATCTTCCCTCCTGCAAGGGCTCTGCTCCTGCAGCAAGCAGCTGGGACTCGCCAGTGCTGGAGCTTGAGGAAAGAAGCTCCCAGCTCCCACATCTGCAATTCAACCCCAGGGAAAGAACTAGATTTGAAGACAAGTCAGGGGGCCCCATGCTCCTGTAACTGGGCTTGGAAGAGACCAGGTTAAAGTGCTCACGGGGGAGATGCTGCCTTGGTGCTGATGTATTTGAATAGGAAGCTCATTAGCTCAGGTCTGTTGCTGGGATAAAGGAAACTAATTGTGTTTCTAGAAGGAGCTCTCCTGTGGTCACTGTGCACGGTGACGGGTTGGTACTTTCACAGCGTACAATAACGGTCAGGGTTTGCGTATTGAGATGCGACTTCACAACTTTTCTGTCTGCTTGAACTTGCCCACAGCAGGTTCTCAAATGATGCATATTGAAATGGAGCCACCTCGAGGTGCCCGTGCCTAGAGAGAGACCTCCAACCAGAGAGGACAAGATTGCTCGGTTGCCATTTTGAAAGATAAATGACCTGACTGCGAGCGGCTGTCTGCTCACACAAGGAGCATTTAGTCATTTGGCATAAAGCAGACTTTCTAAACCATTAAGGTGTTTGGGCTTTGCAGTGTATAAATAAGTTACAAATTAGGGATTCTGGGTGGCTGCTCACCCCTTGTGTGCAGTGCTTCAAGTGATTACTGTTCTCTTTGTCTAATCAAAGATCCTCAGCTCAGAGCAGGTTTCTAATTTAAACACTTGAGTACAACATATCTCCCTAAATTAAATAAGCTTTACCCAGAGAAATCATTGCAGAAATCTGTGTCTCATGCGTAACAGATTCTACCCCCACCTTATATATGATTTTTTTTCTTGTCTCTGTAATACAGCTTCTTTTGAAGGGTAAATGATTCCTAATATAAATGTGAATAATCTAGGCTTTGCAGTATTGTATCTTCAAATAACTCATTTTAAGACATCTACTAGAAAAATGCAGAAAGCACCCTGTAACTTTAGACAGGATGTCTTGCTGTACAGGGTCTCAGGCTCCCCAGGGTAAAGGCGGAGTTACTTTGGGACAGGATTTGCAATAGGGCATCTTTACTTGGGGGGCCTCAAACAGCTGGCACCCCAGTGTGCCTTGCAGTTTCTCTCTGTATTGCAATACTGGAATAACTGTCGTAATGAAGCGTGTGTGCAAATATCACAGCACTGGTCCCTGAAGGAGCCCTCCCTGTATAAATGCGCCTTTATGTAAACAATTGGTAAGCAAAGTCAGTAGGTGATCATCGACACCGTGAGTTCCTCCAGAGACTTAACGGCACGTACAATACGTCTTTCCTACACTGCTGCTGGGTCTCAGCTTTTGGCAGTGCTGTCTGCAGGGTTGAACACGGATTTTTAGCCTGTCTGATGAAGGAGCCATGCCACAACTGGCTCTGTTGCAAATTGGAAATGACTTTGGTTCTGTATATAGTAACAGAAAGATATTTAAGGTACACGAGGAAGCCTATAAATACTAGCTCCTGTGCCTGACCCAATGAAAGAGGCGCTGTGCCATGCTTGATAAATGGTGTCACCTGGCAAAAGGTACATCCTGGGGGTCAGGGATGCAAATGGAGCATCCTCGAAAGTAGAGGGAGACACTTTATATGGCTATATGTGTGCTGGGGCAGAAGCACGCAGAAGCCCTTGCCTACATAGTGGATGAAGTGAATTAACTTAGAGCCTGATATAAGCGTGTGCTTGGGCTTTAACTCGTGAAAATGTTGGCTTTGTAGGGTTTCTCTTTCCCCCTGCCAGAGGCAGAGACATCTCAATCAGCTGTAAAGCAGCTGCTGAGCCACTGCTGTTGACGAGAACAGCAGATGAGCAGATTAAAGCAGAGCCGATGCAAGGTGGCTCCATTTGCTGAGCTGGGAGCAGCGGCCACTGGGTAGAAGTCGGAGATGTAGCAGCCATGGGAACAGGTCTGGGGAGCAGGCCACAAGCACCGCATTCGTTCTCAAATAAGCTGTTTCCATGGGTAAATCAGAGCTAGATGTGTGTGCACAAGCATTTAGTTACAAACACAGGCTTTTGGCTCTAGCTTGAAGCTATGCAGACATACCCTCGTGCTGCCTTGATTCTGTTCATGTCTTGATGCTTGCTGCAGCCAGAAGATAGATTTTTATTTTTCTTTTTTAATAGATGGAGGTTTTCAGTTAACTGGATTATTCTAAAAGGATAGTGAAGCAGATCTTTATGTGCATGAAAATATTCAAATAGATGGCTTTAAAAGATCTGTGAAATTGTGGCTTAAGAGGGATTCTTGGGCTGGGGTTATGGCAGATGGGACCTTCTGGGACCCTGTGTGGATGGGGTCAGCCCTGTGCTTTGCTCATGAAGGGTGTCTCATTGCCTTTTCTCAATCAATTCTGGCTTTTATGGAGTTTGGCTGCTTATCATCTTGGGAAGAGTTATATCTTCCACTCTGCTGGGGTTTTTTTGGCCAGGTTTCACTATACAGAGTGGTGTTGTCTCCCCAGTTCTGCCAGGCATGGGGGTGGTGGTTGGGCAAAACCTCTCTGTGCCTGCCCGGCTTCGCTGTGGGTAAAACCCTGCGGGCAGCCAGGAGCTCGCGTACAGAGGAGCTGGGCTTTCCTTTGGGTATGATGGAAGAATTCTAGGGCATCTGTGTTAAGAAACACCCATATTTTGTGCACAGTTCATCACAGACCAGGGCCAGTCTGGTTTTATCTATGATTTGATAATCTTTCTGTCTGTTATCTTACCCATGCGTGGACAAATCTGGGGGCCGAGCCTCCAGCGTGTGCGTGCCTTGGCTCCTGGCAAGGAGCGGGATCATTACAGCAGCACCGTGGTGTCAAGGAGAAATGTCATCCGTCAGTAAGGTGGGAGCAGCAATCGATGTGGAGCTGACACAGGTGATGAGCCACAAATTAGATCTCCTTCTCAATAAGCAGTTCATTTACAAAGCATTTTCAGGTTTGTTTGGTGGTGGTTGTTTTATTTTTTTTAATCTAAGTGATCAACAACTCATCTCTTCTGGATGTGTATCCATCAGGCTGGACTTGTTCCTGCCTTCTGGTTTTGATCTAAACCATGCGCTGATGAATGAGAGAAATATTTTTAAGGACAAGAGGATGGTGGATGCCATATTTCTGGTGTAAACTTTGAGTAAGGAGGCATGTGCTAAAACTCACGGAAATTTTCTGAGCATCTCTCAGAAATGCCAATCTTTCCTTGGCTTGTGAATAATCTTTAATAATGAATAAAGCTGTTGATGTCCCAAAACAAATGTGAGGCAAGAGTTTGCCAAAGGAGCAGATGCTGTGTTGCATCCCATTGTATGGTTAAAACTCCCAGAAATGGCTTCTCAGCGAAAATTTTGCTTTTCCGCTAAGTGATACTTCCCAGAGTTGTTTCATTCTGCAAACTTCTAGCTCCTCAGTAAAAAGCAGAAAGCACTAGAAGTAAGGTGATATTTTATGGCTGTGAAATGAAGTTTTGACATCTTTTTTTTTTTACAGGGGAAAACGATTTTTTTTTCTTTATCTTCCTTAAATCACTAAATATATTTCAATTGAAACTTAGGTTTCTTTTAATTTTTCCTTCACTCTTTCCCCCCACTGACATTATTGTAGGAGATACCTGCATTTTAGTGCAAAGTTGCTCTGGGGGACACTCCACCTGGTCATTCCTGTTCTTGTTGCCTGGGATCGGAAGGTGACACGCCTCCAGGTGCGTTGTGCAGTAACAGATCAACTTTTGTAGCCTGCTGGCGGTGCCAAACTGTCCCCTGGCAGCCCAGTCATGGTTTAACCTTTGAACCTGCCATCTTCGCTGGGGAATTCCAGCCACTGCTGTTGTAAACTGTTGTAGAGGTGTAACCTGCCTTGTTTGCAGTTGTGGTGGGAGCCAGGGGCTACTATTATAGCATGGCAACGTTTTATCTTCGCTTTGCAATGGCATAAAGGAAATTAAAAAAAAAAAAGAAATCCCATGACAGCTGATCATCTGTGCAAAATATCATCAAAAGGAAATAACTACTCAGTTTTGCACTGGCTATTATTGTGTTGGTCAGTCTGCATCCCAGTGCTGTCTCCGCTTCACAGGCCAACTCTACAGCCCATGAGCAGAGACTGCTGCGTGCGGCACAGAGTATCATTCAGTATAACAGGCTGGTTGAGATGCCTGGATTAGCCTGGTCCACGCACGGTGCTGGCAGTTTGGCTACGACACCCTTGAAATCCAACTAGGCTTTCTGGGGGCTGCGTCTGCAGCTCCTCGTGGTGTGTCCTCGTGTGTCACAGGAGGATGGGGTTTCATTTCTTCTGAAAGCGTGTTGTGAAAGGCGAAAGGCGTGGGGAGCGCCGGCATCACCTGGCTGGGCTGCCCTGGTGGACCCCGCTGGTGCTCTTTGCTGTGATCTGATTCACACTTGCTGCCTCTCAAACGCTGAATTGCACCCGTGGGCTTGGCCGTAGCTGTGTGTTGTTTAACCCTGATAATATAAGTGAAATTAGCACTGTTAATAGGCTCATTATCTAGTCCTTTTAATACATTTTGCTTTCTAAATGGCAAGTAGGACTCTACCGTGTTACACAGACATGGCCCAGGTTCATCCAATGGAAATGACCGATAACTCATCCCTAATTGCAGCGAGCGCAGAAGAGTACAAAGCACATTACCAGACACTATCTGAATCCGCATTGCAGAGCTGCTCAGGTCCCCATCATAACTGCTTAGCAGAAAACTGTAGAGGTTTGTCCCACCAGTACCACTGTCAGATGCAATTGCCTTTTACAGAGGGGGCTTGCAAAGTGGCTGCTCATCACTATTCTCTTCAGTGTCAGTTGTAACCCGTCAGGCATTGAAATAAAACAAGCTGTTGGCACTGTAACATATATTTATGCCACCTTTTGTGCATAGCACGTATTCTGTAGACCACGTGAATCTACATAATCAATTTACTCACTGCAGAAAGCTGTAACTCACAGGCCTGACAGGGCTAAAATATTAAAACTCCCTAGAGAAGCACTCCCTGCCATCTAGACAGCCAGATACCTGCAGATTTCACTTGTTATTCATCAGGATGATGCGTTTCCTGTGATGTTGCAGGTACAGCCTGGGCATTCAAATGGTTTACTTCTCTTTTTGCCATATGAAATCCAGTGCGTCAGATGATTTTTCTCGGGAATTAAAACGGGGGGGGAGGGGGGAAAAAAAATAGTATAAACACTTTGGCCAAAGATGCAGCAGGGGGACGTGAGCCCCCCCACTGTGTGCTACTGATTGACAAAATCAGGAGTCCGTTCTCCATCATTTTAAACACAAAAGTCCCCTCTGGAGGCAATCAGAGGTGCCTGCAGGCCTCCAGCTGGCAGCAGGGCTTTGTGGTGGGGGAGGCGAGGGGGTGGGAAGCAGCGGGGAAGACGTCCCAGTTAGGACTGGGGCAGGGGGAGGCTGGAGCTCCAGCTCCAGGCTGGGAGTGCTGCTGACGGTGGAAGAGATGGAGGAATGGGAGATGGAGGAGGCGCGTTGGCAATGACAATAGCTGGAGGTGCCTCCCAGCAGATGTACTGGCCACCACCTCTCTGGTGATGTCCCAGCAAAGCAGATGTGAGTCTCTGCTAATTGCTGGAGCTTCTGAAATTTAGATGTGGTGCGTTTGCTCCCTCAACCTATTAAATGGGCTGCAGAGCTTTGCTGTCTGGTGATGCTAAAATGCGATTGTATTCCCACAACCTTGGAAGTCCTTATGTCTTGACTTCTGGAGCTCTGGGAAGCTCTCCTGAGCACAAGAAGGGGTCCCCAGCCTGTGCTTTCTCTGGTGCACACACGCTGGGCTGAGCAGCTCCATGAGCTGGGAGAAAGATGTTACAGCTGAAACATCAAGGTGACAAAACTTGACGGTTTTGTGTGTATTCGGGGAAGCTTTTCAATCTCACTAATCTGTTTGTAGTTTTTTAAAGGACTGTTGTAGTTCACAGGCTCCTAAAAGATAAAATACGGCTTGTAGACCATCCTAATACCCAATCCTTCCAAACAGCTATCACTTATTCAGGAAAATGGGAGAGTAAAAGGACAGTGACTGAATGCTTGAGAGCGAGTGATTAGAAGAGTGTAACCGAGCTGTATCAGAAAAGCTGAACCAGGATCCCGGAGACTGATGGCAAACAAATCGCTGCTTGTTCATAGGAACTTCTTTATCTAAAATTAATGACAGGAGGTTAGTGGCATCTTGCTCCAGACCCTTTTTTGGCTCCGGGACCCTTGCCAAAGTTTAGACTCCCATTCTGAGTGTTGACAGGCGGAGAGAGTGCTTCAAAATGTGTTATGGACATAATTAGTTACTGTTATCACAGTTTTCTTAATTAGAATATCATAAAAAGGGGAAGTGTGATGATTTACATCGGGAAGATCGGAAGAGCAGCGATTCTAAAGGCCAGAGATGGAACGCCAGAGAGCAGGATAAAGGTTATCTGCCTTTTGGATGAGGGATGGTGCTCACCTGGGACATTCAGAGGGGTGCCTGGAGGTGCTCTCACTGGTGACTGAACTGTTTTTTTTTTTTCCAGCTTTCCACTAACTCAGCCGAATAACACAAGCCTTTGTTCAGTAATTGCCCATCCATCTCCTGCAGGATGGCTCACCCACTGCCAGGATCCTTGCAATGCTGATCACTTGCAAATGCTAAAAGGAAGCTTATTTTTAAAAAGACAGCAGCTTCTTTCATAAGCTACACTTTTCCTGCTGTTTCTAGACAAGAGAATCAGAGAAATCCAAGTTATTTATTTTCATCATTGTGGGGAGAAACTAGAAACCTGTTTTAAAAAGAAAGGAAGCAGCTAAAGAAAACCCAGTTATTTTACTGATATCTTCTCTGGCAGTTCCTTATCACTTCTCAGACCAACCTTAAAAAGGCAAGGTGCCACCTCGCCCGGAGCACGGCTTGGGAAGCCCTGCTTCAGCCCTGGCTCCTCCATGCCTGGGCACCTGGTTGAAGGCAGCTTCTCTAAACTGTTTTCCAAATCCCTCTGCCCGGTGAGGAGTCCAGACCCAAGCTATTTGCAGGCCTGGCTGTCTCTGCCATGCACAAGGTCTGCTTTGCTATTGCAGGGAGGAGCGTTTGACTGGCTTTGAGGCCAGCGCTCCGGAGAATGAGATGCCCCCAGCGATTTTTGAGGGTCTGCGGATCTAAAGTTTGCAAAAAATTGCCACCGCTTACCAAAACTGCCACAAACCCCAGAGCTCTTCCTCAGTGAGGTGGAAACTATTTACTTTGGAGAAGAAGGCGCTTTGAGGCTCGCATCTGGGCTGTGCTGTCTGCAACAGGGGATGTAACTCGCAATCGATAAACCTGTTTGTTCTGTTGCGTTAGTCCTTTGTCTGCAAGGAGTGATTAAATTGTTCCGCGGGGAACCTGGGACACAGCAGACCAGGCTCTGTGTGCTGTAGTGCCACCGGCATGCCGGTGGCTGTGCGTCGCAGCTCACTGGGTGGGACGGAGGGAGATGGCAGCTCTGCTTGTCCCCTGAGCCCCGGGGAGCATCCCGCTGCCCCGAGCAGCACCGTCCTCAGGCAGGTGCCCCTGGCAATGGCAGGGTCACTCTTCGCACTCAAGGGAGCACCACGCCATCATAAATGCGCCTTGCACAGAGCCACGGTGCCAGATTCGTTGGGATTAATTAACCCCCTCCCTTTCCCTCTTCCCTCAACAAATAGTTTCTGGTGAGACTGAACTTAAAATACCAAAATGAAATTCAGCGTGACTTTTTTTATTTTTTCCTTCCCCCCCCTAAAGTAGTGACTGAATCATAGTTTTCTTGAAGGGAAAAGCTATGTTTCTTCCTGCCAGCATGCCATGTGCATATGGCTGCAGGAACTGGCTCCTCTCTCCCTGCCTCTCCTCCGCCCCCTCCGGCAGTGTGCATGCCCGCGTTCACACACCCGCTTGTTGCTTGGAGAATTGATGGTTTTGGGAGCCATGAAGTGTCTGTATGCGTCAGAGGTAACTGTAACTACCGCTACAAGCGCTGTCTGTGTTTAGTCCCTGGGAAGCGCTGAGCTGAGAAGCCTGGCGGGGGGGAAGCGGAAGCGTTGGTTTCGGGGAAGCGGAGATTGCAAAATGCGGACTGTGAAAGCATCGTGTTTGCAGGGACTTTCTCAAACCCTGGTCTAGAGCAAGGGAGGCTGAGTCACAAAATAATTACAGCAGATAATTAGCCCTAGGTGCTTAGAAGTGTCCTCCTGGTGCTCCTCTGGCTACTCAGGAGTGGCGCCAGGGGGACTTTCCCCCAGCCCAAATGACTGATGGACTCAGTGTACCTTGATGGGATGGGATGTTGCACCAAGTGCACAGGTCACCAGAAATATTTGATTGGGTTTTTTTCCCTAATTCTGTGCCCTAATTTGACACACACCCCCCCCC
>VYZM01012925.1:1626685-1642574 GCA_013398915.1 Dromas ardeola | reverse complement strand
TTTGGCCCTAATTTGACACACCCCCCCCCCCCCCCAAGTGGGAGAGGAGCTGTGCTTGCCTGGTGACGGGAGAGGGGCTGCAGGAGCAGGCTGGCCCCCCATGACACGTCTTGCCCCAGTAGAAAAGTCACCTTATGGGATGGGGAGATGGGCAAAATTCTTGTTTGCCTACCCCTTGTTCGCACTCTTCTAACAATAAGATAAGCCCAGAGATGCAATGGTGATTTTTTTTTTTTTTTTTCCCCCAGACACCTTGGCATAAATCTGTGAAGAATTAATATTTTTGTTCAAGGCTTGTCCCAGCGATATGTCCCCATTTGTCCTTCATGCTGGGGTGTTTGTCAAGCGTGGGCCACCAAGGTCCACCACAGCTGCTGGTGTCTTGCAGCTCTCGCCCAGGAATAATACACAAGTACCAGGAATAATACACAAATAGGCTCAATCGGTGTCAGGCGGGTGCCGTGCCCACCGATTGTGCCTCAGCTCCGCTGGGAAAGAATGGGAAAGCGAGTTGGGTTAAAAATGCAACAAACTTTGCACATTTATATGAAGGGGCTGTAATTTTCACATTTAACACTCCGTTAGATCTAATGGAAAGCTGATATTTTTCTGTAGGTGTGAAATTAACCTTTCAATAAAACTAAAAGCTATCTTGAGCATTTTCAAGCTGAAGTTTAAAATAGAGCAATTATGAAACTTGCTGAAAGACTGCCAAGTTTTCTTGTTGAAAACTGCTGCAAATGAATTATGTTTCCCTTGTGATTTACAGCACAGTGTGAGGGAACTTTAGTTTGTATTTAAATCTGCTTCCGTTAAAGACTATTTGCAGCTTAAAGAAATTTAATTTAAACTCCATCAGAGAAAATTCCTTTCAATGTTTAATGCTACAAATTGCTAAACATGGCATTGTTCTTATGAATGCTATATGTAGCAGTTGTACGTCTTTATGAACGAAAAGTGTCTTTCTGAGCAAGGATGGCTGATGCTAACCCAAGCGGTTCCCCTTCTTGAGGAGACTGCTGGAGGCAGGCAGGGGGATGAGGGGAGTTTTTCCTTTCCTCAAATCCCAGTGAAGCCAGCACCTCATTTTCCACACCATGCTCCACTATCCTCATTTATGTTAGAAAAGAGAAGCTGAAACATGTACAGGTTTTGCACTCACACACATACGTGCACTCGCGGTGTCTGTGTAGAGGATAACGTATGCCAACGGGATTGTTACAGGACATGGAAAACCTAATTGAGCCAGCACCCATTCTGGAAATCCAGCCAACTTTGCATCCCACTCCTAGAAACAAGGGATTAAACACCAATTCACAGCTCGCTGCTCGCTTTTACACAGTGGCATTCACTGCAGGCTGCAAGGAAGAAATTCCTGGGGAAATGAAATCCCTGGGGAAATGGAGTATAGGGAAGATGGTCGGTCACGGTATCACAGCTGCAGTGTCTGGAGAGAGAAGTGGAAGCTGCTTCGCTGCCAATTTTCTAGGAAGTGGATTGAACTTTCTGTGAAATATGGCTTACAGATATGGAAATAAGACAGGTCTGCAGAATGGACTTTAAATAAGGAATTAACATTAAAAATGATCCTATATGGAAAGGCTTTGTGTCACCTTATACAGATGTCATCATTTCATGTACATTGACACCTGCAACTTCAGTCGGATCCTCGTAAACTAGCTCCTCAGTGACCTTGAAATCTTGACAAAGCAAGCCGTAATGGTAATGATAGGTGGTTATTAAAAATATACATGGTTGGGACCATATATTCCATGTAATGAAAAGGTAATTCTTTGGGCCATTCATATCTAAGCCCAAAAGCAAAAGAGAGTTTATCTATTTATTTTTCTAATTGCATTCTGAAAATAGTACGTAGGAGGCCCTCATCTCCTGTTCAAAGCCAGCTCCATCCCCAGCAGTCCCGGCAGGTCCGAGGCCAGGTGGCCCATGGCATGGCAGAGGCGAGGATGCCCACGGGTGCTCTCCCCTGGCCAGGGACCCGGGACCCTCGGAGCGAGGTGGTCCCTTTGGGCTCCCTGCCGGCGGCTGTGCCTGCCAGCCTGCTCCAGCCCTGCCAAATGCTGACAGGTATCTCCCAGATTCACAAAATCAAAGTGGTTTTTTGTTTATTCTGGTTTAAATAATTAAAGGTGTGACTGGCGCAGCTCCCAGGCCCACAGCGCATTGTGCTCAACCATACGTCCCACGTGCGTGGGGTTAATCGTCTCACTGTGGCCTGCCAGGGGCCCACACTCCCCCCAGATATCTCTCCTCCTTTCCCTGCTGCAGCCCATGTACACCCAGGTCCCATCGCACGGGCTGCCATGTGCCACATCCTCCTTGCTCCCAGCCAGGGGTGGGTTTGGGTCAGGCTAGATACCACCGTAAACGGGGCACTTTGTGGCAAACAAGGCACCTGGGCTCAGTTTTACTTCACAGATGGTGTTCCCAGCCCTGGTCTTGCTTGAAGAGCTTCTCCCTACTTGATGGACTGCTCTTTGGCGCAGAATGAAGTACATCTGGGGACTTGTCCTGGGAAAGACACGTTAGCTCAGCAACAACTGAATTATTTGCAATCACCTCTGTGCCTGTGTATCTAATTAAAAAGAAACCATTAACCTGTCAAAGTAACTGATATTCTTGCAGTCTCCATAATTATCCTCCATAAACGTCTGTCAGCTGTACAAGGTTCATATATTGCCATCCGTCCTAATAGGAGATAGGCTACTTGCCCAGCTCGTGCAGATGGGCTTGGTACTACCGGCTTCAGCAAGGTGACGATGATTTACATCACTGAAAACCTGTTTTGATAAATGTAATAGCTAGTAGGTAATTGATTTCTTGGTGAAATTCAGCTGAGAGAGTACCACGATTCTTGAAAAACACAGCAAAGCGGCTTCTGAAAGTGATGAATCACATTTCTGATTTCATTTATGTCAGCCTTGCATCAACGTGGCGGTGAAATTTGTCGGGGGTAGGTTCAGCTGTACCGGCGCTGAAGTCAGCATTGATTTAAAGGATGCTGGATCTAGCTCTGCTGTCCCAGAGCCGTCTGTGCAGCCCGATGAGCGGCCGGCTCCTGAAAGCACAGAGGACCTGGTCCACTCTCGATAGCATTTGAACTGTCTCCATTGTGAATCGGGCGTCCAGCACAGGTACTGAGGATGGGAAGCAGGTCAGTCCCTAAAAGAGCAGGAAAAGGACTTTTGTCACGGTTGTATAAAAAAGGTGGAGGTCACTGAGAGTGCAGAATTAAGGGCTGAAGCGCAGTGCGCACCATCGGGGCTCCGGCACACAGCTGGGAGCACGCGGGCACTCCTGGGTTCACAGTCGGAATGGTGCTGTGCAGGAACACTACTCGAGAGCTGGGATTTTCGGTGTATTTTTAGCATACGGAAAATCACTAGAGATTGCAAAGGATAGAAAAACGGAAGGTTTCTCTTTTTTCTTAAATGAAAAAAAAGTGCATTTTCCTCTCTTGCACGTACTCTGCAGGAGCTTGAACGGTGGGAATACTCCCTTCCCCATGGGTGTTCAGGCGGGGAGGGTGCTGCCCCAGGGGATAACTGCGAAATTACTTGCTCTCCTGTCTGAAATCACTTAACTGCAGTTCAGTTCCAACCATAATTATAAGTTGTCAAAAAGCTGCAACAGATACTGATTTTTTTTGCCACTTATTCTCGGCAAACGAGCTATACCTGGCCTTGTGCTATAAGCAGCACCAAAAGCTCGTCAGAAACTCCTCGTTAAAGTGAATATTGAAAATGCTGCCACACCAACAACCAGGAGCTTAACAGCAGCCACCGGTTTGAACTGCTCTTGGTTTATGGTGCCTTGCCAGCACCAGGGGGGAGGTTTTGGCTGCCACTTAATTTCTGAGAGTTCCCCTGTAATTCTTCTGTCTCAGATTCTTTTCCTGCAGCCTCCTCAGAATGACCAAATTAGCTCAAATTAGCTGCTAGCCTTTGTGTATCCACTTTGGCTGAATGGTTTGCTATTGCAAGATTCAAGAGGGAAATATTTGTGCTGGATTTCTGAAAGGATCAGATTCTTGTAAAGCTATTAATCTTGGAAGCGGATAAAAAAAGACGGAAAATCCCATTTCCTATTTCAGGATATAACACTGTTCCTTATCTAGTTAAGAGCACAAGAGGCCTCATTTTCATGGAAAACTCCAAAGTTTTAAGGCTTCTGTTGCCAAGAAAGCAACATTTTCTTCGATACATCCCCTCTCCCCAAGGTCCTTCAAAATTTCTGTTTACATGAAAACCCTTATTCAATAAAACACAGATGAGAGATTTCAAGCAGATCTTAGTCACATAAATTAACAGAACAATCTTTACCCTGTAGAATAGAGATTTCTTTGGTAGCCAGTTACCTCCTGCTGCTGCCAAGCCTTTCTGCTTTTGAGTTACTTGAGGGTAGCGATGGCGTTTGGTTGGGTTGTGCTGTGCGAAGCTGAGCTGTAGAGAGGAGAAGGGGTTGCTGTGAGGTCCTTCGCACCTCCCGCTGGCACCGTTTATGGTCATTATTTCTTATTCTCACCGCTGGATCCTGTTTATAAACACACGTGTAACAGAGCTAAAAGTCCCGCTGATTAAATTATGTCTCCACAAAATGGCGAAGAGGGTGTGTGGTGCAAAAGGTTTTAAATTTCCCACCAAAACAGGGGTAGAAGCAGAACATCCACAGAGCTACCTGGCCTGCCCCAGCTCCCCAGCAGCAACAGGAGGCCATCCGGGGAATTTCACAAACTTTTTGGAGATGGGATAACTCATTATGAATTATTCCGTGGCTACCCCTAGGAAAAAAAATGCCTGTTAAAAGCGGATTAAAAGAGAATAGGTTTCTATATTTAATAAGGCCAGACAATATTAATATGCAAGTGCAGGGAAATGGCTAATGAACAGGATTCATTCTTACTAAGGCAATCTGTAACCTCTTTGAGTGCCACAAGTGGTGGGGAAGTCACTGCTGAAGTGACTAGAATTAATGAGCTGTCTCATGAATTTTATCAAGTTCTCTATAAAAAGTCTTCAACTTGCTCCTGAGGAGATGGATATATTCAGAGAGAGGCAGAGAAAAATTTTCTTTGTATCTGCTTAAAGGTTGAATGATCATGAAGGCCATAAAACCCCTGAGCTTAGGAAGCTCTTCATGCTGAATTTTTATGGGAGCTTTGAACAGCATCAGTCCCATTAGTAAAGAAATGCATTTAACCTCTTCAATCTGCTGGTTTACCTCCTACGGCTCCAGTCCGTCAGGATTCTTCAGTCTATGAGCACGTTTAAAAAGAGAGCGGTAGCATGAATAGACCGGCCTAGGCATGGGCTTTGATGTAGGTTTTTAATAAAGACATTAGTCTGCAGCTTGCGCAAAACTGTTATTACTTAGAGTTTTCCCAGGGCCAGATTGATCGAACCATCCTGCACTAAACTGATTATTTATGTAGTGATTATAGGAGGTTTAGAGGAAAACAAAAGCTCGAGGGTCTTAAAGTATTTTGTCAGTGACTGGATCTGGGGCTACATTTAGGGTGGAGTAGAAATGAAAGCCCGCTCTTCCCTCCCGTAGAGGAAACCTGGTGCTCACAATTGCCATATGAAGTAGTTGCCCCTCCCTACGTGCTACCTTGCATTAACTGTAGGGTAAATGCGTATTTACTAGAGTAGCTGTGCTATGGCTTGCTCAAAGACAACTTATTCACATGGCCGCGTCACAAAACGACATGTTCTCTTAGATCAGAGCTCGTGAGGAGGGCTCGGGTGCATATTCACCGCCTTCTTCGCTGCTGAGCTCTTGGTTCGAGCAAGAGCGAACAGAGGGGGCATCACCCTTCTTTAAAAGTATTTCCTTCAAGAAATTGAAAGGTCTCGAAGGCTCAGGGTGCGTGTTTGAGTGTGTGTATATATGCATGTATTCATAATTTCCTGTGGCAACTGTCATCCTCTTTTTATTAAAAATCTCTCACATATATCCACGGATATATATAAATTGCATGTAGGAGTTGCTCTCTCCTGTATCCTCAGAAGAGTGCAAAATAAGTAAGGGAAGATACAGGACAGAAATGTGCTTCCCTGACATTAACATTTTGTGCCTGTGTGTAAAAGTCCTACCTATAATTAGACGGTGCGAGCAAAGAACAGCAATCCTTCTCCTGTTTTTTTTTTCACTCTTCTTTTACACTGAGGACTGTGGGTCACTTCCCAGCGAGTGCAGGAACCTGCTTAGATGGCAGCGGGTGAGTCAGCCGAGGATCTGCCCCTCCGGGACAGAAGCGATGCTGGAGGGGCTCTGCTCCAACCGCTGCTGAGATGTAAGCGGAGAGAAGGTGGCCAAGGGCAGGTTTGCAAGGGCATCCCTGTGCAAACAGCAGAGATGCAGGCAGAGGGGAAAATAAGCCCTTTCACAGGGTTTGGGCTTGCTTATTTTTATTTTTAAAACATGAAATAGGAGGCCTGAGCAAAGAGCTGAATGTGAGTAGATAAAAGAACCACGTGGCGCCTGAAGAGCTGTGTGTGCAGAACAAGTGAATGAATTCAGGGTTTGCCATCAGTCTTCTAAAAATGCAACTTCAGGGTTCAAGAGGGGTTTTTCCAGTTAGAAAAAATGGGAAGAAGCTGTTTTCAACTGTTGTCTGTGGTTTCAGAAGGGAGATGAAAGGGAAAGGTCCCGGGAGGAGTCTCTGAAGAGTGGTAACCACTTTGGTGGAACTATCTTTACAAAAAGAGGATAAAATAAATACATTCTAGGCTGAAAAAAGATGTCATAGAAATAGTTCCAGTATCATCCAGTAAATGCCTTGCTCCTGCATAAAAGCTCTAGGCAGTGCTGTTACATACATGGAAAGGAAAGATGCTGCAAATCCTATGGACGTAACCCCAGCCTTTCTTGGTGTCTTATACTGTGAAGAAGTTAAGGCCAAGCACAGGAGACTTAACAGTAATAATATTCCTCCCTTTACCCTTTGGAGGGAGTGTATTCTCTGCTAGCATTCAATGTCACCGCAGCAAAGCTTAAAACAAGATCTGCACTGGAAAACTTCATTATAAGGTTTTAGGAAGGTGAAAACTAAATTCCACGGCAAATGTTGGGGCTGACTGGTGTTCTGAGATATCTTTATGCAAAATCTGCTGCCAGTTCAAATTAACATCTCGTATAACTAGCCCTGAAATGAGAAGTGATCGCCTGAGTGATGAATAAGCCCCAGTTTGTGTCCTTGCTCATGCCCTGTCCCGAGGCTAATCCTCCCTCCTTCCGCACAGCTCCTCAAAAGCTTATGGGAAAGGTGTCAAATCATGGTTCATAAGATTCAAGCAGGAAACAGAAGTATTTTATCATAGCTTAAATGTCACTAGTGCCTGCTAGAAGCTTGCATGTATAATGTATTTGGTGCCTGCATCCTCCTGCAGGATGGAGATGGACTCTCACCTCTCCTGGTGGGGTCCAGCCCTGAGCCCTGGGATTAGCTTTGTCCGGGGACAGCAGGTGACCGCACGCGTCCATGTGCAGGGCACGACGCTAGCAGCGGCTACTCGGTTGCGTCTGGATTAAACTGGGGTATTTGTGTGGCGATGAGTGCTAGGGCATTCCCCTGCGTGTTCAGGTACTTGAGCTCTCCAGCAGAGAAAAATCTGAGGTTTGGAAAAATATATATGCAAAATGTAGGTAATGGAAACAAATAAGTATATTTGTGGCATTTAAAATCACATGAGGCCAGGCAGCGACACCTGCTGCTGCGAAGGGCCATCCCCCTCTTTCTGAGGTGCGCTTCTCCCGAACTGCTGCAGGTGCTGTTGGTGTAAGGACGTTTTCTCCATCCCACGGGCCAAATTTTTTAAAAGGCTCTTTAGTGCCTGAGTGTGGAGGAAGATCCCTGAGTGGGACCTTCAGTGTGACCAAGGAGGGAGAGAAGGTCACACAGCTTTCTCAAGACATTTCTAAAAGTCCCAGTAGGTGCTGCTCTCTCTGCATGGAAGCATCTAAAAGCTTTGAACGTCTGCCCTGTGAGCCTGCCCAGGCCGAGAGGCTGCTGCAAAGGGCGCAGTTTTTGTTTCTGCTGGTTTATGAGTGGGCATCTGGAGGGGAAGGGAGCACGGTGCCCGGGGAGGGCGGGAGACCCAGCTGGGGAGGCAGTGGTGGGCGGTGGAAGCCAAAGCGCAGGGGCGGGAGGAGTGGGGACAAGTTGGCCACATGGACTTGATGCCTTGCCCTTGCCTGCTAAGTCGCGGCTCTTCTCTTGCCTCCCAGCCTGATGCTGCCGGTCGTTGGGGTGTGGGATACTCCCAGGGCAGCGGGGGCCCCAGAGCCCGGCTGCCGGAGCCATCCCTGCGCCAGGCAGCATTCCAAGAAGCTCCCTGCCCCACAGGCTTCACGTCTTATCTTCCAGTGCAAGTGTCGGTGATGCTGGGGAATACCAGTTCTCTGTAATTAAGACACAGCGCGTCTCGTTCAGCAGGTTGTTATTCCCAAGCGTTGCTTCTGCTGAGCTCTGCGGGGACCTTTCCCTTGAGCCAGACCTGAAGGGTGGAAATATGTTCTCGGAAATGCATGCCAGTGCGGGTGATTTTCCAGGCAGTGACTGTCTCTGTGCAAAACCTGAGCATCCCTGTGTGTCCCCAGGCAGGGGAGGAGGGAAAAGCCTGTACACAGGTGCTCACTGGAGACCCATGCTGGAAAAGGCAGGGAGGTGAAAGGGGGCTGTGTCCTGGCTGCGTTTTTGTCACCACTCAGCGAGGGCAAGGCTAGCTGTGCAAACCAGGCAGCACAGCTGGGTCTCGGGAGATCAGAGGTGGCTGCACACTCCTGCCTTGCAGGCAGGTAACATCGGCTGCCCTGGGTATTTTCTGCTGCAGCGCATCTGTCCCAGGGCCAGCCTGCAAAATACAAGTCTGTGCAGACTTCCTTGGGTCAGAGTTTGTCACTTTTATTATCCCTTTTTTTCAGCCTGGGCTTGACTTGAAGCACCTCAACCTAATAGCAATGTTTACCTGGGGGGTGCTTCCATCTCAGTCCCAGGATGTGCAGTGGCTGCTGCAGGGTAGGAAAGTTTTCGGCAGAAAACTCACGGAGCAGGTGATGCTGGGGTGTTTGGTACCTGTACGCTCGGGGACCCATCGCTGGTGGCCTCTTGGCTGTGTGCTGTGGGCTCTGCTCCCCTCAACCTGCTCCGCTGCCGGGTTGAGCACGGGCTTGGAGCGTGTGAGCCCTTGCAGGGACAGGGACCCCGGAGGGCTCCGTGTCTGCAAAGTCTGAACACTTTGTCTGAATTCCTGAATGAAGAAAAAAACCAAGTGAACCACAGTTTGGTTCTGCAGTGGCTCAGAAGTAAAAACTGGGGAAAGGACAATCTCCATCTTGTTTTTAATATTTTGGATATTGCAAACTGTTGAGCTCTTAGCAGCCTTTTTATGCCTAATGAAGTTTTATTGTTTAAAATGTATTTTTAAATTTTAAGTAACAACTAAATAAATCTCCACTGGTACTTAAGGCACCTTCTAAACAGAGTTCAGCAAAGCTGCTCAGCTTTACTGAGCAGTAACTGGCCCAGTGCTTTGAAGGTGGAAAGTGTTAAAGCAGCACCGTGTTGGCTTCAGTGTGACGGGAGAAAGCCCACCCCATCCCCACCCCGTGCAGTGACGAGGAATCATTGAAAATTAAAGGAAAGCCCACTACTCATTAACATAAGGACTTCACTGAAATTTCCCCAAAGCTCTTAGTAGGCAAGAAACACATCTTAATTAGCAAGAAGTACAAAATAAATCCCTAAAACTTTAATCGCTGCTCTATAACTCAGGAACTGGCAATCTCGCTTTTAACGGGTCTGCTGTACAGCTGTATTGTCAGCCACTGAAGATATTAGTTTATAATTAAAATGCTGGCAGTTCCTTAATTATAGGCGCTGCTACAATATCATTCACCACTGTAATTGTTTGGCTTTCTGATTGGGGAGCATGACTGATTATTTTTCTTTGGGATTTTCAAATAAAATATTATCGGTCATCATGTCAGTCTGCCGGAGGAGGAATGTACCATGCTGGTGCCATGCACAGCGTGAGTGCTCAGCGGGCGGCTCTGCAGGCAAAACTGCTTCCAGAGAGGAAAGTTTTGGGGTGAGGCTTTCAGCCACCCAGGCTGACAGCGCAGTAGGATGTGACGTGGTGAGCGCTGGGGTTGTTCTCTCCCCTCGGCTGCTGGAAAGCCGGGGCGGCTGCGCTGATGGCAGGGAGGTGGTAACGCTGTCTGAGAGCTCGGTTCCAGTCTTATGTGAAGTCCCACCTCTTCATCTCCTATTTTGCTGGAAAAAAAAAACCGCTCCATCAATATAGGAGCTTTTTTTAACCTGTTCAGTGCTTTGTCTAAATGAGCAGTAGCAGAATTGCACGCTAACTTTTGTGGCCAGATCCTGGCACACAAAGCCCTGGAGAGTGCATCCGGGCTGGGGAGGGGGCTGCCGAGGGAGGTAATGTCCAGGAGATGCTGCTTGGCTGCGTGACAGCTCATCCCACGGCCACAAGGACCAGGGGAAATGGCACAATGGCCAGTGAAGGAAAGTCAATCAGACAGTAAAGAATAAAAATTTCCCAACAGGAATGGTTAAGCATTGGAACCGGGGTCCAGAGAGGCTGTGGGACCTCCATCCCTAGCGACACTCAGATATTTGGGTCCAGGCTCTGAGCAACCTCACCTAAAGGTGAAGCTGGCCCTGCTCTGGGCAGGAGGACAGAGACCTCCAAAGACCCTTTGCAGCCTAAATCATTGAATGATCCAATTCAGGTACCTTACCTTTACCTGTGAGCTAAGAAAAGGCAGAGAGGAGCAGGTCACCTGGTGTGCAGGAGGGGACAGGAGGGACATGCAGCATCCGCGCGGTGCGCCCAGGCACGCTGGGTCCCTTGCATGCACACCGGGAGCTACTCTACTATGGAGCCCCAGGGACAGACACCTCAGAGCCATTCGGTGTCTTTCCGGCTTGAGCGCACCACCCAAGGAGCTTTACAGCATTTTAGAGAACAGACACAACCTGCTCCTGTGGCTGGGAATTGCTGCTGGAATTAACGAGCAGGAGAAGGACCGGGTGCTGAACCCGTGCCCCGGCAGCTGACGCGGCTAATAGCAGGCACAGCAACAGGCAGGTAGCAATTTGGAGATAACACAACCGGGAATCTTTCTTGTCTCATTTGCACTGACGTATCCATGTAATCAGTTCATTTTGGTCGGTTACTATTATTTCTCGGTGAAATTGCTGCTCTCCGCTCCCTGTGCCCGGTCTCTTCCCCCACCGCTCCCCTGAGAGATGAGTAATTGTAAAGCAAACATGCGGAGGAAGTTTGACAATGGGTAATAAGAGGACAATGCGAAATAGCAAGGTAGCTGAAATTTCCAGTGCTTTCCCAAGTGTCAAGACAATTAATAACGAGTATTTACTCCTCCGCTGTGGCTCTGTGTTTGTCTCGCTGGCGGAGGTGTGGCAGTGGGAGAAGCAGAGGGGCTCGGGGCTGGCTCGATGGAGAAGCCGTGGTAGCAATGGGTGGTGAGGCTTTGAGCTGCGGTCAAAAATAAAAAATGGGAGCCACTGAGATGCGTGTGTCGATTTAATCAGTTTAAGTCTCCCAAAGTGCTTTTGTCCAGTATACCCATCAGTCTGTAAGGTTTCAAGTTGGAGGGATGCGTGTGTGTATGTGTATGCGCACACATGTGTGCGTATACATGCTCATGGAGCGGCTAAAGGTCTGGTCCTGGAGAATGGGAATAAGGCAGGGACAATCAGCTCACAGTTAATTTTCCTTGATTTTCCTTTCTTTTTTTCCTATTTCAGCTCTTCTAAGAAAACAGATCCACCGGCTCGCGTCTCTTACATGGTCGCTCCCTGCAGGCAACGCGGTGGTTTAATGCTACGGCCTGTCTTTGAGCACTCTGCCCTGAGGATTTGTTATATTTTAGCTGTTTCTCCCTATGGAGCTGTGTCCCGCAGTTTCTTTTTGCCCACAGCCAGGCTCGGTCTGCAGCTGGCTGCATGCAGGTTACGAGGTTTTTGAAGTTCTCCGCTTGCTACTTGCATTAGCAGGAGAAAGTAAGTATTCCCACTGCTCTTTAGCGATTCGCATCCTCAGGCACTGTTAATGGCATAAACCATCAATCAGTTGGCAGCAGGCTACAGCGGGAATTGGCACACTTGAAAAACCCATGACATCGGATTAAAAAGCATCCACAGGCCAAGCAAACACTGGCAAAGCCCAAGCCTGTGGGAGCCGGGGGCGGGCAGCTCCGGGCAGACACCGCTGCCGTGCCGGGCGAGCCGTGTCCCCGCGGTCCCTCGCTGCGGTGCCAAGGCTGGGCTTACACGACACAGCCTTTCTGCTGGTCCCGCAGCCGAAACTCTGCCAAAATGCTTTTGCTTTCCTTAGCGTTTTCCCTCAAACCATGCCGTGATGTTTTTTTTTCTTTCTACCTTGATATTTTTTTTTTTTTAATCTGAGTGGTTTTGCAACCTCCCCGCGTCGTTTGCAGCACAGCCTCTTACCCAGGTCTCAGGGCCAGCGTTGTTTCCTCCTTAAGACTCGCCACCACTTTGTCCCCAAAGAGAAGTGCTTGTTGGGTGCTGGCTACAGCCCTTACACGATGTCTAGTGATTCAGCATCGTGTGAGAGGCCTGAAATACAGGTGAATTGTTTTGTTTGATTGCATATTATTTTATTTGGTGTAGGGTGGTATAGCCATACCAGTGTTAGCTGATGCGCTTGTAGGATTGGGATCTGGGTTTATTCCTATGACGCTTAGGGAATGTCTCTATCTGCATCTTGAGGGACACTGCAGCGGAACACGAATCTCCTTTTTACATCTCTTTATGTTCAGTAAATATGCTGGCTATTTACTGTATTGGAGTGAGGAGATTACATTAGGGTTTTTCCTAATGTGCCTTGAGATCCTTTGCCATTGCTTGGTGCACTCAGTGAAGCAGCTGGCAGGTTTGGGTTAGGCAGCGAGGAGGAGAAAGGGAAAGAACTTAAGTACAAGTTAAATACAAATATAATCTGCCTATTCAAAGAGGGATTTGCTGTCTCTTGCAGCATCCTCCTGAATGAGTTGTACTGAAAATTCAAACCCAAACACACCCCAAATACAGCGCTCTGCTCCTCCAGCTCTCCGGCACAGCCCTTATGCCCAGGCAGGTCCTGGAGAGTGCCGCCTGTCTCCCCGTCCCCCCTCGCTGCCACCCTCTGTCCCACGTACACAAGCAAAGGGACACACGGGCATTGCCAGAGCCCACTCAGCGTACGGGAAGAAATCTTCCCTTGGCTTTGGTGGATATTACGGGGCCAGGAAAGGTTGGTCCTGGGGATTTTGTTCGCTCCATCAATGCGCCAAAGAGCACTGGGAAGAACTTGCTTTTATATATGAGATATGGAGTGAATATGTGCCCCTGACAGGATGAGTCCTGAGATGCAGAAGTTGTCTCATTCTTTCAGAGTTACATACCAGCAAATAGTTTTGATGCTCACATTTCATTTGACCGAGGCACAGATCTCCCAGGGAAGGTTTCTGTCGTCAGGACCACAGTTTGCCTTCAATCACTTCTCAAGTCACCTCAATAAAATGTCACGCTGGTATGTCAGAGGGGCAGAGATCTCGCACAGCTCTACAAGCTTTGAAAAATAACCAGCACATATCAGCCAGCCTGGGGAAAAGCTCCGGCATAACCTGTCTCCTGACGCTGGAGCGTTTGTGGATGCGTAGGCAGGTAGTGGATGCTTCTGCCGTGGGAGATGTTCCCACTGCGGTTTTGGACCTTGCTGGGTACTGGGGACACTAATGACATGGATGGAAGGTGTGGTGGCCCCAGTGCTCCATGGCCCTTCCCGTCTCCAGAAGTCACAAGCAGAATTAATACAAAAGCTTTCTGTGAGTTCATGCAGAATGAGTGAAAAGATACCGGTGCTAACAGGCACTGAGAAAATAAATGAAGACTTTTTCTTTTCCCTGGCTTTCATTTCAGGTAAGTTAAAGCACCTCCATCTCCAAATTTCCACCACATTGTAAAAGTTTCCTGAGTGTAACTGGGAGAAGCTGCTTTGGACGGTGCTGGTTGTTTCCATGTGTTGTGTCTAAACTCATCTCTTGTGCTTGGTAATCAACCAGAGGCTTTTGGATTCAGCTTTGAAGCTTAGTGGTGTTTGGGAGTTTTTTCAGCAACAAAACAGTGCTTTAGGGAAAGTATTTTGTCTGGAATAGGAGCTAATGCGTGGGGATTTTGGTGCAGCAAGTTGAAGGTAAAGATGAATTTCACTTAGGTTCATATAAGGAGATTTAGGTGTAGTAATGCTTTATGTAAGAGCCATTGGAAAGGTGGCTGTGGACAACTTGCCCTGCCAACTCATAAATTATATGTTGTTTTTTGTTCCAAAAGGGCTACTAGTGGGGCCTGTTTGTTACATGCAGTACACGCTGTTATTTCCAGCATGTACTTACGATGAAACAGCTTTTTGTTGAGAAGAGCACGATCCTTTCCTCCTTGGTGATAAATCATCATATTAAATTCTCTCAGTGGTGACTTTTCCATTGCAAGAAAACTGGCAAAGCATAAAAAAGGTTGTTTAGTTGGTTTGCTTTTTATTTTTCCTTAATGTGAGAGCAATTTAAAAATGCATATGTCTGAGCTGTTGACTATTTTAGGAATTCTCACGCCGTATAATGCTTTTAGCAAACTTTTGCCAAGTTTCTCACCGTGATGCTGCGAATTCTGAGCATCCCGGTACCGAATGATCCTGAAACATCTTTCGCCTTGGCCTCTGGCTGCTGGGACTGGGTGTGCTGGAGGCAGGACCAGAGGGTGCTTAACCGCTGCTGCAATCACTGCCAGGCTCCGCTCTCCCTGCCCTTGAGTGGGAGAGGCAGCTTGGAGGGTTTGGTGTCTGCACTTTAACATCAGTAGGAAAATTAAGTATTGGTTACCCTCAGCGACGCTGAAAACCAAGCATGGGGCAGGGGGTGAGCAGAGAAAACCCTCCACGGCTTTTAACCACTCCAGACACCAGCGGGGCTGTGCATGCATGGAAAATTGAAACCTGAATTTACCAAAAAGTTTTAAAAAGGATGTGGACAAATTGACCGTGAGCCAGCAACGTGCCCTTGTGGCCAAGGCGACCAATGGTGTCCTGGGGTGCATTAAAAAGAGCGTGGGCAGCAGGTTGAGGGAGGTCATCCTGCCCCTCTGCTCTGCCCTGGTGAGGCCACACCTGGAGTGCTGTGTCCAGTGCTGGGGTGCCCAGTTCAAGAAGGACAGGGAACTGCTGGAAAGTCCAGCAGGGGGATACAAAGATGATCAAGGGAATGGAGGATTCCTCTCTTACGAGGAAAGGTTGAGAGACCTGGGTCTGTTTATCCTGAAGAAGGGAAGACTGAGTGGGGATCTCATCACAGAATGGCAGGAGTTGGAAGGGACCTCTGGAGAACACCTAGTCCAACTCCCCCGCCAAAGCAGGGTCACCTAGAGCAGGTTGCACAGGAACGCCTCCAGGTGAGTTTTGGATGTCTCCAGAGATGGAGATGCTTATCAGTATCTAAAGGGCAGGTGTCAAGAGGATGGGGCAAGACTCTTTTCAGTGACAGGATAAGGTGTGACGGGCACAAACTGGAACACGGGAAATTCCATCTGAACATGAGGAGAAACTTCTTTACTTCGAGGGTGCCAGAGCCCTGGCACAGGCTGCCCGGAGAGGCTGTGGAGTCTCCTTCTCCGGAGATATTCCACACCCGCCTGGATGGTTGCTGCCCAGCCTGCTCTGGGGGACCCTGCTGCGGAAGGGGGGGGTTTGGAGGAGGTGGTTTCCAGAGGTCCCTTCCGACCCCTGTGTCCGTGTCGCTCCAGCCGGGGACGCGCTGGGAAGGG
>VYZM01012925.1:1614019-1626620 GCA_013398915.1 Dromas ardeola | reverse complement strand
CCCGCCGGCTCGGGCGCCCGGGGGGGGGGCGTGACTCGCGGGGGGGTGTCCGTGTCCGGGATGCAGGGATGGGGGGAGGACGGTGTGTTAAACACGCCGGAGCGCGGAGTCTCCGCAGGTAGTTTTGTGCCGATGGAAATGAGGGAATTTGGCGTTTAGTGCCTTTAGCGTAAAGGAAGTAGCGCCGAACTCCTGCTGGGGCCGGTGCCGGCCTGCGAGCGGCGAATCGTTGCGGGTGGGGGTTTGGGAGCCGTGGGTGGGCGCGCAGGGCCGAACCCTCGGGTGGTGAAAGCCAGCACACGGCCTCGCCGGCAGCCCCAGCGTGCCCGGGGAGCTGGGGTAGTTCGTGTAATCCAAACGTGCGGCCACACACAAAAGCTACAGGCAACACAGACGTAACAGATGTAGAAAAACAAGTTTGCTTCAGAATTCCTTCCTCGGGGGTTCCTCAGTTAACACCAGCTCCTGCCATTCAGCCAGCAACGCCAGCAGAGGCTGCCCAACACAACCAGCTCTGCTCCTTGCGAGGACACACCTGGAGCTCCTCCTGTGAGACAAGCCCTCCGTCATTTCGCCCTGCATAGAGGCCCCTCATCCTTCCCTCCAGGACTTGCTAACCTGGACAAAGACCACGGCGTGTCCCTGGCTTTAGGATTACTCTTGAACACCCAGGAAGCTCCTCCATGTGAGGATGCTGATCCCTGTTGGCGGGGACACGCTGGGTCCCAGCCCTGGCATCCCATTCCCTGAGCGCCTTCCGCACGTCACTGAGCAGCCTCATGCCAGCCAGGCCGTGCCCGTCCCCCCCCGGCAGGTGAATGCCACTGGGCTGGGGTGAACATCGGGGGTCCGCTGGCAGGCCGGGGTGCGTGCCCCGCTCAGGACACTCTGCTCCCAGCCTGGCTTTACCTCCTGGCTGCTGTGGTACACAGGGACAGGGAACAGCCTTTTTGTTCCGCCTGTGCACAGCGCCTAGCAACAGGCGGGCCCTGCGCTACGGGTGGCGCTTCCAGGGACTTCTGCAACACAGATAATCACGCTTATTAAAATAGACTTGGGAAACGAAGGCTGAGGTAACCCAAGAACACGTTTGACAATCAGGATGAAGCATGAAAAGGTAGAGCGCTTCCCTGTTGCTGACTTCCTTCCCTGGTTTCTGTTGTGTATCTGTATTTAAGTGCTTCATGCACTAGTATAGTATTTCCCTAATGCACATATTCTAGAAAATAAAGATCACAGGTTCCCAGAGCAAAACAAACAGTACTTGCCTGTATTTCTGAATTTCTTTTCTTTTTTCTAATTTTTTTTAAACTCACAAAAAAAAGGAGAACCACCTGAGACCTGAGTAAAGGAGTAGGGGAAAGGATGGTAAAAGTCATCTGTGACAGCTGGAAAACTTACATGGCGAGTATCTAAAATAATTAATAATTTCTGTCTCATAAGTCTTTGTGCAGGTAAGCAGCATCAGAGCAGGACAGCTTTCCGAGCAGGGATGAAACAGGGACTATCATCTGTGCCTTGGAAATAGGACACAAATAAAACTTCAACAGACGAATAACGGGGATACAGGTATCTATTTCCAACATAAGCAGAGCAGATTTGAACTTGGAACACGGGGGTTAATAGCAGAGCAGGTTAAACATTGCCTGGTATTAGAGTTTCATTTGGGTTTGTTTCTCTCTTGGTACAAATCTAATGTTCAAGAAGTTGGAGGGAAAATAGAGCAGAGATTTCGGATGTCCCACTGAGGCTGGATTTGCAATGAATTGATGTTGCTTTTTTTGGGGGGTTGCTCTCCAAGGCAGTACGGTGACATCACCCTCTTGCTGCCACATTGCACTAGGGCGACTTGGTTGTCTAGGGCAGTAATTGCTTTTCAAGATTGCATCACTGTTATTCAAGCTAGAATATACTCCTTACTTCGCTGTGCTTTTCTATTGCTTCTCTTCCGTACAACTTTTGTTTCTGCGTATGTATTCCTTAGCAGAGGGGACAGACTTGTGGCCTAGCATGTTTCTGGTCAGGTTCTATACAGAGCAGCGCAAGTTCTGAGATAAGATACTTAAGTGATCCAAGTAATTTCCAAAGAACTGTGTAAAACGATGAATGGAAAAATGTGAGGTTTTCATAACAATGCTGTTACAGAGACGATTTTTAGCTGGTAAATGTCATCCATCACTGCACCAAAATACAATTCAGGTAGCTCATGGAGGGCCTTTCCAGCACAAAAAATGTTAATAAGCTTTAAAAGAGTCTTGAGACTTTGTCATTTATGTTCTTCATAATTCATACATTCATGAAAGTGACTCCTCCCTGATTTGGCAATAATTTAGTATTGCTGCTTTACAAAATATTTTACTATTCACTGTTGTTAGGAGGGGAAAAAACACAGAACAGTAAATACATTTTGACAGTGTATTTGTCATATTAAATCCCTTTTGTTTGCTTACCACCTCCCCCCCATCTGCAAAATTGGTAGTGCACCAGCAGCACTGCGTGTCCACACAGGCTCTACCAGGCAAACCTGAGCTTCCCCTGTGTTCTGAGTTGACCAGCTGTGAACTAGAAGACTTTTGACAGCTTATTAGTCCAGGGCTGCGCTGAGCTACTGAAGTTGTATGACTTCTTGTTCAGCTGGCTTGCCTTTAGCAAACTTGGAATGTGAGCAAAACAAGCTCAGATATGTCTGTTCAGCCCAACGCACAGAGATCCACAGCCACTGAGAGCAGGAATTATATGGCATTTAAACTACGGAAGTCCAAAGTCACAGTCCTGGAAATCCCCCTCAGCTGTCACCTAGTTTGAGGCGGCGGCTCTATTCTGTGTAACATCGTTACTTTACTTCAACCATGTACGCTTATGACTCAGTCTGAGCAAGATCCAAAATGTGTTCCTTTACCCAAACCACTGGAAGGCTTGATTTAACAGGTGTTTTTAGAGCATGGCTAACAGGTAGTGACATGACCTACTACTGCCCCTTGTTCCTTCCTCCCTGCCTTACGAAAGCCTAGAGCGTACTCAATTCTCTTGTTGGGAAGGTTGAAACCTGGATTTCCTACCTCCCAACAGACTGCTTGGGCTGCAGAATGATCCAGGTGGATAGATTCCACTCCCCCTATTAATATTAAAAGTATCTGAGATTCTTTAACATTATGATTGCCGCCCTACTGTTTTGGTTTGTTGTCATGAGGAAGGAAGGGTTCCACCATTTATTTCAGTAACTATAATGTATTTCGTAATACTCAATTGACAGATAAAATCCAGAAGCAGATTATAAATGGTAGAACCAGGAATCTAATCCTGATACAAGAACAAAGCTTTTAAATTGCATTTTTAAACATGTAACTTTTGATGTGGTTGCACAGACCACAGCACACTGAGGTTCAGCTCACTGCAGTTCTTTGCATCACCTTAAGGAAAAAAATAAAGCCAGTACAGTATGATTTTTGTTGTTTTACACCCCTTGACAAGCACCAATTAATTTGTTTTATATGAAACTAGCAAATTCTAGTCTATTCACAGATAAGTTCTAAAAGGGCAGCTACTTTGAAAAATTACGATCCTACTTAGTTCAGTTTTGGGTCCCATCAGGACTAGGGTATGAAAGCTGGGACTCATGCAGAAATGCACTGCGCTCAGTCCAATGTCAAGGAAGTAAAGGAACACTTACTATTAGGCTCAATGCCTACCAGAAATAGGAAACTCTTTGTAAACACCTTTTATTGACAATGTTTGGCAAACACCTTAGTTCACAAGCACTGTGCAGAAGCTTCATCCAAATAACCAAAATATATTTCTTGTCACAAATTACAAAGTTTGTGGATTAACGCAAAGTGCCTGTCTGCACAGATCTGTAACTGCTTTCCCCTGAAGCATAAGCAAAACAAGTATTTTTGTATAAAAATTCACAGAAGCAGTAGAAAATTATTTTTCAACTTTGTCTTTCTTACTGTTGGTTTCAACACAAAGTGAAGACACTCAGACCTTCTTCAGTAGTCCAGTCAGTATTCATCTACTGTTTGGTCTCTGTTTCCATCTGAGTTTCTTGAGATTCTTCAGCTTCTGAAAGTTTTTCATCATCTAAAATTCAGTATTACCATTAGTCAAACATGCTTGGTTATATTTACAGACTGTACTGCAGAACTGTGTCCCACTTAAATATTATATGTTGATTGCCTTAAATGTGTAGTTGAGTATCTCATTATACAAAATGCTATGTTCAAAAAAAAAAAATCCTTCAAAGTGTTTAAGGCTGTTACCTGTAACAGTTATTACAGAAACCATGGGGTAAACCCTACAGTATCAATTTAAGCAAACAGTACTGGATTGCTTCAAATTACATGCCTTCTCTTTGCCTATTAGTGGTTTATTTCAAACTGAAGCTGTGCCTTCCACTAAAATGTTACTTCACAAAATTCTAGAAACTGAAAGGTAATCTATACATCCATGTGAAAATGTATTTAGAGACTAATACTTAGGCAAGTGTTAGTAACACATAATAACAATAACCTTCTGCTAAAGTGCACCCAGGATTAACTGTTCATTCTGCTTAAGAAGATCTAGACGGCCTTAAGAGAATGAAAGTCTGCTCTTACAGCCATCTATGTATGTTAATCAGGTCATGCTCAAAGGCTATACCAATTATTCCATCTTGGAAAGACACAGCAAAAATCCAGCAAATAACATTTAGAACAATATCCATATTGGAGCATGAAAAGTAAGCGCTGATTTGAAAATATTAAGTATTTGTATAACAAAAGATACGTATGACTCAATTCCTGAATTTAGCTCATGTATGACAGTTTTAGCCCCTGCTCTATTACAGACTCACTATTTGAGTAGGTAAGTCATTTAGCTTCCCTGTATTCCAGTTTCTTTTTATTAAAGCCTCAAACGATACTATGATGGCAGTGACATGTTCAAAACGACTGAAACAGGAATTATACAAATGAGTCTGGAAATTATGCACAAGAATACTTTTCTGTAAAAAATATTTTTTTAGAAAAAAAAACCAAACAACCTCAATTTGCTATTCTCCATCCCCCCATTTTAAAGAAGTCTGTTGCCTACAGATGAATCTGAAGCTATTCAGGAAATGACATGGAGGCTAGCTTGTAGAATCCAAAAATTCTGAGCAGGTTCAGGCTCTAGATTACTACTGGGAAAAAAAATGCTGCCAATGCAAGAGGTCACCAACCTCAATTGTACAAAGCCAGGCTGCTGCTGGAAGCTGTGATTCCTTTTGATCCGCTGAAAACCAAGCCAGTTATATATTACCTAAGAACACCACTTACTTTCCAGGGTTTGCTGAAGCTCATGGATGGTGCTCAGCAGAACATGAAACTGCTTTCTTCTCAGCTCCAACTGGAACGATAAAATATATATTTTAGCAAACAGAGAGCACGTACAGCCAAACAACCCATAGCAGATTCTCCATTACTTATGTTCCTAATAAATAATTATGTAACAATCTCTGTGAAAAACCTACCTTATCCTCAACATTTTCTTTAATGTGAGAAAGATGTTGCAGTTCTTTTCCCAAAGCTTCTAGCTGTCTGAAAAGAAACCATCACAGTATTTTTAAAAAGTTCTGTAGAATTTTTGAAAAATAGATTTGAACTAAGTGGAGGAAAAAGAACCATTAAATAAACAGCATAGGTAACCAAAGCATAACAAATGAAATGACAGAGACGTAAATGTTAAACTATCACGTCATAAACTTGTAATTTCCGGACTTTTACAGAAAACAAGGCTTCCAAGCTTGAATACAGTTGTACACTGGGCATTTGGACTGTAACAATTCAGTCCTGCCATAAACACGTTATATACTTGACTGTACAATGAAAGTTAAAGAAGTAGGTTACATTAAACACCCATGGCATTTTCACAGGCTTCACTACTTCACAGATTCCTTTATGTTGATATGAGTTGATGAAATAAAAAGGTAGCATCACCATAGAGAACATATTTGATAAACCTACACACCCAACGTACAAACACAACAATTCCCAGACACAAGAGCTGACCAAACAGCCAAGTACCTTATCTCTGGCAATGGCCTGACCAGACGGAGTACTGGATAACATGTAGATTTTACTGTAGGCATATGTAGAATAATACATGTTTTTGATGAAACTACATGATATAGCTTATGCCCCAGCACACAGAATTTAGCACTGTGATCCATAAAAATACTCATTTCCTTCTCAAATGCCATTTTTACTTTAATTGATAGCCTCTGGCATTAAGAGATAAAGGAAATATGCAACACCTATAATCTTTGTTATTATTCTTATCCTTTTGAAATATACCATCTTTCAACACCTCTTCAGGATTTTTCTGCAAGCATTTGTTTTGTGTTCTTACTTGGACCCACCATGGACAACCACAATCCTTTTTGAGGTAGGGCAAAGAGTAACAGGTACCATAACGTACACTAGCTTTCAAATGAGGATAGGGCATCAAGTCTTACACTCAAACCTCCAGTTTGGCCCTTCTACTTTTCCTCCAATGCCTACCATAATTTATGCTCCATGTAATGAGAACAATCTGTTTCTTTCAAGGTGAAGTGGACTGAGGCTGACCATCCCTGATTAATTAGCAGGCAGAGCCATACAGGGGTCAGCAAGGGAATAGGTGTTTTTTTTTCCCTGAAGCCCTGACAGCTGCTGCAACTAGTTTGGGCAGGGAACCACAAAAAGGCCTCCAGTCCTAAGTATCTCATGATGGCTGGGAAAAAGGTCTGTTTTAGCGCTACTTGAGGGTGTTGTCTTTTTTTGAGCCAGTATGCTTGGTACCTTGAAGGGAATGCCTGCAAGTGGGCTGGGTATGACATTATCCCTTCCTGTAACGGAAACAGGCTAACAGCTTATAGGGTCATACAGTGATTTCGCTAGTATTTGGGTTCTAGTTCCTGAAAGATTTCTATTAGGACAAATCCTGCTATTTATACGGTGCTTTTTTTCTAGTAATATCCAAGCTACATCTGGAATTTTACTACTTTTACTTTCTGCTCCAGAGAATCTTTGCCTAGCCTTCTCATTTTTGTATCTCCTTTTCTAAGACTCAGTGTCATTTCTTGGTCCTTTTAGCAGTTCTTCTGATACTGCATCTAATTACACTGTGGGCGCTTCCATTTAGTATTTCGGCTCCTGTCACTTCCTGAATTGGCTCCTGTGCATTACTTGTGACTAAGGTGATAACAGCTTCTCTTCTTTTGTGCTATATGACTAGTTATTCTAAGAAACAGTACCTTAAAAGCATAAAGAAAGTATTTTTCTGAACTTTGTCCTATTGTGCCATATGACCTGCAAAAGCTATGAATGTAACTCTTGCAATAAACCATGACGTTTCTCCTCACAAGAGGTTTTCTCAAGTGTTTTTAGTTATTAAGAGTTCCACGAAAAGTGTGACATTGTTAGTAAGGCTTTCCTGCATTCTGATTTAAGGGTGGTTCTTGGTTCATAGTACGATTTTCTGTATACTTTCCTCAAACTGGAGAGAAAGGAAGCCTTGTAATTAAAACATTGGATGAAAACTTCATCTAGTTCCTATATTTAAAGTCTGCTCTCTTGGAGAGGTCAGTTAAAGCGAAAATACCTATGGACCAAGCTCCTTTTAAAAATGTTCCGTTCTGTTACTATGTCCTATTTCCCCACCTGTAAAATGGGGGATCGTACTCTGCGATAGTTCAAATCTGTGTCTTTCACTACAGATACAACGGAGTAAGGACAAAAGGGCATACACTGTAGCCATTCTTCCAGTGGATGAACACACAAGTATTTCTAACTGTAATATACTCTCCCAAAGAGATGGTAAAATTGTTTACGAAAAGACAAAATGGCAAATCTACTAGCTGTAACTTACCACCATTTCTAGCTTTGCTCAAGAAACTTATGCTTGGATGTGTTAAGCAAAATTAGAACCCCTCCAAACTTGAACAACCTGGCATCCTCTAAGAGAAGAAGTATTATAATTTAGTTGTTTCCATTCTTCATCAATTGACTTATCTGAAAAACTTCACTTTTTATAACTGTCTATTACGAAGCCTCACTTGATAAATGGCACATACTGACTAATGAAGTAAGAAGTAGTCAAGCCTCATGAGAATTGCTTGTAATAATCAAAGTCGTGGTAATGAAATCAAGGCACAAAAAAACAACATACAAGAAATGTGTGAAATATTCTTAGTGGCTTACCGTTACAAAAATGCTATTATTAGGGTAACAATATAATGAAAAAAAATCTTCCTTTTGCTATAAAAGACCACGGAATGTGAAAAAACAGCCCCTCTCTGCAATTTCACTTAAAGCAGGCAACAGGGTAAGTGCAAGCTGCGCTTCAATGAGAACAGTAACCCCATGCTACATCTTTAATCGGGTTAAGAAGAACAAACTCATAGATGCAATGAGCCCTGGAATGTTTCTGTGGCTTGACAGGAGTTGAAAATATTATCTCCCCACAACTGCCCAAACTGACCCAAAAGCCCAGATAGTGATCCAAATTCAACAATGACACAAGCAATGCTGTAAGTTCCATGTAAGACGAGTTGGACAACAGGTAGGTCTAACCTGCATGCCAGGGCAGGTTATGCTGTGGTACTCAACGTAGTAATTTATAACCAGGCACGCAGGAACAACTACTACAAGGAAAATACAAAAAAAACCCCAAAAAACCTAAAAGCTTTCTCTCCTGCTTTCTCTCATTCCACCTTAACTTGCTTGTGTGTTACGTATTTTGTGTGACTACTGAATCCCTTGCTGGCACACTTTACAGCAGTTCCCCACTATCTCTCTCTGCTGAGAAACTCATTCCTGATAAACTGACATTAGGTGTGCATTTATATCCCAGTTCACTTATTCACCCTAACAATGGAAAAATTTCAAATACAAAATGATTAGCAATGCTTCTGAACCCGTACAGATGGAGATTAATTAAAGAAAGCTGACAAGAGCACAATTTAAAAATGAAACCCAAGTTTTTCTTGTGTCAAAAGAAATTATATAAAAGTGAGGAAAGGTCAAACTGAAACCAAGGAAATGTCAAATCTGGTGAATTCCAACTCACTGGCTTATTATAAATTAATGTAGTCTCATACTTACTTCAGTGTTTCATGTCTGTCTGGATGGTGTTGTATGACTTTGGCCAATGCATCATATTCTGAAAGAAATTTAAATAGTCTAAATAATTCTGAAAGTATAGATTCAAGACCCAAAAATCAGGTACTGTAGAATGGTACAGATTCTTTCTCCTTCTTGAAAAACTGTTTTAATGTTTTTCAAATTTGTACATAACACCTTACTTACATAAAAAAGTACATGCAAATACACATATATAAAAATATATATAATTTACACCATGCTATAACATTTCAAAGTAGAAGATTACATCAAAACAGATTTTAAATAAACTTCTGATATGATTGTAGGCCATTATTTACTGAAATTTACCTAGTGCTAGTGATTCGTAAAGGATGAGGCCAGAAAACACAACCTTTGGATAGCTCTGCACTGCTGCACATTTGGTCTTTTGTGTATGATTCATAAGCACTGGGTTTAGATACAATCTAATGTATATGTACAGAAAATGGTGCTGATATTAAACATAAACATTTAAGATTTTTAGAAAAAAAAGTATAAAATGCTGCATAAGCAGCAATAGGATTTTTTTAAAACTGTATTACGCATTAAGAACAATATTATGGTTATATAGGCAACTAACATAGCCATTTCCTGATAGTAAGATTGTACATACAACTACCTCATTCACATGTAAAAATCTGTGCTGCAGGCTAGACAGAACATACCAAAAAGCAAACACTTCAGACCTATGTTCGTGAAGACATAAGAAGTCTACATTCCTACTGGTTAAGGTTCTTTTAATTTTCACTTGAGTCTAAAATTATCCACGAAATTGATCAAACAGTTGTATTTAAAACCTTTTATCTGTTATACCTTTAAACATTTTCTTTTTGCATTTCATTTATCAAGAAAAAGGAAATTCTTTTTTCTCCTCAATTGCTAATCTTTTGATAAGACAGTATTACAGGGAAATGCTTTAAGTTTCAATTGAAATTATCAGCACATACTTTTAAGAGTAGGGAAAAAAATACACCTCTCATAACAGGTATTCAGTAAGGACAGATACAGGGTTGTTGGGTGTGTAACTGGCACCACTGTCTCTGTGTATGCCAAAACATTACCTTCACTTAAGAGCTGAAGGAATACACTTGCATAATCTGCAGTGCTGGGTTTAAGTCTATTCAACTCTTGTCTTGCCATTAATAGCGTGCTTTAGTTCTTCTCAAGTCGCCTTAATTGTGACAGAATGCTTTTGGGGTTTTTTCTTTGGCCTGAAAACATCTCTCTGAACTACCGTTTTAGATTTTCCTGATGCTGCGTGTCATTGAGATCTACTGGCTGAATCCCGCCTGCCTCATCCACCAAAAACTTTTAGTAGTGGGTGTGGAACCCACCAGACTAAATATAGTATTCATGATGCCAGTATATTTCCCTTGCACTTTCAAAAATTTGAAATCTATTTTCTGATACAATGTATTTTAAAAGATAACAAAATAATGAAACCGACCAGTGTAAATACAGATATTGCTCCTTACCCTGGCGATTTTTTCGAATCCTTTTTGCTTGCAGGATTTGTTTTTTGCATTCAGAAATCTTCTCATGTGCTGCAGCTATACTATTTTCTTTAAAAAAAAAAAAAAAGAAGAGATATACAGAGTTATATTGAAATCTAACAATACATGTAAACAAGCCACTCTGATAAACTGTAAAAAGATAAAGAGCTGTTTGTGACATGGTGGCCTGCTAGCTCCATCAGCTTCAATAGGTTAAAAAACTTTTATTTGCATGTGTTTTATATATCGCTAAGATACTTACAGCATCTGTATGAGTGCTATCTATTAAAAAGAGATAAACAAGAAACCACTCATCACATGTATATATTACGTTCACCAGAACTGGCTCAAGCTTGTTCATAAGAGAAACTGTCAAACAGAAAACAGTAATATTTTCTCATCTTTACCTATATCCTTATAGATCTTTTCATAATTTTCCATTTCTCTCAGGTTCATATCATACACCAGAAGAGTTTTTCCCATTGAAAATTCACACTGTGATAAAGTACTCAGCATTCGTTGGTACTGGCTGTAACTGAGAAGAGACAAGGTATTTATTCCTAAGCAGCACAAAAATACCCCCTACCTTTACAAAACAAGAAAACAAAGCCTCATGTAGCATAAGGAACAGTTAAATAACAATTATTAAAGAAATAAAATGTTTCAAAGATTCAACGTATGATTTTTTGAAAGTGCAGTTAGAAACATTGCACCCATTAATTCTACCATGCCCTTAAAAGTGCAAAACGAGTATTAAAGCAATGGGCAGATTGGTCCAGGGCTTATAAACTTCCCAGTCAGGGCTAGCTCCGTGACCACCGAGATTCGTATTTTAATACTGCAGTGCTATCGTGTCCTCCGGGAATTTATATCCAGCACCCCACAGCGGAACACCATGTGATTGCTCATCCCTTACTATTTTAGACTGGTTTTTTTTTAAAAAAAAAAAAAAAAGAGAAACAGAACCGCAGCTGCAGAAATACCAGCAGTACTACCCTTCCCTAACAGAACAAATGCAGAACTGCCAACTAAAATATTCGAGTCGTGATCCCGTTATAATAGCGGGACTCCCGGATGGATCACGCAGCGGCACGACAATCCTGAGGGCACTCGAGCGGCGCGGGTGGATTTCTGCCTGCAGTAATTTCTGACCCCTCTGTAGTCCTCATCTAGTCCTCAATCTCTCTATACTCCTCATCTCTAGCCCCGGCGCTCGGTGTTTGTGCTGGAAACACCACAGAGCCATACTGAAAAGCAGATGTATACATTTTAACACGAGTTGTTTCAAAACAGATCAAGCCCAATTTTCCACTGAAATGGAAGCTAATCAGTTCCAAGAGTAAAAAAAAAAAAAAACAAACCAGAAAACAAATACCCTTCCTCTTGAGATCCAGAATTACACCACTTAATGAAACTCTTCACCAACAAATTGATCCGCCTGTCATCGCCAGCACCATCGCCATCGATCAGAAGTCGCTTGCGGATAACTTCATCTGAGGAAAAAACTCCCGTTTAATGGCAGCCGCATCCCAGGGCCGAGCGCGGGTCGCACCCCAGGCCTTCAGGGAACCATTCCCGGGCTGACCCGGGAGGATCCGTTAAAAAGGAGGCGGCCCCGGGGCTGAGGGACCCTGGGGCCCGGGCAGAAAGGCCTGCGGGCGGGGGGCGCCCAAGGCCCGGGCGTGCCCCGGCATGACGGGCCCGGGAGCGGGGCTGTGGGCTCGGGATGGAGGCCCGTCTGCGGGGTGAGAGGCCGGGGGTCGGGCTCGGAGGGAGGCCTGAGGCCGAGGCGCGGGGAGCTCTTCCCCGGAGAGCAGGGGCGGGAGGCGAGGCGGGCCCGGCGCTGAGGGGAGCCGGGCCGGGCAGGGGGTCGCGGAGCGGGGCGGCGGGCGCGGGGAGGGAGGGAGGAAGGAAGGAGGGAGGTCTCACCGTCGGTCACGGCCCCCATGGCGGCGAGTGCCGGAGCCG
>VYZM01012925.1:1589761-1604062 GCA_013398915.1 Dromas ardeola | reverse complement strand
GGGGCGTGTATGGCAGGTAGGAGAAGAAATAGATCGAAATGCAGCAATGAAGATTCAGTGTGGACAAACACTGTTGTCTACTGGAAGTATTGAAAGGCTGGAATAATCACCTGCGGGGACAATGGTGCTTCCATTGCCTGAGGTCTTTAAGAACAGGTTGGAGTATCTGTATTGTTCCCGCCAGATAGCTTAGTTATCATGCCCTGGGGCTGAGCGATGGACTGTCTGACCTTTGGAGGTTCCTTCCACCCCTCCTTCGGTTAGCAGACCTCTAACTACACATTGCACAGATTTTAATAGGATCAGAGTACGTAACTGATACATGCGGAAACCTATTTTCCACCTCTGTGACCTGTTTAACAGTTCTATTTCAACTGGAATTTTTTTATATCTGTAAGAAAGGCTGTGGTAGTTGTCAAGTGAAGGTTATGTTTTTCAATGGATTTGGTTTTTTGGGGGATGTTTCTTGCAGGACCGTGCTATAGCAAGTACCTGTCCTCCTCCCATTTAAATACTCTTCTCTGCTGTAATGTTGCATCTAGGCCAGTTATAGAATTGTTGTTCTACTTGGAAAAACTAAGAGGATTCATGGAGTGCCTTGTAGGGAAGAAGCGTGGCCTGAGTGTGGATCAGAATGAGCGATTGTTCCAGCTGGCTGCATGCATGCAGGAGGTAGAAATTGCTGATTTCACTACTCTGTAGCTTGGCATTTGGTTCATAGGTAGGTAGCCATGTTCAACAGCAAGTTTTGTAATCCCACTTAATTTCAGTTTATCTGTGAGTATGTATCCCCTTAGGAAAAATTAATTCGTTAGTGGGACTAGCAGTAAGAGGAGGTATAATGTGTGACCTGGAGGTTGTGTGTCTATTGCAATGATAAATGTGAGAAGAAATTGTGTGTTTTTATAATGCTTCATTACCTGTCTTCTTGACCATGAGCAGAAGAGTGAGGAAACTGGAGAACCAATTTCTTCATGAGACATTATTAGCCATAGCTAAAGAGTATGCGTGCGCTTACTTACACAGCTGTGACTTCATATCTGTGTATGGTTTGCAGAGAAGGTAACTGCTACTGGGAATATGTTAAAATGCAAATTATTATATTCTCCAGGTAAATAACAACAAAAAAAGGCCTTCCTTTTATTCAGTTAAGGAGTATATAGTGGTTGGTTGATTAATGCCTGAGTATTGAGTGCCCTATTAATAGCTACATAAATAGTAGTAGTTAGAAAAAGGTATGATTTTATATAGTATAATAAACAGCTATGAATTAATATAGTATATAAATATGTGTCAAATTTACAGCGTGTAAGAAGTGTCATTGGCTTGGGTGGGTTCTGTAGACATTTAAGCCACTGCTATATTTGGGTCAGTATGAATGTATTAAAATGAAAATGTTAAGGTTTTTAAATTAAGTTTCATGCCACTAGAAAGACGTTTTTAATCTCATTGATATCACCAGTGTCATTAACGTTAAAGCTTTGTCAGCATTTTTACCCAGGTAGTCTTTGAAATGCAACTGTTGCTTCTTTAGCTAATGATGAGATTTTGTATCAGTTTCTTAGCATGGCCTAGCATGTTTCTTAGCAAACAGTCCGAAACACAGGATTTACTTGGAAAGCAGTATAGTGCTATTTTATATATATTTTCCCCAGGTGTACAACTTCAGTGTTTATAACAAAATGCAATTGCAGTTTTCGGAGAAAAGCAGGGAGACATGGTCCAAATCGGAAGGCATGTTAAGAAGAGAAACCCAAAGAATTTAATTTTTTACGACAGTTGCAACTTCCTAGAATTAGTTCTTGGGTTTTTGAATGGGATTAACATTTCCCTCGTTGCTGTAACATTTTTCTCCGTGTTACCAGCACTGTGTTTCACGAGAGGTGGTGTTCTCCGTCTCTAGATGGCAGTCACTGGTAGGCAAAGGGAAGGATCGTTCTGGGTTGCTTGGCCTGGACCCTGCAAGTCTGCACCGGTTGGCTTCTCTGGTTGGAATTTTTATGGTGTTGGACAGCAATAAAAGTGTCACCTCAGCTTCGCTCCCTTCTGAACGGCAACAGAGATACTATGAAGAAAGAAAAGGGAAAAAAAAAAAAAAAGGGCAAAAAATAAGAGAAACCGAGAAAATGTTGCAGGGAAACATTCACAAAAGAGACCTTTAGTAATGCTGACAGTACCGAAGAGATTTTTTTATATCGGCAAGACTTTGTCCTCAATTAACAAAAATAATTTTTTTATAATGGGAGAAATGCCGGTTTCCCACTAAATTCAGTTTCAAAGGGTAAAATAGATTGACCAAGGTGCAACCAGGGGTAATAGGAGTGGAGGAATGTGTGATTGTAATCTCATTTAATTGAATGAGGATTTTCTCACAGTCTCATGAGCATGTCTTATTGAAGAAATAGTTCTCCTTTTGCTTAAGACCTCGTGTCTTCCATCACCCCCTGTCTGTCCATCCTCCCTTTGCAGTGTCCATCCTCACTTAATTTTCAAACTCTCTCCCATCATTTTACAGGTAATTCCTTTCCTTCATGCGTGTTAGCAATCTGTCTCTTGACACTCCACTCTATCTCTTCTCTTTAAAGTTAGGGTGGGCTTTAAGTTTTTTCTGTCCCTTTCTTCACATAGGTGCTGTTTGCCTTCCTAACTCGTCGCTACTAACCAGTTTGATACAACATTGCCGTTAGAAAAGGCAGCAGCACCCAAGCAAAGGAACAACAGTTTCTCAGCACTCACTGTGTAGGGCTGATTGCACTTCATGAGATGAATACTGCTTGATAAGAAAGCTGTTGTTATAATAAATACAGTTCCAAACCCGGAATTAATCTATACATTTTATTGATGTCTGGTTTCCAACGCAGTGCCAAATTACAGTCTTGTTTGCATATGTGCAAATCCCAAGAAACTCTCTGGAAAGCGCTGGAGCCATTCTGGATTTACAGGGGTATACTTAAGATCAAGTTTTGGCCTTCTGTTTCAATAAGAAGAAAATGATTTACTCTTACATTGCGTATTGTATTAACCACCAGCATTCGTAAAGGGGCTGTGATCCTGTAAGCGCTTTGAAAATATTATGCAGGACATTTTTTGCACTAAGAAAAGGTAACCGGAAATCAAATCCTGATTTTTTCCTTAATACAGTCCTAGCAACAAGCTTTGAATTTCTTAATGTACTACTTTAATTGTGGAAAGCTACTGATTTTTGAAAGGAAAGGTGCTTTAGTTGCAGAAGAATGAAAAAGCAACCAAAGCTTTAATTAGGTCTTTATTTTTACATGTTTGTAATGAAAAATACCATTGACATTTTATGCCAAGTTTTACAATTCACAGTCAAGTGCATTTCCTGTGCCAGTTTGAGAAATATGGGCTATGGTTTGTGAGCGAATGCTTTCCGAGAGGTAGCAGTAATTTAGTACAGTTTTCTGCGTGAAGTTCATGTGCAAGAAAGACAAGATAGAGATAATTCTGGTATTATGTCAGGATTACATATTAGGATGACAGGTATCACAGTCCCTAATAGATTGCACAGTACAGAGATAATGAAGAGTGATGTTTTCTGTTCCCAACCCTGCCTTGGGCCTGGTAGGTAACTGTGGGCAAATCACTCCTCCTCCCTCAATTTCTCTGTCTGTAGAAATGATGATAATGATGTGGATTATTTTGTGTTTCATTTTGAGATCTAAAGGGAATACATAGAACTGAAGCAGTAGGGACATGGTGGGAAATACAAGGTGGTAAAAACAAGGTGGTAAAATAAGGATATGTATTACAGAGAGCTTTGTACTGGCAACCAATTATAAAATTATTGATTCTACTGTTCTTTCCCATTGAGGGTATTACTCTGTACTTGTTCACAAGATTGTAGAAAAAAAAAATCTTGCAATTCCTTACGCTAGCCTATCTTTCAGCTTCTTATTCAGAATTTAGCATAAGGTTATTCTGCTTTTATTCTTGCCCATTACCATCCCCACGAGGGACAGTTAAAGCTGTAGTTAATGGAGGATAAGGACAGCAAAGGTCTGTCTGTCTTTCTTTTCTCTATCTCCTCCCTTTCTATCTCTCTGTCTCTCTTTGGCCCTTGAAAATGTAGGTCATATTGCATCACCATAAAATGGAACAGTCAGAAAGGTGTTTGAAAAATGCTGACATCCTTAGCCCGGGGTGCATGCCAGTGTCCTTTGTTTACATTGAGAACAGTGGTGTACCTGTGTAAGAACCAGCATCTCTGTTAAGGTTAGTGGTATGGTACCTAAATTATGAGTCAGATTTTAAGATGACTTTCATCTGCCTGCAGTAATTCAAAATTAGACAGATAAAATGCAGCCACTCACAATAATGATATACATGAGGAGCTAATTTGAAATCTTTAATCTGCAATAACCGTGACAGTGTAGTTTGAATAATATTACCTTTAACAGAGAAGCTCAGTAATAAATTTTGCAAATCATGTTAATCATGTACTCTGCATTATCTTGATTAGCTGTGCCTTTCTGTCTTGAAAAGTATATTTCTATTATACGTTTGTATATTCTTTTTAACATTACTATTTTACTTCATGCACCCTTTTAAATGAGCCAATCAGGATTTTATTTATTTAAAAAAGTGGAAAATCCTGATGTCCAGTGTCTTCTTGCTTGCTACGAGCCTTTTATTGTTTGTGTTTCTGATGTAATACAAGTTGTAATTGGTATGAAATATTCCTATGGCACAAAATGCAGAACATATACTTCTATAGAGACGAAAAAGATATAAATACCATTTTTAAAGAAATGGATAAATGTAATTTCAACTGTCCTTATTTATCTTAGTTTGCTGCAGTAAGCTAACATCTTTTATGGATTGAACTTTCAAATGGTGGTATAAATCATACTCCAAGATACAGGTGTTTTGAAATATAAGACAAGATACTTGCTTACAGAATATCTTTAATTATTTCTGAAACCGCATATTTTTTTTAACCTTTCTGTTCTGTGCTTTGTGTGGTTGTACTTAAGCAGTTGAAGTGCAATATCCAAAGGCTTCTTATGACTTTGGTAATCTTACTGCTAAAGAAGACTTCTAAGTTGAAAGATAAATTGTTGGAAGGTAAAACTAAAATTAGGGATAACATGATTTGTTGAGCAATATAATGAATGCAAATCTTTTCCTGTTGCCATTAGACAAAGGAAAATGACAGTAGTCAAAGTTAAGACCCCTCAAGTGCACTTTGGTGTGCGTAATTATTTTACAATTTTTATCAATTTATTTAGAAATATCTGAAAGGTGTCGTTGCTTCTCCATTGACTAAGGTATTAATTGTTTAGTAACTAAGATATTAGTTATTTAAGTTTGACCCTTCTCATTATCTATGAAGATACCTATGCATGTTTGAAGTAGTTTCAGAACAACTTGTATAATTATTATATTTTGCACCAAATATTCTGTTGCATTGGTGTTTGCACAAATAGTAGTAAATAATTAGGTAATTCAGAGAAATATTTTGTATTGGTGTACATAGGAACTATATGAAATCTCGAGATGCAGCAATTTTGTACTTGGTATTTACAGAAGTTTGGTATCTAATCTCTATTTGAAGCACGTAGCTAGTATTTATTTTTTGATCTGTGAAGATATAAAGAATTGTGTCTCCCAAAGGGAATGGGAGGGCCAGTTATGCAATTGGTAGAGCTCCCAGTTCTTACACCATCTTTGAACCCCTGAGATTCTGTAGTTGGTGGGTCCCGAGTCAGTCTCCAGCACAAATGAGATTAGCCTGCGAATTGCTCTGTTTTACCCTTGAGCTACTTGCTAGCCATAACTGCATCCCTGAGCCTTCTGCTGGCCAGCTCGCGTTCTTTCAACACACACCTCCTGCACCCATTTTTCCAAGGGGCAGAGTAAGGCCTCACTAGGTTATCCCCATAATTCTAAAACATCTAAATGAAGGCCAGTGTTGGGGTGATTATACCTAGCATGCCCAAATCTTTGTTTGTATAAGCGTAGCCATGGTATTTTATCTTAAATTTGGATATTTAGTAGATAACAAATGAGAATGTTCCAAAATTTAGGCACATCCTTTGGCGTAGATTTCTGACAGCTGAAAAGAAAAAGACTTAAAGGAGTTTGGATAGCTGAGGCATTAGTTTTGGTACTTTCAAAAGTTCGGGATGCTTTATCACGTACATTTACATTTCCTTTATTTTAATAAGTTGATTTGCAATTACAGTTTTCATGTAAATGTGTTTCCCCTTAAATGGATAATATGCATTAGTCATTGTAACTATGTTTTTATTATATACGTCTGCGTAGATACGATTTTGACTGGGATATAGCTTTTGCTCTGCTAGGCTGTGGTTTCCTGTCTTGCATATCAGTAACTCCTCAGAGTATTAAATAGCAATTGCAACCAAGTTTCTTTGATAGTCAGGCATTGAGAGTGACATAACGCTCAGTCTGCTTCCCCGGTTTGAAAATGCAGGCCTTTTTCCATTTTCTTGGATTGCTGCTTTGGCTATTTTTGTCATCTTTCCATCTTTCAACTGGCTCTCCCTTTTCCAGGGTGCCAAAGCGCTTACCTTCTGGAGAGTGCTCCTCCTGGCTTATTCTCAATCATCCCATTGCTTCCTTGCATTACTCTTCGCTGACAGTTGTGGTTGTAATTGACCTGCTGTAAATTCTCAACAAGAATCATTCCTGTTCTTTGCCACCCATTATCCAGAGAAAGAGTTCTCTTTAAAGGGTCGTTAAGCTGTCACTTTACACTTTTGAAACTTACTCTCTTAACTTCCTTCAAACTCAACTCCAGATGTAATCCCTACAGCAAAATTCACAGGTGGTGACATAGTACGCTCTGATCTCTCATATATAGGAATAAAATTTTTGCCGATCCTTCCGTCACCCTCATCTGGTCCGTTTTTTTTGTACTTAACCACTTACTTATTGCCCTACTCCTAGATTTTTAAATCTCTGGAGAAGTCTTCTGTTTTATAGGTAGTTTTTGTTTTCATTTTTGCATGAAGCAATGGAACTTGCCTTTCATGTAACAAATAACATTTACATCAGGGTAAACGAAAGGGCGTTTTGCATGCAGAGCTCTCCTATCCCCTAAAGAAATTGGGGTAGAAATGAAGGTGTGAATTAATTTCACAGCAGGGAGGTCATATGCTTAAAGGAATTGGGACTTTGAGGCTAAACATTGAATGATCTTCTGTGAAGGGGAACGGTCCATGTGAATTCAGAGTCTCCTGTCCTAAAAAAAAATTAAGAAGAAAAAGGATTTTTGACAAACGCTGCATTGTCTTTCCCAGTCAGCAGCAGCAAGAGCTGAAGAGGAAGTTTTATGCTGTAGTATTCAATGAGATTTGTATGTGTAATAAGGAAATGCAATGTTTTCTGAGACTTGTACTGGTGTAGAAATTTGTTAACGATCAGTTCTATTAACCGTAAAGCGGAACAATGACTGCACAGGAGAGAGAGAAAATAATACTGGATTTGGTCTCAAGTGTTGTCCACTGCAGACAAGAAAATTTTGGATTTTATTGAGTAACTAGAATATAATTGAGCTCGGATGTGCTTCGTAGGATCAAGTACGTCACTGAGCAGGGTAAAGCTCTGAAGTTGTAAATATATCTGTAGGTGATCTCAGTCAAGATAGTGTCAGCTGCTAAGCCGCAGTTTAAAAGAAAAGAAAAAAAAAAAAAAGAAGGGTTTTATCCTCGGTGCATAAGAAGACTTTAAAGACATGAACTCCGCTTGCAGACAGCTTCCCGGGGGAGCAGCAGAAGCCAGGAAAAGCTTCGTTCTGCACCTTCTGCTGGGGCAGAGCCCTGCAGCCTGTGGGACAGCTTGGATGCCCTCTTGGACTGCATTCCTCTTGTCTGGACTTTAATCCTTGAAGGGGAAAAAAATAGTTTTCTCTGAAGTATCATCCGGTCCCAGCGCTAGATTGGCTTATTTATATCTGTCTTCATGACTTTTGAGTACATGGAAAAAAAAAAATCACCAGTTAAATTTCAAAGCACTTCTAAAAATCAATTATTTGATCTTGAACATAACCTGTGCACAAGGATGGTTGAAATTTTTTTAAAGTTTTAACAGGGCTTTGGTTTAGCTTAATTGGTTAATTAGGCATTGATTTATGCTAAACCAAAGCAAACCGGACTTAAATTTGGTTTGTATAAACAGTAAGTTTACAAGCATTGAATGAAAGGATTTTAAAAACCTGAGCTTGAGATGAGGAAAGTTCATTTTGTGGGAAAGGCCTCAATCTGTACCTCTCTCTAATTTTTCTTAAATTCTTCATCAGCGATACAGTAATAGTCACTAATGACTATTACGTGAGGGATCATTTTTAGCTATCCGCGTTCTATGACATGGTGGTAAAAATGTCAATGACTGCGCACCGGGAGCCCCTGTTGTTGGAGTCGTGCTATATTCTAGAAAAATCCTGCATAGAAAATCCAGCCCTGTGGTATTACCAGCTTGTGATACAGACACGCAACCGTCTGCTTGGAAATCTGGTCAGTAATAGTCCATGTGAGTGCAGTAACTGGGCTGAAGATTGAGATTTCATCCAATGCATACCTTTCTGGTAATGTCAGGCTGCCATTTAAAGGGCTGCTCTGTACATAACATAGAGTGCATAACAGCTCCCTGCTTACCTTTCAATTTTAAATCCATTGCAGAAACTGTATTTGCAAAATTGATAAAATGCTTCGTATTAGTTTTTAAAAAGATACACTTATAGTTATGAAACGGAGATAAGGTTTCAAATGTCTTATTGCTATACTTTTGTTTTGTTTTCTTTCAGAATTAATCAGGTACAAGTTAGAAAAAGCTTACAAAATCTGAACAGATGAAGATCAATTGATAAATCAACCCAGCGATTCACCGTACATTCAAGGTACTGTGACATGCTTACCCAAATATTTTCCTTAAGCATAATATTCACATACTTTAGATGTGAGAAGCGTGGAGAACAGGATATTAGCAGGGTTGCAAAGCAAGTCTGAAGTGTTACCAGATGCAGTGGGGAGACTTTTTTTTTTTTTCCCCCTAAAAATGCAGGTGTTTAATATATGTTTCAGTGGGAAATAAAGCAACCTTACAATCAACCTAAAGGGAGTTCAATGCACGGAACAGTCAAACTTAAAAAGATAAAAGTAAGCTGGATCATATATCTCAATAACTTAGATGAAGTGATTTGGACAAGTAAGATGTGTCAGACAGGCATAATTTTTGATTTATTTATTATATTTTAGAAGAAGTGAACTTCTTTTTCTGAATGATTATTTTTGTCTATTTCCGTGTTTACATGATACTTTAAAGCATTTGAAGGCTGTTAGGCTCTGGTATATACCATAGCCTACCAGCTGCAGCAGTTTTGTTATCTTACAAGCTCCAAAAGTAGAATTGTAAACTGAGGCAAAGACTGTACAGTTGCCTAACACAGTGGGGTTATTCTCCGTGGCTAGTGGTGCTGGCAGAATGTTAGGAAAAAGAGAAAATTATGGTAATAAATGGAAATTTTGGCTAAAAAGCTGCTAGTGCAGATTATTTTTTTAGGTACTGCTAATTCATTGGAACAATATCTGTTTCTTTCTGTGTCCCTTGCACTTATCTCTACTCTTTATCATCACATGCATTTCACTATTTTGTGTATTTTTGCTTGATATCACAAAAGACTTTACTCTAAGTTTGCATTTTTCTTATGCACAGACTTAAAGAATCCAGTCTGTTATAGCCTGGCTAGTATTTGCTGTGCAAATCATCTTTGAATATATTTTAAAATAGATTGCGTCAGAAAGAGCCATTACAGTTTGCATGGAGCTGGTCTGCAGAATTTATTTAAGTGGCAGAGTTAATCTGGGCTGCAGAAGAGTGAGGAATGTTTGTCATGGTGTGGCTCATGCAATATGTAACATTGGAAACTGTAATATCTGAGGTTTCTATAACAAAATGCTTCCTGTGGATTTTCCAGCAGCCTGAGAATAGGCTGTATTAGTGAACCCAGAGTGCCTGGGGCTGCAAACTAAAACTGGCGCTGTTCTTATCTACTTCCTTGCTCCTTGTCACTAAATAGGGCCGCAGTACTGGCATATTTTCATACCATCATAGGAAAGTCTAGATTGGAAGAGTCCTCTGGACACCATCTGGTCCAACCTTGTGTTGCAAACAGGTTATCCAAGGCCTGGTCAAGCCAAGCGTTGAATATCTCCAGCAAAGGAAAGTTCACCATTTCTCTGGGTAACCTGTTCCAATATTTACTTGTTCTCACAGTTAATATTTTTTTCTTCTATCCAGACGGAACTTCTGAAGCAACTTGTACCTGTTGCCTCTTGCCCTGACACTGTGTCTCTTGTGAAGAGAGTATCTCCATCTTCTCTATAATTATCTTTTACTTATTGGAAGACCGTGATTACATCCCACCCGAGCCTTCTCTTCTTTAGGCTGAACAAACCCGTTTCCTTCTTGTTTCTTAGTAAGTTTTCCAACCTTCTAATCACTTTGTTGTCCCTCTGCTGGACCCTGTCCAGTTTTTGAATGCGTCTGTTGAACTGGACAGTCTTCTAGCCTGTCAGTCTCTGTACATAGTGGCACTTCCTTCGGGTGTATCTACCTGTATTCTCAGTTTTGTGCCATCTGCAGCCTTGGCGAGGATGCATTTACTCCCATCACCCAGATCATTTTAAAAGATATTGAGTAGGATTGAATCCAGTGTCAACGCCCAAGGAACTCTGTGACTGATTGCCAGTTTGACGTTGAGCCATTACCACCCTTTGAGCACAGCAGTTTAGCCAGTTTGCCAGCAATCTCGTAGTCTACTCTCTTAGCACCCTTGCGTCCATCCTGTCAAGTCCCATAGGACTGTCCATGTCCGACTTGTATGATATTTTGTTGCTAACTGGCTAAGTGTGTGGTCAGTGCAGGCAGCATCAACAAGCAGCAATCGGATGTGAGAAGAATGGTATAAATTTAAATTTCCTTGTGCCAGAGTTCTCAGGATCCTTGATTTGATGTTAATCAGCATGCCAAAATTCGGAGGGTATGAGGTCTCAGGCAGCTTCACATCATAGGTAGGCATTGTTGTGGTCTCAAGGAACTCTTGAGTCCTGTGGGCTGTGCTTGGACCCAGGGTCTTCTGCCTCAATGAATTGCCAAGGAGCCGTGTAGACAAGCTGGCAAGAAACCAGGCAGGGTTATGAAACCTCGCGTGGTAGTTAGCTTCCTGGAAGAGTGTTGATATCCAATTGTTCCCATTGAGTCCTTTAATTTCAATAAATGGAAATTCAGCACTAATGTTTTGTTACAATTGACCTGAATAGCTGTGTATTTTAATCATTATAAACTGTAATACGGTATTCTCTCTGTATAAATGAGAATTTAAAAGGTCATACCCATTTCTGATTCCTCTGATTAAAATGATTCATCTGCTAGCTAGGTTGCCGAAATTGTTTTAACATTTCCAAATTCAAAATATGATTTCAATACTTTATGTAAAATTAATAAACATTAGTTTGATTTCCAAATCATTAACTGGATGTATTTTGTGCAGTTTTATCTATTTACCTTTAACACTTGAAAACTTTGTGTCACTATTAGTGTTTTCTCTGTAAAATTCTTTTCAAGAATTGACAGTATTTAGTGATATCTAAGCAGGGCAAAGATCTATTTTCCTGTATTCCTTATACTCCTTATTCTGCTTTAGATCACTATGACATCAACTCTTGCAGAAATCTGACTTGCGTTTAAGACATATTTGATAGCTAAGTGAAGAAGGAAGTGGTTGTAATGTTTTGCTAGATACTGTGTATTTTATTGTTAACACGTGGCAATGACATTGACTTGTAATTTGGGTGTAAAAATGTTGTACAATCTTCAGCATAAACATATAGGGCCATCTATTGCATTCTCATCCTAGTGCAGAATTCTTCGCAGATTTACTTACATTTATTAGCTTCCATTCCCCTATTACTTCTCCTCAGAAAAGGATAGTTTAAGTTGCTCTGCTAATCTTAACAGTATCGTTCTTTCACCTGGTAGAGGTAGTTTATAGTAGGTATCCACAATAATTTCGTATTCCAGTATTTAAAGTAGCTGTCTTCCAGCACTTCTGAGCATCTTCAGCTCCCCCTTTGAAGTGTTTCTCATAAATAAAATTATACACATCAACCTGTTCCCAGGATCTGTGGGAAAAGGATAATAGACTGCCATGATTTGCTGTATAATTTTTTTATTGTGTGCTGCTCATGATTATTATTCTGCAGGATCATGGTCCTGTGTATAGTTATAAAGGGAGAAGTTGCTTGATTTCACTGGAGGTGAGAGTGAACTACAGATTACCATAATGCATTTTTCTTCATGTATTAATATTTTTCTATAGCGGGTCTTAAATGAAGTGGTCTGTTTTGTTATGGCTGGATAGTTCTCTCATCATCCGGACGTCCCGATTTATATGAACTTTCTATCTCTTGCTTCCCTAATTGCCCGATTATATCCTTATACCTCTCATACTGGAGACATATTTTAAAGTGCACAAAATGTACTCCCAGTCCCACCGCTGTCAGCAGGAGCTGACGTGAGGGTTAGGACTTTACTTCAGCGCATCAGCTACGGGAGTTGTCATGTCATCCTGAACCTCATCTACCAACGAGTCTTCACTAATAATATTTGTTCGTAGTTTTTAAGCCCATTTTGATCATTTCACACCTTTTGGCCAGAATTAACTTACTTGATTTCTTTTAATGCTGTAATGCCCCTCAGATCTTTTCCTTTCACTATTTCTCCTTTTTCTGAGTACTGATAAAGTTGACACCCTTGCAGGTTCTCCCTGTCTCTCCCTTCCCACTTCAGTTTTTGCATCCTTTCACTTTCATTGTGGAAAACCATCGGTGAATCGTTATCATTGCTCTTAGAAGAGTTCAGCTGCAGATTCATCCTTCCTTTTTCATTCTGGTTAAGAGTTATCGTATCTCAGGTCCTATCCGGAGGCTGTCTTGTGGATTCTCACTGAGCAGCTGAGCTGGGTGTTCCCTGTTGGAACAGTTTTCCCGGACCACCCGGCAAAAGAATGAAACCTGCCAGTACAGGTGAAAAAATGCCTGCAGTCTCACGCCACAAAATAACCATCCTCTGCAGTTTTATGCTGTTGCACGCTGTTTGTAGGCATACGTTTATTCATAGTTTCACCAACCATGTTGTTAAATCTATTTAGTGAGGTTTAAAACTGTGGGTTTTCCTTTTTTCCTTTCTTTCCATTTTCAGGCTGTGTTATATTTTTGTTTGTTTGTTTATGCTTTCTTCACCCCATTATTTGGTTGTTTTCTCTACATCATCCACTGTTTTCTGCTGGTTTTCTGCCTCACGTTTTTCCTTCTTCACTTTCCATCTGCACTTAACTCTTCCATGTGTTTTCTCTCTGTTCTCTGCGTACCTCTTCTCATTCACATGTAGGAGCAGTCCGTGGGTATCCACACGCCATCTCAGTCCCGATGCTACTTCTTGGGCTATTTTCCTTCCTCAGTTAAGCCCTTTGAATCGTAGCATTTCTGGACCAGTTCTTATTCTCTTAAAGGAGCATTGGCTTCTGGGCAGCACTTCCCACACTCCACTCTTCTGCCCACTCCTGAGCAGATTCATCCTGCTTAATTCCTGATGCCTAATGAAGGTGTCTAATTTATGTGCACGGTCATCCTTTACTACTTCTGTGGTCAGTGGGAAGGGAGGGGATGCTTCAAAAAGTGCTTTGGAGCAGAAAGCACCAAACTGATCCTAAAAGTATCCCCCATTGCCAAGGGAGCTTTGGATGACTGTACTCCTGACCTGGACGTCTCAAATTCATAATAGCCACCTCCTTTCAAAGTCTACAGCTTGTACATGTGTTTTCGATTCTGATCTCCTTCTAACATGATGGATTTTGAGGGTTTTCCCTAAAATCATCAATGCATCCGTGTATAGCACTATGGAAACAATTTAAGAGAGTTGAACTTGTGTGCTTAAAAAAAAACCCAAAACACATATTCAGCCTAGTGAGTTTGTGGGGAAAAGAAAATTCAGTTCACCTCCAGTCCTTGTAAAATTCAGGTTTTTTTCATCTGCCTCTGTTCCTGTGCTCTGACTAATGGGTCTTGTGCATTGAACTGATGAACTGATCTTTCTGCTGTCACTTTCCTCCCTCTACTGGAATATTGATGTATTCACGACACAGTGGGAAAATATTTTACTAGCGGAAGAAGGTTTACTAAAGGACAGCCCGAGGCCCAGGCTGTGGAGTTACATCTTGAGTGGGAATAAAGAGGAGGGGGGGGGGAAAGGAAAAGCTGT
>VYZM01012925.1:1574807-1588422 GCA_013398915.1 Dromas ardeola | reverse complement strand
GCCGTTCCCGGGGGCGCGGGAGCGGCGCGGAGCGGGCAGCGCTTGCCCCAGTTCCTGTAATCCGGGACACGGTGCGGGGAGGTCTGAGCCAGTCCCCGGAGGCCGGCATCTCCTGCCCTCCATTCAGCCCGGCCTCGGGGCGGGGGGAGCCCCCGCTTCAGGTGAGGCGGCCCCCGCCGCTGACAGAGTCCCCCCCCGGGACGGGACGGCGGATCGGCGTCTCTCCGAAGGTGTTATTTAGTAGCGCGTATCCCTGATGTGCTGGTTTATTCCCGTAGGGGAGCGGGCTACAGGTCAGCCCCGCTCTGTGACTCCTGCGGGGACTGAGATCTTGTGGCTTTTCGGTTTTAGGAACAGCATTAGAAGAAAGTTTCAAAGAATACGGAAGAAACCGAGAAGCGATGCGACTTTGCCGAGAAGGTGAGTGCGATTCATTCTTGGAGAAAAGTTTCCCTGCTCGTAACTAGTTACGAGAGGATGTGCATGGGAAGGAGAAAGGAAACTACAATCCTGCCGCTTTGGATTTGGGACTTGCGGCCTGTCAGTGAGTGGTGTTATTAGCATTATTACTAAATCAATGTATAATCTCAAAGCTACAAGGTAGGGCATAGGTTACTTATTGTCTTTACTGTGTTTCAGTTGGATTTTTTTTTTTTTTTAGACTATAAGTAGTTCTGAGGAAGCTGTGTGACCAGCACTGGTAATATCTTCTCTTGAGCTAAAATATTTTGATTCTTAATGTAATCCATGTCAGTATGTGAACACTCATCCCTTTCTCTGATATGTCAATACGTTACGTTTATTTCTTGGTGTACTGCTACATGAGAGTGACCTTTCACCTGTGATTAGCAAAAGCCCATTAACGGCCCAGTTCGTTTGAAGAGTAACAATGCTACTTGAAGTTGTAAGCAGATGATGAATGAAAGCAAGCTATAGATTATTGGTAACTTTGTAACAAGGAGTGGAAAAAAAAGCCACAGTGATGAGTCTCATTTGTGATGTTCAGTTTCTTCTGTTTGTTTTTCCAGTTTAACAATTGTTTTATAGCAGAGAAATGTTTTAAGACTTGCCTGATATTGTTGGTGCTAGCTTGCTTCCGTCGGACTATCTGAGAAGTGTGTCATAGAATAGGCCTCACTGTTTTAAATACTAGATCAGTTAGACCCGAATAATTTATTTGCTGCTGTTAGAAGTGGAAGACTGAGTTTGTAAACTTGGTTTACAATCACAGAAGGCCGGACTTGCCAGGGACCTCAGGAGATGATCTGATTCAGCGTTTCTCTACTTGTGAGCTACAAACAGCAAATGAAACCTAAAGCAAGGTGACACAGGCTAGTAAGACTGGGAGGCAGTGATCCATATTGAGGTTCAATCAAAATGTCTGTTTATTGTAGAATTCCTAGTGTTGCTAAAACTTGGAAAAAATCAATCTCTAGGACGAGAGTCGGTGCTCACTGACCTGTAAGAGAGATGCACTAGACAGCTGTGCTGCGGCATTCAGAATCACGTGTGCCATTTTGCCATCTTCTAAGTGTATGTATAAGTTCTTAAGCATTTGAGGAATCACTTCATTACTTCATTGCCGAGTTCCAATCTAATAGTTGTGTTGGATATTTATTTTTCTGAATAGGCAAATCATTCAAGTGCTAAAACAGCATTTATAACAATAAGCATACACATTATCCTAGTAAAGATTTTACTAATAAGGATTTTCAAAGATTCTTTCTTATTTCTACCTCTTAAAATGCAAGCATCTAAGATTTCCAGATTTTAAAGAGTAGCTGGCAGGGTGAATAATAATTTTTTTTTTTTTCTCTCCTCTGGAGAGAGATCATGCAACTGTTTTTGCATAGGCTGACCACTGAGACACAGCTTCTCTGCACTGACTCCAATCATGTGAATGATTTATAGGGTTGTGAGTTGAAAGTTCGTAAAACACTTTGAGAATTAAAAGTGAAACCTGGTAGCTCTGTCAGGCATCCAGAAGTCTATTTATTTTGGTTGCTTTATGACATGGATGAGACACTGACTTGGCATATACCTGTAGCTGGTCTGTAGGGAGCTTGGCCTACTGCAAAATAAAGCAAAAGAAAAAGTAGTATTAATTAAGTTTGCACTTAAAGAACTAGGAGAGTGGCAAAACGTGCCAGCATATGTGTGTGTTGGGTTATCAAATGAGATTTGGAGAATACTGTAACTGATGCCTTTTCCCAGGAAGAATTTTGCATTCAAAATTGAGGAACAAACATTTATTAAATAATTGGATTGTCTAAACCATGGACCTTAACACAGAAAGGTGAACCAAAGGTATACATTTTGTCAAATCAACTCTAACCTCAAGACTTTTGCCGTGGTACCACACAGTGTTTTAAATACGCCTAACAACAGAACTCGTTGTGTAAGAAAGTTATTTCTCTGCAGATTGGGAGTTGACTCAGAGGCCCAACTTCACAAAAGGATTTCAAGGTTATTTAGGCTAATTTAACCTTGCATTGCAACTCTTCCAGTTTGCATAAAAGAATTAAATATTCATGGCCTGGAGAGGGAGCGAAGGAAGGGAACATGACTTTACAGTCCACTTATTAGAATTGGGTTCAAAACTAAGAACTATTTTCTTTATTTAACAATTGTCAGCTTTCAGGTCAGGCCCCCACTTGCCTGCCTACCCACTGGGTTATGGGTTGTAGTTGTTTCCTTCCCCAGTCTTCTAGTGGGAATAGCTTCATTGTCAGCCTGCCTGGTGGTGAGAGGTGGATTTTGGGCTTGCAGGCAGTAGAGTCTGGGTCTCCTGAATGCAGAGCGAGCGTCATAACACTGTATTAAAAAGGGGCTTAACATTACCAGCTCCTCCTTTTGTTATGCTTTAAAGGAAAAGAGTGATGCGTCTTATTCTTTTAAAGGAGTAAAGGACATAAATATGTAATTCCAGGACAACATTTGCCAGCTGTGGAGAGAGGCAGGATTTCAGACACACCGTTGTCACTGGCATTTCCTATTTGCTGATCAGGCAGCTCCTCTCTCTGCGCACTGGTGGTTGTGAAGCCTGATGAGTCCTTAATACCTGTCAGTGATGCTAGTTCCATGTAGGGATCAGGAAACTAAAATTAGTTCATAGTCTCAAACACTTTTTTTCTGTATCTAACCCTCCTTGACATAACCAAGCTCACATTGAAGTAAGAACTAGAAATTGAATCTGGGCTTCCCAAACTCCCAATGTTTGTGTCTCATGCTTCCCTGTTTCTTTTTCACTGTTCTTTTATGCTGTCTAATCTGTTAATCTGTAATATGCCATCATTCCTGCTGGGATCCTGGCAGACCTTCACCAAAGCGAGAAACTTGCTGTATGCTTTCCTACATGTTGCTTTTTGAGGCAGTAATGGTCCACGCTGAGCTTTGATGGAGAAATTAAAGTTGCAGAAATAAGGTACAGGCCCAATGGACCCGGCTCGCTTTTGGTACAGAAAATCCCCAACAGATGGAAATGAGAAAGGGGCATCCTTCATCATGGGAAAATTTTACTTTAAAATACCCTTTATAATTTACTGTGACTTTGTACGCTGAAGTCATCTTGTGATGAGCAATACTATCAATGTAAGAGCGTGTTAGAAGCAAATGTGTTTCAGTTATTTTCATATGTAGTTCACATGACAGAATCTTTTAGCTCATGCAGTCACTTAATTACTCACTGCTTGTGAACTACCTAAAGGTGTGATTCCCCTGCCATGCAGATCTTGCTGTGATGAAGCAAGTACAGCACGTTGCATTATAATCTGTAAATGCATTCTAAAACAGCGAGGCAGAAAATCTGGCCTCCATCATGCTTTTTTCTTATACTTTAAAATGAAACTCTGCCGAAGTGTGTCTTTTAAACTTATTTGTGCAATGCTGGGAGCGTGTGCCATCAGATACAGCCAACGTGCTCACATACACTCAGTTCATCTTGGAGATGCAGCAGGTCTCAAAAGGAGGTTGATGTGTCTGTAGCATCTGATACTTTTTCATTTGAAGAAAATGATTCTTAGTGTCAACCTTTGTAATTAGCACTTGAAACATTTTGGCAAACAAGTTCATTTTTTCAGGAGATTCTTGCTAACCTGTGTGAATTCGGTTTTCTTTTAACAAATTTTCTAGCCCATTATTGTTGTGAAGATGATCTCTAAATAGAGCTGTGTTTGTAAGCATAGAGTTCATTCGTGGTAACTCTGACAGGCTTCAACAGGGTGAACTTTTGCTTCTTGCAAAATCGGGCAGCAGGTTGGCTCGTTCCGCTCTGTGGAAGAGAAGCCCTGAGTAGAAACGACGATGCCTAAAGCTGTTCATTGGGACTGGGGGCTTGACCCTCCTTTGCCCCCCCTGAGAAACTCTTAACTTTCCCCACAGTAAATTTCCAGTTGCTACCAGTTATCTTGTATGTTGCTTTAAATAAAAGAAAAACCCCAAACCACCCCCTTCAAGGCAGTAGTGGAGCAAGGGAGAGAAAGAACCTGTTAAGAACCTTAACAAAAATCGTTGTTACTTGCAGTGACACTCGTTAGTGTGTGCAACCCTTTTGAAGCGGCTGGGGTGAAAGTCTGTTAGATTCTTATATTGACTCATGAAATAATTTTGAAATATGTATAACAATAAAAATGCAAAGCAAGCTATAGCATCTCAGAATGGAAAATAAAAATGTGGAGAACAGAAGAGAGACTTGGTTAGACAACTTAAAACTGTGTGAGTGTTTGGTTTTAATGGCGTATTTGGTGCATGCCAAAACCATGGGGTGTCTTTACTAGAGCTTGAGAATCTCGTTCTTTCAGTTACAGATGCAGCCCACCCTTTTTTTGTTTTTTAACATCCTTTAAGAGGCGAATCCCTTGGTGCTACCTATTTCAAAAGCTTCACGAGCACTGTCACCATACTTACAGCTAACTGGCAACAAAGGATAGGAGGACAGAACATTTGTAACCCGGGTCTTGAGCTTGATTTGATCAATTGTCATTGATCAAGATTGTTGAATCTCGGCTAAGAAGAGGTCTTTGCCACCCTTACAGCATCCATACAGTCTGACAGTGATTTGTTCAGTTTGTACTTGGTGCTTCTGAGAATCCCGAGGAAGTTTCTGATTGCACCCTGTACGTAACTGAGCTATTTTATATGAGGTGGTCCTCTCGATGGTCATGAAGGGAGATGCAGAGAAGGCAATTGCTTTATCATAGGTTGAGGTTAGTTGAGTGATGGTCGCTGAGATGCATTAGGTGTGCTTGGAGGTATTGTAGGTCAGAATTGATGCTGGCTGTGTGGTGATGTAGCGTGGTACCAGTCTTACAGTTTTTAGACTATACTGGTCTTAATAAAGCAAGTGTTGAATTTTCTGTGGGAATGCAGATTGTCAGTTTATCGTGGGCACCTTCAGAAGACACCCTGCAAGACTTTGTGAAGATAGGAATCTTCCAGGAGAGCAGGTGGGAGCAAATTCTGTTCAGCATTGTGTCACCTGATAACAGTTGAACTTCTGGTCTTGGACACTTAATATGTCCTGGGGGGGCGAGGCAGGAAAAGAGACATTCCATGAACCTCTAGGGCATTCAGCAGAAGCTTTGGGATTTGATTATGTTAGGAAGTTACCAGGGCTGTGAGGCTACTGAGAGCTATGCAATGACCCCTTGTTCTTCTTGATCCCGTGCCGGGCAGGGATGAGCAGAGAAATCCAGGACCGGGCCAGGAGGGCTCGCTAGAAAGAAGCATCTTTATCACATAGAACCAAGGTCTAGAATTTTCCCAGCAGCAGGTTCAATAAATAATTAAAGCATTGGTGAAACTCTTGTTCCAATATGAAGTTGTAAATACAAGTAAGAGACAGCATCTTATTTCAAATTTAAATTTGTTTTTATTCAGTTTTGGGAGGTGCTCAGTTGAGTTGTGTTAAATCATGTCAAAGATGCTTAGAGGGCTCTATAGTCCTTGACTGCCTGCAAATACACTGTGAGAATTTTTAATAGATTGAAATAAATATTTTAAGGTAGCAGTACAAAGTGCCATGCTTCTTTTTTTGACATTCTGCATAGCTATTCACAGTCTGTAATCAGATAAATCTCCTCTTCATTTCATTGCATTTTAATTGACTATTTACACAAAGCGTTTTAAGAATTTGTGGACTGGTTATCGTAAAACAATTACAAGGAGGCTTTAGAAGTGCATTGAACTGTTTAAGAAAATTGTAGAGATTTTATGAGATAGCTTGGAAAACATGCAATTTGAAAGGATGCTACTTTTGAGATTATCTGCAGTGACTGGCCCTCGTTTTCTTCTTGTTATTTTTTCCCTTATCCAAGTTCTGTTTACAATATTTAATTATTTCTGGGGAGATGAGTCACATGTTATAAATAGAATATTGTGATGTTAAGGCTGCAAGTTAGAACTGTGTCATCTTTTATGCTTTAAAGATACTTTGCAGGTTTTAGGTATTACCACAGTATTAGTGTGATATTGGAAGGCCTTGGGGACTTCCACTGGAACTGCAGCCACAAAACTGCCTCAATCTATCTGTAATATGTGAGGAAGCAGGATTTTTATTTTTTTTTTTATAAGAACCTTTGAAATTGATGCCTATACGTATACATAATAGTCAGGAATTCACTGTTATCTAATGCTTCTTAACTGGTATGTATGATCAGTTAGGTTATCCCTGTGCAGAATAGGTGATGTCTTGATAATACTTGATTAAATATTGCTTTTTGGGTAGTTTCTGTTCTGTATTTAACAACAAATGCTCAGTAAGAGAAGAACAGTGTGACAAATATTGTGTAGAAATATGACTTTCATATGAGTTGATAACACTATCATCTAAGTAGAGCAGGAAAGACAAAAAGGCTTAGTGAAGGGTACTTTTAAATAAATTGGGTTAAGAGGATGCAGATTACTCTCTCTAAGGTAACTCTTTTAAAAGCTATTTCTTCCATTGCAATGGCTCTATAAAAGAACATGCACACAGTTCTTACACCTTTTCTGACTATGCCTACCCTATGACTGTAACTGCCAAAGGCTCACTGGGGATGCGTGTGATCTCTCGTCACTTACAAGACAGAAAAGATTTCACGTTTCACAAATCATGTTAATATTTGATTTGTAATTAAGTATTCTAAATACTCTATAAGATGCTTAAAAATTGTTTCTCTTCCCTTTTAATGCACACAGATCACCACTGCTGTGGAAGTTGCCCGTATGTGTGACACTCAGCATTATTTCCTAGACATTCTTTCAGTGTAGGTGACAGCACAGAGATGAACACAGCTTTGTACTTAAGGTTTTTAGCAGCAAGCATTTAAAATCTGGCAAAGGGAATTCAAAGTATAATGGAGAAGAGTAACACGACTGTAAAAGCAGTTGTCACGGAAGGCAATGAATTTATTGTAGTCGGTGTTCCTGTCGCTAGAAGGCTTTGCACAGTCAGAAGTTCTCCCTGCCTGTGCAGGCTGGGTGCAGCTGTGCACCAGCACCGGTGACGCAGTGACTCTCAAACTGATTCTCGTGGCAAGTCAGATACTCGCGGTAACCCCAGATACTGTGGGGTATGACTTCATCAAAGTAAACTCCACACGCAGCTGCTCCCACATCACTTGGAGTCATGATGGCTAGCTTTGGAAATGGTCACTGTGACAGTAAATATTCTAGGTTATTGGTCCAAGTACATCATAAATACTCAAATGCTCAGTTATTTGTCTGTAAACGCTGCTTGTCAACCCTGGTGGAATAAGCTTTTGTGGTAACCTGTTTTCCCATGAGAAAGATAATTTATTTACAAGCTCGCCCTCACCTTGATTACGACTTTTGATAGCTTTAGCATAGCCCATGGACAAACTTCATTGATAATAAAAGAGATAGTTGATTATGCCTCCCTTCTCTGCCACTGGGATAGTAGCAGCCAGAAAACTTACACAGTGATCTCGATCTGCTTTTCTGTGGCTAAGCAGGACTTGCATCTTTTGTCAGCTGCTTGTAGTGTAATAGGAAATGCCGTGTTCTCAACTGGCACTGAAAAAATGTATACAAAGCAGCTGAAGGGCTAAAATCCAATAGGGAGCAGCTTTGAGGTTGTAAGTTCGTGATGTGCGCTTTTGTTCTGAAATCTGAAGCTCTCACGGTTTTGTTTGCAAGAAAGTTTGTTGGACAATTTCCCACTGATATGGTTGCCTGAAAGTCCTATAGCAGCTTGCATTAAAATGAAGTGTAGAAGCTCAGAGTTAAATTTGAAAAGCAAATAATACACTGAATACACAGTAAATTGGATGCTTGTTTTCCTTTAACATTGAATTCTGTTGTATTTTGCCCTTCATAAATTCAGTGTTCTGTCTATGGTTTTTTTTCCACTGACAGCATAAACGACGTAGTAGATGTCAGTGGGAAAAGTGGAGTTCTGCCAGTTTATTAAGTGGTATCTGGGGATGTGAGGTCTTGTCGTGAGCCACTGAAGTCAACGAGGGTTTTGCTTGTGGCAGGAGGGAGGATGCGGGACCAGGTCATGGGACGAGATGGGTGAGAGTTTGCATGTGCGAGACAGCCTCGTTCGCTACAACCGTGTGATCAGCCAGCAGGGTAGAACTTCGCTATGCAAACATTTTAATTGTCAGTCCCTAGATATTGTAGCCATTGCTTTGTCAAGGTGTATATAGCCCAAATGACACCCTCTGGCTATTGTTTCAGGCTAAAATACAGAAGAAAACCTGTATCAGTTTACCCCTAGGGTTTGGTTCTACAATCTCTTTTTTTTTTTTTTTTTTTACTTCCTCCCAGTAATGCTGGATTAAGCGTTACTCCTCCACCTCTGCCGAGTGAAACATTTGTGAAATAATGGTTGCATTCTAACTTTAAAGTTGCTTTACAAAACAAGGTGATGGTTGCTTAAAGAAGATAGTGGATTTTCTGGCACGTATTTGGTCTGGTAGTCCTAGAATCCCTTGGGCCATACTTCCTTAGGTATCTTTTCAGAGTGAACCTGATCTGATATTTACATGGGTACCTATGTGATTGTATGGTATAGGAGATCTTGTATCTTCATTACCTTTAAAAGTGTGAGAGATGTATCAGCGAATAACTGCAGTGTAAATCAGGATCTGTTATAATACGTAAGTGTATTTTGAAAAGTAAACATCAAGTAAGAATTAGTTTATATTATTTATCGCATTGGTTGATTTTTTTAATTTATTTTCAGTAATTAGCTATGTTAGAAAACTAGGTGACAGAAATTAAAAGTTTTCTTTGACTGAAATTCCCAAGGTGGTTCCTAGTAACTTTGTGAACTGGAGAGAATACCGTTTGTATCTGGGTTACTCTGCTGAGGAAGAGTTACGGCACCGTTCATTTTTATCTCTTATTGGAGAGCTGTTGCAAATGATGCCGAAAGGAGAAAGAGGCATCATCTGTACAATATATGTAAATGTGAACCGTACCAAATATTTTTATCCCTTCAGAACAAATCTGTAGCAGTGTGGAATATCCAGAGACCTCAAACTCTGCAAAGATTTGGGTTAACCGGCTATGGTATTTGATTGGTATGTCAAAGGAGCGAAAAGTGTTGCCAGTAGTCAAACAGTGTGGGTGCTGGATTATGGAGACAGCCATGTTAAATAATTTGGAAAGCAGTTTTCAAAATTATAAATTTTGCCAGGAATTTTCCCAGGAAGTGTTAAAATAGTCTATTTCGTTCCTGTTCAATTAGAATGGCTCTAGAAATGCATTAAAGGAGTTTAACTTGCCTCTGACAACTAGGAGGCTTTGCTGGACTTTAGTTTGTAAGGAATATAATTTTGGGTTTTAGGATGTTTTCTTTAGATATTTTGTTTTTTAAAATGTAGAACCTGTGTTTGAATGTGCCTGTTCTGCTCTGCTAAGAGAGATGGCAGTCGTCCTGCTCTCGCTGGTAGTAAATGGAAGTATTTGAGAGGAAAGGCTTAAGTGAATTTCCTAATAGGCAGCGTTTACGTTATAAAAGTATTTAAAGACAAATTTCGGAAAGCAATTTTATTTTTCACTTCTGTGTAAGTTGTGTTACCCAAAAAAGCAGTCTAGCAATCATGCTTGTTAAGGAGCTTCTCTTCCATGTTGTAGTTTGTAATTTACGGAGGAGAAGTTTTGAGCCAAATTCAATAGACCTGTGTTGCCTACCAAAACTAGTGTAATATGTGCTTATATAATAGATTGCAAATTTTTGTCCTAAATACTCTTATTTTTGTGGCTAAGTGATTGAAGGACGAGTTCTACTACCAATTGTGTTACGAGACTGGGGGAAATACCGATGTCTGAACTATTCCTGATAGGGTTTGATTATGTTTTGTATCCAGGCTGGGCAAAGCCCTCTCTTTATCTATTGTTCCTTCTGTAGGACCTACTTTAATAACCAGCTGACTTGGTTTGCTTTGCCTGGTTATTTCAACACCGCTATTTCCATGGGGTGTTTGGAGAAGTCCAAAACGCATCGGCCCTTGTTTGGGAAATTTCCTTTTGGTTCTGCTTGACTGTCGGCTTGTGGCCTGAAATGTAGGGGCATAGACCACTGCGCTGGAATAAAACTTGCAACTCTCTTCTGTTGTTTTTGTGGCCTGAATGTAATGATCTGAAGTGTTAGCTTGATAGCCTTGGAGGTAAGAATGCTATTTTTATCTGCGGAGTAGGTAGAGCACAGGAGTAAAAATCTTCAGTGGGCTGTCAGGGTGTCTCGTCTGAGGCTTGTTTACAGCTGCTTAGGAAGAGAAAGGTGCAACGCTGCGATGCTTAGTCCTCCTGGACGCTGTGTAGAGTTTTCATAGATAAACACGATGATGTGAAGGAAGTCCTGGGAAAGGACCAAAATCACAGTCTGGATAGACGGTGCTCTTCGTTGTAAAATGGGAAGACATGACAGTAGGGTGCAGCATCAGCAGTTTTATATATAATTTAATCACGCTACGAGTTTTCCTGCACTCCTGTGAGTAGTGTAGAGATCGAGGCTTTGCAGGAAGCGCTGGGTTGTTCATCATCGCAGTGATTGGGGGTGATGTCACCAACTGACAGGAGCATTTGGGGTGTCCGTACTGTTACGGTGGCCCTGCAACACCCTTTCTTGGACTCCTCTGGCATCTTTCCCCAAGTGCTCCGCGCTGTTGCTGGAAGCAAAAGCTTTTGAGCGATTTCCAAACACAAAGCGGTGCATTGTGGGCCAGCGCTGGGAAGACTGGCCCAACAAGTTTGGCAGCAGTGGCTTTGGCTTCCTGCCTACCCTGGATAGGCACCAGTAAGAGATTGCCGGAGTCTTGGGGCGGGTTTGAGCTGAAGACCTCAGCCTAGGTCCTGAAACTCATGTGCATGCAACTGCTGCATCTGGCAAAGGATCCGCTTCTCTTGTAAACCACGGTTTTTTTATCCTAGATATGTTTGCAGTGGTTATCTTTTGTCTGCTTTGGGAAGGTGGATGTGTTATTTGTTTTTGGCATACTGGAGGGTGGTAAACTCTACAAATTTGTTATAATATCAAAGGATCCTGTTTACCTTTCAGTTTTCTGTTATCTATTTAATTTTACTTACCGTTTTCATCCTGAGTCATCTAGGGGCAGTTAATTAGTGCTCTGAAATGTTCTTTTCTGTGCCTTTTTTTAAATACCAACTCCGTATGTTCTTTGCTGTGCCTCTTGCTTAATACTGCCTCCATATGTCTTCTGTGACATCTCCTCTACAGACCTTTTGCAAACAGCCCTGGTCTTGTAGCACGATGTGCCAGGACCACCGCTTGAGGTCTGTGGGGCTCTCGGGGGGGGTGCAGGACACCGCTTGCCTGTGTCTCATTGCACAGTCAGACACCAAATATGTCTAATTTTCTTGTATCTGCATAAGGATGACTTTCTCTGTCTTGCTGCTTGTATAATCGGTTTTATTCTCATGTCCTTTTGACATGACGTGTCTAAATATTAAAATGTGTGCTCAGTTCAGTGCTTTTTTTCCCCAAGAGCAGACCGATTTGCTTCCTAGCAGGCCTACAAAAGGGAGAAATGTTCCTTTTTCCCTGTCTCCCTGTGTATTTAGATCCATTGATATGTATCCATATACCATCTTCCCACATGTGATAAGCACTGTTAGCTGCAGAGGGACCAGAGGAGAGTAGTAGTCTTAAAAATATCTGTCAAAAATGTGACTTAGACCAAACCCACCAAATCAGTACATTCAGTACTCTGAGTAAATTCTTTTTTCCTTACGTTTTGTTTTGTTATAGGTATTACCTTCTGTGTACATCACAAGTGGGCTGGCGTTCCGGTTATGTTATAGAGGGCCAGACCATGAAAGAGCATAAAAATTAGTTCAAAGCATGTCAGCCCTTTCGGATCTGCTGCATGTGTGACATGATCTAAGTGATCTTCATTTTTGAAGACATCTAAATTTAAAAATATTAAAAGTTGCAGTCCTTCCCAACCTGTTTGTCTGTAAGTGTGAAATAGGTGATTTCAGTAGTAGCGAACTAGTGCCAGATATGGAAGAATACTCCCTAGTACAGATTTGCTCAGCCAGTGTTTTCAAAGTCGTCTTTATTCTGTAACAGGTATCATGTATTTTATGCGTACTGTTTGGAGATGGAATTCTGGAAAATTTTGTGAAGGTGGGCTCCTAAAATAAGGCGAATCACTGTAACGGTGAAGAAATGCAACTTGAAATAAGGATGGTGATGGGCTTATTCTAAAAGGGAGATGACATAGAAAGGCAAAACCTAAATTTCTTCTTTAGAAAAATTTCAAATTCCATAACAATTTAAAAAAAAAAAAAATCACTTCCATAAAGAGTTTTTAGGCTGAACTGGATTTGTGTCATATAACGAACAGCTAGCAGTGGAATTATTGACCTTATGCTGTGAGCAGGTAGCCTGATTTTCTTCAGTGCTTACCTATATAGTTAATATAACTGTGTGTCAGAGGACAACTAGCACTGGTTTAAAGCCCAACAGCTCTGAACAGACAGATCCCCTCTTGGAAGGAAAGCTCCGAGGACTGTAGCTCTGTATGTGCTGGAATATATAATTTGTGAGAAGTAACGACTTAAGTTTTACCGGTTCCTCAGCTAGATGATTGAAATACTCAGTCATGTTTATTTCTCTAAAGGTATGCCATGGCCAAGTTTAAAATACTTTGTGTTACTACATGGGTGTTCAAATACATAAGAAGTGGGTTAGCTCTTTTACTTCACTGCAACAACAAAAACATTGTTTTATTTTCCACTTTATCTTTTAATCTTATTAAATATCACGGTACTGGCGGGGTTTTTCACTATAGGACATTTATATGCCTGTTGCTGTGCAACTTGCTGCTTTTTTTTTTTAAATTGTATCAAATCAACTGCTAGTAAATCTGTAAAGCAAAGGAAGTCAGCTTTAATGGAAAGACTAATAGTGCCAGCCAAATTGAGAGGGGTGTGGAAATAAATGTAAGTTGTTATGTGAAAATCGACAGGCATCAGTTTCCTTATAGCTATATTAGACGTGATTGAAACAGTCTTATTTTTGAAGTGGATGTTCCCGTGCGTGGAGAATGGGAGTGGCAGGGGTGGGGTGGTTTTAGGTAGTTGGGTTGCCTAATAAAAGAAAATACTGAAATAGAATTCAGTTGACAGGTCATCTGTA
>VYZM01012925.1:1552125-1567470 GCA_013398915.1 Dromas ardeola | reverse complement strand
TTTTTTTTTTTTTTTTTCTGCGTCAGCTGGTTTGCCAATTTGTTTCACTTGTTGTTTAAAGTTGCCGCTCTGCATTGCCAGCAAATATTCATAAAATGGTAGTTAAATAGAGCGAGGGGGATGTCTCAGACTAGTGTCAAGGGGCGCTTTATCTGGCGAGGGACACAGAAGCAGGCAATCCTTTCCTCGTGTTAATGATTTCCTGTGCGCCGTATGAGCTGGTGTAAAGTCTGTGAATCCGGTGTTATCTGAAAAGGTACGGTTATGAGAACAGGCTACAGTTGGTTAGATATTAGACAGTAGTAGCCTGTCTGTGTGCTATTAACAATGTAAATAGCAGGCAGCGCGCGCTGTTCTTGTCCGATTCATCACGGTGTGTAACTAGTCAAATGGCGGTGACCCTGGAGGATTTGTTTGCCGCGTGGAAACTTTTTTACGCAGGCATACCCAAAGAACTCCTGCATGGAATATTAGCAATGACATTTATTTTTTTTTTCCTTTACTAGCTTAATATTACATTACAGAAAGTAGATATTGAAAAATAGAAGTTTATTCCTGTCTGATTTTTTTCCCACCCTAGCATATATGTACTTGGTTTTGCCTAGTTTGCAGTAAGTTAGGTGTGCCTGAGGTCTTAATACTTTTTTTTTAATAAGTATTATTTAAAAGAATAAGCAAGAGTCACTACTTAATGAAGTGCAAAGCAGTTTATAACTTATTTATTTAATGTAACCTCAGTTGCAAAAAGGTGCTTGGGATTTAGTTAAGTGTAGCTCTGATGTATCAGATCCATGTCAGATGTCCGCGGTCACTGTATTTGTGTCCAACTGCAAAATCCAGTTGCTGCTGTTATTGCAGGTATCACGCTTAATTTTAATGTAGCACTAATAAGGTTTTATGGAAAACTTGGGGTAGACCTTATTTTTAAAAGAAAAGTAATTAAATTTTTATGATGAAGATACATACTACAAAGGGTGGCCTTAATTCTCTAAGCCGTTCGGTGTGGATACGTTCTTTTGTCTGCCAGGAACAAAGTGGATCCGTGGGGCTCTGCAGGGCTGAGAGCGTCGTGCTGCCAGCGGTTACCTTGGGTCATGGCACATTTGCTCTTAAAATGCAGCCCACTCAATTTATTTCATAATCGGTGTTCCATTAACAAACAAAAATATGGGGGGTGTTAAAAATACACGTGGGCATATTAGTAGCTTTAAAACAAAACTCTGGGGTCAGTTCTAGCACAGAGGTAAATAAGTTTAACTTAATTTCTAAGTTACTGTTGACATAAATTGATTACTTGAGTATTTTTTTAAGAAAATAAGTTTTCTTATATCAGTTTTAAACCTTTAAATAGTGTTATAGATCCCTTAGCCACATGTTTTGGCAATAAAGGGTTTATACTATTTAAGTTTGCAGTTTCCTATTTTTTGTCTTCTAATGATTGAATAACATTTTTAGTTATATAAATGTAATGTACCTTTAAGTTGTGTAGTAAATGTTGTATGTAATGCTCCAGTAGTCTTGAATGCAGTTTTAACTGTTAAACTATAGTCTTAAGAAACTGTATTCTTAAAAACAAAATTGTAGGAACTAATTTTATTAGTAAAAGTCTGCAAGTATGTGTGTTATCTCTGAAATCCACACATGCTCTGACATACTGTTATCTCTATTTCTCTCTTATATAGCTGTTACACAGATCTCTGGCAGCAGATGGCTGGACTATAATGCACTGTTAAACAAATAAAGCCATTAGGCATGTCATACTGCCTGGTAAACGACTGTGTGTTTAAAATGGTTTAAAAAAATTAAATAGAAAATAAAGTTCATTTTTGAATTCATTTAATGAAATTGGAATGAAATCCAAACCCCTTTCAGAATACGTAAAACGTCCTCTCTTATGTTGTGTTTGACATTTGAAGTCAGTCTTTTTTTTTTATTACATTCTTGCATCTGGTGTGAGATAATCAGTCCTAAATCAGTTTCCTAATAGATGTTTTCTACAAGTAATCGCTCATTTTACACTTATCTTTGTAGGAAGATTTTTGCTTTTGTAATACTCCATCACAAAATTATCTATTGCATTATATGCTCTTTTTTCCTCCTTTTCAAATTTGATACAAATGTATTAAAATTATGATTCAACACTAGTGTCATGGCTCTGTAATTAAACTGTTTTTCAATAATTGTCAGCAGCTGAGAGATGCCATTTTGTCTTTTTGTTTTTAGATATGCCAATATTTGGTCTTTGCCCGGCTCATGATGATTTCTATTTGGTGATGTGTAACCACTGTAATCAGGTCGTAAAACCACAGGCATTTCAATCACATTATGGTAAGTGCTTAACTATTTTTAATAACTAAGGGTGAGGTTAAATCAGGATTAAGCCTGGCAATTTTTTTTAAATTGATGGTACATAGATCATTACATTATAAATAATGTCAAAGAACATAACCTGTGTTTAATCATTTTATATACATTATAATGCAGTTATGTGAAGATCTTGTTCCTTTTAATTTTTTTAATGCCTTCTTGAAATGCTGCATACGTACAGTTCAATTTTGAAATGACATACATATATAGTGTATTTCACAGACAGTACGTGTAGTGTGTTTGTGTCTGTGTGTGTCATTTCTCCTTGTGTATTTATACAGATTATTTTTACACGGATTCTGTTATAGTGTGAACTGTGAACTTGAGCTTAAAGCTGAACTTACAAATTTTGTTGTAAAACATAGTATGTTTCCAGTGGCCAGCAAGCTTGCTTATTTATTTTCAGAAGTATCAATTTGTATTTGTTTTACTGGTCCGATGGCTTTGTATATAAACTATGCTAGGAAGATCTTGTTGTGTTGGTTGGTGTTAGCCAGTGTTTACAGAGGACTGCAAAAATGTGAAGTGCTATGCAAGTTCAAGTGCTCCGTTACTTCCTACAAGCCTAACTGGGGGAGGCTGGCACTTCTTTTCCACACTCCTCTCAAGACTAGAAATTAATCTCAAACAATTTCCTGCCAATATTTGGATGAGAGGGTTTGGGTATTCAGCTTTTTGTTTCCTGAGAAATTCAGATGTTTTCTAACCAAGTGCTAATAGGAGAGATCGGCAAAGCATCTTCTGAACTACTCCTTCCTCCTTCTGTGTGTGCGTATTTGTACGTGTTCCCTTTTTTCCTAGCCCAGTGCACCTACAATGTTTAAAAGGATAGAAAATGCTGGATATGGGTTGGGAGGCTCTTCCAGTGTTGAGAGCGAGGGATAACTTTTCTTGCATCTTAAATACTCCAGCCCTTTGGCAAGAAAAGGCATACTTGCTTCTGCTGCTTCCTAGAGACTGGGAAGGGGTCTTCCTTATGCTGTGCAGAGGGTGAACTTCTTACCCTTTCCACCTCTCGCCTGGGGCTTTTGCGTTATAATGCCTTGCGGATTATGCCCTGCCCCTTGCTGTTGGATTTCTGCACTCGTGTCACACAGAGTGTCTTGGAGAAGAATCCCATAGGTCTTATGATGTAATTCTTACTAGTTTGGTTGTTATTCTGCGGATGGTAGTAGTAATAAAATTTTGTAAAAAAACCTCACAATTTTATGGACGTAAGTCTCCAGAGCTGCAGGGAGACGGAAGAACGGAAGGGTATCAGCTTTTCTTACTCTGGTTGCTATAAGCCTTTGTATCAGCTGAGAGCAAGTCCACCCCTTGCCAGCACGATTCCTCACCTGTCACTGAATATCAGCTTGGGATGTCCAATAAGTCCTTCTAAAATATCATATTAAATTGATTCTGACAGTTAAAAATAAATTTATGGGGGAGGACTGGATGATACCCAGTTCTGAGTGTTGGCATATTGAATCTTCTGTCTTGAGGTCAGTAATATGGAACTGGCTGAGGCTGGTAGTGATGGAGAGCAGGCACTTTGGCTTGTCCCTCTGAAATGAGCAGTTGGTCTCCAAATACTGTCTAACAAACAGCAATCTGTGCTGTAGGAACCACATCGTAGTTGTTGGCATGACAGCCTTGTGGGCAGATTGAAGAAGCAGTTCAAGAACTGAATAGGTAGGGCATTGCTTCTTGGCCATGGACATGAAAACATGGGGTGTTGTAGGTGTAATGCTGTTTGTACCGGTGTTAAACTTGTGATGTGAAGTTAATTCAAACTTCTGTAAGCACTACTTGCCATTTAAAAGCGACAGAGTGAAGAGGGAGCTACAAAATGAAGGTATGGAAAATATATATATAAAAAAAAATAATCATAAATACTAGTGTAATGTTCTGTATCACATTGTAGGAGCGCGATCTCTAAACGTGAAACTTTCTCTAATGTAAACCTTACATCAATGGCAGATTGATACTTTGAGAGAAACGTGGAAGGAGGGGTTGGAAATGACGAGGTTATTCTTAGTATTTCTTAAGACCATTCTGAACAATGAAGATGCGCGGCGAGGGCTGCGGCATGCAGAGGAAACAGGCGGGGTCATTCTGATGAGAAAAACAGGCTTGGGTGGGGTGAATGTCATTAAAGGACTTTATGCCGAACTAATAGCCTCAGAGTGGTAAGAAGGTTGACTTGGTGATTTTGTGTAGCGCTAGCTCGCATTGCTTTTTATCAGCCTTTACATTCTTGAAATCCTTCTGCAGTTGTCCCTCATTTTAGCAAATTGAGTGTGAAAGCTGCTAAATATGGCAGGTGATTGATTACCAGGCAATGGTGTATTTTTTATTTTTTTTTTTAACACAGTGTACTTCAGGAGAAGGAAATTGCTGAAGTCCTCAAAACACACAGTTCTTTTAAAACAAAGTACACTATCATGATAACTAAATAAAACACACTTTGGATTTATCACAGTCAGTTTTCCCTGAATTAAGTCTTTTATTTGTGGCATTATTTCAGGGATGGCTGAAGGAGAGATTATTTCAACAAGTTCTGAAAAATTACAGTGCATCAATGAAGCTGTACGTTTGTGATGTTCTTAGGGTCTTTTAAAGTTATTTTTAATTGTTACCAGAGAAATAGTAATCTCTTAAAATATTCTGCAACTCCTGGTGGTATGTGTCGCTTGTACTTGGTGTTCTTTGGAACTTGTCATGTGGGATTTTGTTTTCTGAAGTAGAATATGCTCTTTTAAAATGTCAGTTTTGTCAAAGGAAGGCTAAACAAACTATTAGCTAAACCTAATGAGCTAATTAATTTCTTCCAAAGCATATTTGTGATGAACTACTTAACTAGGTAGGCTGAAAGTGCATTGCAGGACATAGCTGGCTTTTTTCCCTGGACCACAAGTAGTCAGAAATAAATGTAACCTTGTTCATCGGAATATTTGACCTTTTTAGTAAAATACTTCATTGATACAAATCACAGATTTTTGTATGTAACTGATACTTTTATGTTTCACGGGTTTGACTGGAGAGATATAAATTCAAAATTAAATTCTACTTTTTGAGGCAATCTAAGCATGCATTTGACATATGAATTGCCATTTAATAATTTATTCTATACTGTTGGTATATATGCTGTTGTTGATTTGTAAAATTTGGTGACATATTTGGTATGCATAACACCAGGTGTAGGTTAGTTTTAAAAGCAATTTTAAAAACAATGAGATACAAAGAAATCCAAAAGCAGATTTCAGGTATTTCTTCCAACCTGCGAACAGCAGCTGACGGTCAGGACACTCAAATGGTCTTTCCCCTCTTGGCCTGGGCTGGCAGCGATGCTGGGGATCTGGCGGGGCAGAACCAGGCCAGGCAGAGGAGGAGAGTTAATTTCAACCCAAATCCTCTGTTTGTTAGATCTCAGCTGCTTCATTTGTGGGGCTGGACAAGTGATTTAAGTCCTTTATTGCCAGTATTCTTGCTGCTGTTTTGTGAGTGGTTACGCTTTCATGGCATCAGCATCTCCCTCGGATGGCTCAAGATCAATTCAGAGGTGAAAAATGGAAAAAAAAAAAAAAAAAAAAGGTATAATGTTCAAGCATTCAGTCGTTTGGTGAAGCACAAGAGATGATGACCTGTTATGAGAAAATACAGTCTTTTTCTCCAGCTGGAGTGTTTCCCCACACTCTGATGATCGTGTGCCAGCCTCTCTGACTTCCATGCCACGTAGACCCTCCCCCTGTATTCAAATCGGGTATATTTTTTAAGTCCTTGCACGGTTTCCTCTCTTAATATATAAATTCTCACAGTAAAGGTGACTTTGCTGTCTGTCAAACTGCTAACTGTCATGCTCAAGAATGTACCCTCAGGAGACAGTGGCATGTGCCTGTGTCCGTCTTATTTCCTCTCTCTCCTTCCCACAAAAACGTGCTAAATACAGTTCCTGTGCTGCACCAAAAGGCTGCTCTTTGAGGAAGCCATCGCGACAGTTATTTCAGGTTATTCGTGGAAACCCCGCAGTGACGTGGGTTTTGGGGCCGTATGACCTTTCATTGGTATTTCAGCCGTTCCCCGGGTTTATCGCATCTCCCTGTGGTTATCAGCCTCCCGTCTGAGGAGAGCGGCTGCTCTGCACCATCTGGGCTGCTTTGGGGCTCAGAGAGAGAAGACAGCTCAGCGGTCTGGAGGTAGCATCAGTGTAGAAATGTGGGGTTTCTTCCTTCTAATTTTTCCTAGTTTTTTTGCGGAATTGTTTGTTTCCTTTGTGCCTCAGTTTCCATAAATACGAAACGGGGTTAAACTCTCAGCAGTAATAATGAAGGCTGCCTGTAAAACTTAAACTGAGAGTGCCTGTGAGTCATGCAGTGATTGTGAAAACCATTAATACAGTACGTATTGGAAAGAGGTGATGATAGCGTGTCGGGCTGTTGAGTCATTAAGAAGCTATGCCGAGTGTTTCGATTAACTTCCATGGGTTTGGCATACAGTGGCAAAGGTGAGCAATGCTGGGAGCTTTGCGTGCTGCTGCCCTGAGCTGGTGGGGAATCGCTTAAGTATCTCAGTTTCTGACCAGTGCGTGTTTAAACCTGAAGTGCAGGATTCAGAAACGGAATAATCGTACGGACTTACCCACCTTACGTGATTTCTAGGAGGCTGTGAGATTGGAATAGAGAAGGTCATCACACAACCTTGTACTAAGCCTGGAGAGACTCAGAGGGAAGAACCTGACAGTCGAAAAAGATGGTCACTTGTGTTACTTACTTGGGTCCATCCTGCAAGTCAGCATAAGGGCTCTCCTGAATCTCCTTCATCTAATTGTATAACCGTAATCCTTCCTCCCCAGCCAGTTCTCACACCCACCTTTAGTTAGCAGGTCTACTACTTTGGTTAGTCATAAGGGGCTTTTTTGGTGTTGGTGTTTAAGTGCTCGGATTCGGAGAGAACATGTGGTATTTATTGTGATTTTAATTGGGATAAATGATCTGTTAACTATCCCCGCTAATATGCTTTTGCATTTCGCATGTTCCATCATATGTAATTCGAGCACTACAGTCCCTGCAGCGTTACATATTTGGTTTCTTCTGACGTACTGTGAACTGAACATGAATGTGTCCTACCCTCTTTCTGTTATCTCAAACTTGGCATCAGCTAATTGTTCTGAAAAATCTAACATCAGTATTTAATATTTTTAAGTTTTATTTTTCGAAGTTCTGCAGATAGTGTTTGTTTAGAACAGAATAGAGAGAGTGTTTAGCATGGATTACCAAGTCAAAGATAAAGGGTCTGTACAAGGCAGCATTTGAAGCAGATAGGAAAAGAATGGAACGTGCTGAATCTTGTTCCAAAGGCATTGGACCTGAGGATTTTGGGGTTTGTTTTTTGGTGGGGGTTTTTTGTTTTGTTTTGTGTTGTTTTTTTTTTTTTTTGGTTTTGTTTTGGTATTTTTCCTTATAGGGGGTTGCCTGAGCTCATCTGCATTTTGGAGGGATGAGCGCTCATTATGGCCTGCATACTTTGGCAGCAAGCAATTTGTTTCAGTAATTAAGTGTCCACTGTTCGCTAATGTCTTTTTAAAGCAGTATAAAAACCTTTTATTTAAATCATAGGAATTTTCTTGGGTATCAGTAGTGTCATGTAGTAGTCTAATAACCAAAATGAAACTTGAATATTATGTGGTGTGTCACAGATGTGCTGGAGTAATCCGCAAAGCGTGTTGCCAAACGTGCACAGGTGGTATTTGGCATATTATGGCTGGAGTTGATGTATATGATTTAACAAATTATCATTGGCAGCTTCAGCAGCTTCTGTTTAAATACACAGTCCTCTCACAGTAGTTTGCACAGTCCGGATTCCAGCAGTTGGATCTTAGTCTCTGGGTCCAGCAACAACTGGTTTAATTTCTTCTTGGCAGAGATTTGAGAAATTCTGTAGCTTTTGCAAGAACCATCTTGGCATATTCCCAGAAGGGAATGGGCTCAGAGGTCAGCACAGGATTCATTTCAGAAAAAAACTTTCCAGCTGATTATTTAGTTATTTTTAAATAATGTATTGTTAAATAAGAAAGTATTACCACCTGGAAAGAAACTCTGTAGATATATTTTGGGGTTTGAAATGTGTACCCCAAAGCCATGAGCTGAATACCAAATGTGCTATTTGGGATTTAAAGTCACAAACAAGTTCTGCCATGCAGATTTTAAGGAGCGATGAAGTTAGTTGCTGTGGTTAATTGTAACATCACAAACGGTTCACGTGCAGAAGGTTATTTTTGTAAGCTTAATGGCTGTGGTCTTTGTTTATTGCATGAAAGCCTAGGGAGTCTGAGAAGTTGATGGCAGATTTCTAATGAAACTTCCTCCTTTTTTGTGGGTACATGGATTTGTCAACCTCTAGTTGACAACATAAAGCAACTTTAAGTATCGGCTAACAAAAAAAGGTGATGTTCGGTTTCAGATTTAAAAAATAAATTAATCGTTCAGTTTACCACTTACCGTGTAACTCATGTTATTCTACCTACATCACCGTGAGTGCTAAAATATTTCAAATTTTGAAAGTTCTTTGGTGTGCTTTTGGCTTTTCTTACCTTTGCTTCGCATGAATCAAATTTCATGCTATTTGGCCATGGCAGAAGACCTACATACAGAAATCCTTGTGTTTTTATTACTGGCTGGGTAGAGAATATCTTTTTTTAATTCTACTCTTACTAAAATGTTGAAGTATTTTGAAATAAGGCTGACGTACAAAATTGTCTAAGAGTTCCATGAAAACGCTGTTCTCTTACAGCGATCTTCTTGCTAGACATTTGGAGACTGGGACTGACTGCTCCCTTTTCGAGGTAAACATTGACGAGGAAGAACAAGTGCAAAGAAAGAAAACAAAGATATTTATCTTTGTGGGAAAAGAGGAAGCAGTGCGGCATTCACTGTCGCTTAACAGAAATAGTTGTCCAGCAAGAGGGAGAACGTTAGTGTATTGATCAATAGATCTGAGTAAGCTCTAAAGAGAACGAGTAGTTCTAATTAAAAGCAGCTGTTGCATATATTTGACTACAGCTTCACTTTGGAAGAAGCCAGCCAGAATAGTTGCATCAGGTCTACGATTAAAAATGATTGACAATGAGAGAGTTAACCAATCTAAAAGTCAGTGTTAAGTTTCATCCTTCAAAATCCATTTTGAGTGATGAAACAGCATGTGGAGCAGAATGCAGCTGTCATAACCGTCATTTCGGACTTTATGCAGGTTCAGGGAAGGCTGTTCTGCGTCGGCTTACATGCTCCGTATCCTTGGAAGGTTTCCTTCCCAGCTAAAAGGGCTCTTTCTAACGCCTAAGCCACTCCTTCAGGCTGGAGCTGGGCCAGCGGAGGTGGCCCGCGTTGCGAAGGCAGGCCGTGGGCACGCAGGGTTTGGCACGCAGCCCGAAGCTGAGCACAGAAGAATGAAGCTGCAACCTGTTTAAGAGCTGGGGAGGTGGAAGAAGCCTGAATCGGAGTTAAAAAAAAAAAAAAAAAAAGAGGCAGGACTTCTGCTGTTGTGGAGGAGAGTTGGGAATGCGTCAGAGCCATCGAGATGTGAACTTGATGTTGGAAATTAAACTACTAGAAGGAGTTTAATTTCAAAAGTGAACCATGTGCAGATCAATTATTTATAAGGCCTTCCTAATTTATTTTTTGGGGAGAAGTATGTGTTCTCATGAACTGTGTAGATTATTCCAAGAACTGCAAAACCTCAGATGAACACCACAGCGCTTCGTGATTCCAGGCAGCAGTATTCCGGGAAGCTTGTAAAACAATGTTGAGTATTGAACTGTCATGAACAAAATAGTTTGGGTTGTTTTTTGCCTTTTTTTTTTTTTCCATGGAAGCACATAGTTTCAAGTGGCACAGACTGTACCCTCTCATCCCACCAGCCGACTCTCAAACAATTGCTGCACTTGGAAGAGAGAGGATTTGCACATAGTCTTTTTTTTTCTCTGCAGCTACAAAGGTCAGATAGGAAATCTCATCAGTAACCATCAATTACATTATCTTTTTTGCCAAGATACTGCTGTTCCCAGCGCAGAGCTGTGCAGCACCTGGCTAGGGTGGCAGCGGGCAGGAGGGGGGCAGCTTTGGCAGGGCTGGTTCAGCACAGCTGGAATTAAGTGGTTTGCAGTCTGGGGGGTGTGTGTCCAAGGAGGGGAAAGAGAGGACACGGGGGAATAGCTAAAAAGGGAAATGTAAAACAAAGAACTTAAGTAAAACACATATAAAAAGAAATGGATGAAGACAATAAGGAGGAAGCTGAATAAGGAAGGTAGGAGAAAATGACCTTGCAGGAGGGAGAATGAAGTAGGTATGGGGCTGGTTTTATTGCTTTGCATTGAGGGGGAAAAGTTAAAGAAAGGAGAGGTTTAACAGGGTGAAACAAACAAAAGCTTTTTTGACTAGTTTCTCCTCTCTTGATGTTTTGGCAGCAATGCTATTAGTGTGGTTTGTGTAACGTCATGCCATTCTTGGATTTTTGCACATTTTGGTGGGGGACGGGAAACAACAGCGCGTCCTACTTGAGACACCTCTCCTGGCTTTATGAGGCACTGACCGTCAAGGAAAGAGGTGGATATATGCGTGTATGTGCACTTATTAATGGGTCATCTTGTGCTTGCTTTCTTACACATCCCTTTTACTGTTTCTTGCTGGACTTCTCCAGTTATTTAAAAAGTCTTATTTTCTGTACTCTTAAATAATATTTTTTAGAGAGTAGGGGGTGCGTGGGATGTATGTGTAGCTTTCACGTAACTTTTGCAGTAAGAGGAATGCCCACCAGTTCTCTACAAGCTGAGAGAAAAAGACGGAAGACAGTTGCCCATGCTGGACCTACGTCAAAGCAGTGTTTTGTAGGAACTTCTCCATTTGCTGCCTCAGGAGAAGTAGGCAGCATTCTGAAAACTATATTCTCACCTACAGCAATAGTGCACCAAATGCTAAGCTGGTGTGTATGCGAGTGTTGTGCTTTTGGAAAAACTTGAGACAATATTATTCTTACCAAATTAAAAGATACCGATAACATTTTGGTTTTAGGCACAGCTATAAAATAGGTAGGCTGCTATCTAGTTTATTTAGGCATTATGTCAAGTAATTTTCACCTGTTATTTATTTACTCACTCATTATTGATCACTGGTTTGCCGGCTTTTTAAAAAGAAATTTCCAGGTATTGACGTGATACTGCTTTGGTGCTTTGTCTTCCAGGCAGCAATATGATCACTTAAAAATCTCACATTTAATACACATAAAGTCTACAAACTGTGTTTTTAAGATATTACCAGAAGAGGGAGTGTATAACACTTTGTATACGATGAAACCTGTAAGTTTATTGATGAATAGCAATCAATAACCACATGATTTATGTAATAAGTTAAAAAAAAAATAATTGCAGTCTGAAATTCACTTTCAAAAGAGCACAATTAATGCCAACTTTTTAAGCTCCTCATTAGGCTTAATTCAGTTTAACACTAAATAATTATATCCAAGTAGTGTAAATGACCTTGAAGTCAATTCAGATTCCTAAATGTTGTGTTGTGTCTATGTAACAAAAAGATTCAAACAACTTTTAAGTAGCAGTCTTGGATTAACTCTTGCAGTACCCAGCTCTATAAGAGCTCCATAACAATGGGAAACTTGAAAAAAAATTACAGATATCTTTTAAAGATGTAGAAAATAACAGATAGATAAATATGATATGAAATTTTACTATTATTGACTAAACAGGCCATCATTAGCTATCTCAGGCAGTAACAGCCAAAATACTTCCAAACCCCTATCGTCTGCTACTGATGAAACAAAAACATAATGTAGTGCTTGTATAGAAAATGGATATTTTTACTTTATAATTTATGTAGATGTTCCTCCAGTAGTTGTGCAGCAGGGCAACAGGTTAATCCTTTGAGCAATAGCAAATCGATGTAGGAGAAAAGGCCATTGGTGTGTCTAATATGTAAACTTCTAATAAACTTTGCCTATTCTGCTGCCTCATATAACTTCTGCAATATCTGAGAGCGCTGCTGGCCACAAAGGTTGCAATTACATTTTAACTTCTTTCCCCAGGTTGTATTAGAGAAAGAAGAGCCATCATCAAGAGATTCTTATCCTCTTTTCTGTTCTGTGCTGCCCAAATAATGAGTTGCCCGTGTTGGTATGAAACTCTCACTCTTTATGCTGGTTTGTTAAGGATGCAATTACACCAGGCTCCGGGAGGGTTGAAGCAGTTCCTATATAACTGAGTTTTTCCTCATTGTTTGGCAAGATTTGTGAGTTAAAGATTTTCTGACATTCTATATAAAGTAGCTTTTCACAAGGAAGCCTTCTCTTTTAGCCAGATCACCTTCTTATGTTTTTACCCATAGGATTTCCTTTCTCGGCCAGGCAGAAGTTGCATTGTGCCGTGTCCTCTATGTGCGACCCTGCAGGTTGCACAGAACCTGTTTGTCGTGTCTGGCGCTGGGAAAAGGGCTGTGTGTTTCTGCGGTGCGTTGCAGCTAATTCTGTGGGGTAGGTAGAAGGTGTACCCCTTCCAGTGTGCCCTCCCACCTTTGACCCTCAAGCTTTCAGATATTTGTGGATTATTTGTAGACATGGATTTGAGCTAATCTGAAGTTTTGTGTGATATACTTGGATAATTTTAAGAGCTGTTTGTTATTGTCCATAGATATTCACATGGAATTCATAGCTTCTCTCCTTGCTAAGAGGAGAATTGGCTGCGTCTCCTTTGTTACTGCATGGCTGAAGATTTCATTGGAGTTTGTAGGCTAAGCATTTTGATGTTCTGCTGCATTAGGGTGGACTAAGTGAAGTAGTTGTTTTCATTTCTTTCGCTTTTCTAGATCATAATGAGAAGCCTTACAGTACTCTGTAGGGCTCTGGCCCTTCTCATCATTGGCATGGGACTAGCTAGCACTCATTTTCTTCAGTTTCATTTTGGCTTACAGCCTCTGACAAGCCACACGTAACCATGTATATGCCTGGAAGCATGCCATGCCGGCCCTTTCCTGGCCTCTAAGGTCAAAGGAAAGGTTTTAAAACTGCCACGGTTCAGTCCCCTGCCCGTCATAGTGCCATGTACTCTTTGACCAAAGGTCATGTGGGTCACAAAGCCACCCACTGGCCAGCTCCTAAAAATATCCATGACTGCTTTGGTAGCCATAGAAGTGGTATAAACTTATACATGTGCATAGTATTGTAAGGCTTGATGCTCACATCTCGCTTGTCACGATTGAGAATGACAGCTCGTGTCACTTAATTTTGGTAGTGGCCAGTTCCTTTCTCCGTCCAGCATGCCCTTCGTAGGATCCATTGGTGTTCAGAATGAGGATGGGTACTGACCTGTAGGACCATACCCGTCACCTTTTTGTGGGACCACAAGAATGTACTCAGGGAGGCTGGAGGCTTGGCAGATAGTTAGGACGTGCTGAAAGCCCTGTTGAGCTCCTGGGCTGCTTGCTGTTTCCTCTGCCCTGGCCCAGTTGTCCAGGTGGCAGTGGTCCACAGTAGCTGTGGCAGTACGCTTGAAATCTAATGTACTAAATGTCTTTTTCTGGTTTTCAGTCCCTGAAAATAGCATAAGTCTATATAGAAGGCATTTTCAGCCTTTGCTCTTGGTGTGTACACCTGTACGATATGGGTAGCACTTATATTTTGTATTTCTGGTGTAAACAAGCACATTGTGTAAGTGGAGTGGATACTAAGGCATAAAATGCTGTCACTTGATTGTGCACCAACAAGCCTGTCAAGTTGTTCCTCTGTACTCAGTCATCCATTTTATTTTGGACTCGCTCCACTTTTCTGAAACCTGAGGAACTTCTAAGCATGCCCGCTTGGAAAAGAAAACACCAAAACTAGAAATCTTGCCCAATATATTTGTGTTTTCTGTAGCGCGTAAGACACTCTCCAAAGTGGCAGCTGCTAGAGAGAAAAATCCACTGATTTCAGAATCTATTGCCCCGCGGTTCTGGAGGTTCTGGGAATTTCATTCATGATGGTACTTCGGAGCACTCATTCCCAGATTCAGAAAAAGGCACACGAAGCCTTAAATACAAGTCAGTAGCACTACTTTTGATATGATTTTTGCTGCTCACTTCTCTAAGGCTGGTTTTGTGGTGTCACGCAGCGCACAGCAGTGTTCTTTCCATGCACCCCCCATAGCAGCCAAGTCGGTTTTCCAAGTAACCACACTGGAGTTCTCGATCGATCAACTTTAAGAAGTTTGGTGTTGGCTCAAGGCCCATCATTCTCTTCCTTCCAGGAAGAGTAATAATAGTAGCTAGTAACCAAACAATCTCTTTAAAGCAAAATATTTACAACAAAATCATGTTAGACAGTACTAAATGTAAACATAAGCAGGCTGCAGTGTAAGCAAGCCCGGCTTATGCTGTGTTGATATCAATCAGATGAAATTCCTTGGAAATCTCAATTATTTTTTTTTTATGTACTCCTCAAAACTTCTAGGAACCAGCAAACTGATCATTCCTGCAGCTCGCAACCCAGTTCTTTGTCATCCCCAGTTGCTCAGGCCTCCAGCCCCTTCCCTGGGATCAAGTCACACTTTAATTCTTGCTAGTCCTCGCTCTGTTAATTGCAAGCTTTGGCATGGGAAGATTTGCGGTTTGTGAGACTGTCGGGTCTTTGAAGGGATGGTTTTGCTCTTTGTTACGGGGAGAGCAGATGGTGGGAAAGCAGGAGCGGAGCGGTCAGGGTTGGGGGAGAGGGCAGGGACGCTTTCTGCTGTGGCGGTGTTAGCCTGCACCAGCTGAACGTGATTGGGAAACTGGTGCCTGAGATTGCTGAATTTTGAGAAAGGATAAATGAGTTGTTTCACGTGCAGTGGAGATAATGAAGCCTGGTCGTCTGTGGCTTTGTCCTGTGTGTTTTGCCATCACTCTCCCGCCCGTTGCAACACCTCCTGCTCGGTGCACATATGTAGCTTCAGGTTTCAGGGCATGTTTTGCCTTTTTTTTTTTC
>VYZM01012925.1:1541649-1552086 GCA_013398915.1 Dromas ardeola | reverse complement strand
TTTTTTTTGCCTGCCAGTTTACTAGGACATAGGCATGCCCAGCTAGGCTGGGGTGTGCACGTGATGACAGGCCAGTGAAGATCTTCCTGCCTTCTTTCCGTAAGAGCATTGAGAGGTCCTACCTTTGCTGCCTGAATGCTGTTTTTAATGCTAATGATAAACCCCAGTATCTTTAGGGCATCTGTCAGTGGGGGGGACAGGAGGGTACACCACCTCAAATCAAGCTCTCACGTTTTCTGTCATTTCAAAATACAGAACACTAAAATGTAGACAAGTGGAAGGAGACATGCTAGAGCTGCATTTATCTCACTTCGCAAAACCAGAGAAGAAAATATAGTGTAAGTAAAAGATTAAACGTCCTCTAGCCAATCTTAAAAACTATTTTCTTGGCAATGCAAAATGTGCAGAATAATTCAGGTTGTAGAATTATTAGTTTAATTATTTTTTTTTTTAGGCATTTCTTAACATTATGTAGTACTCATTCATATTAGGGAGCTACTGTATGTGTGTGCATAGCGATAACATAACACATGAGATAAATATCTTTTCATGTTACACGTGTTCAGTGAGGAAAAAGAAGAAAGAAGCGGGTTGACACTGCTCTTTACATTATCTTAAGTAGTAGGAAGCAAACTTTCTACATGGATTCTACTCAATTCAAGTTGTCCTCCTTGGACCTGCGAATGAGGTTCTCTGCAGCGATGCATATTGAGTTGCTTCTGTCCCTTCTGCCCTGCCCGTCCTGTCCTTCTGCGCTGGCGCTCGAGTAGGAGTCCCGTCACTTCAGTCTCATTCCCTGGGAGCGAGCAGCGTATGCAGGTGTACGTCCCTTTGTGCATGTAGCTGCAGAAAGTATTACCACAGCTTGCAAGGCTAATTTTAGGCCTCTGAACTCAGGTATTAACTGATAAGTGTTTATATTCAATCTAATGCTGCTGGTGTTTTGGGGATTTTTTTTCTAAATGACTTTAAGTAGTGTTGGTAGAAAATAAAACTTAAAACCTCTTGCGATATTTAGCACTAGGAAAAGAACTTCATAATTTCATTGCCTTATGTAACGGGTTGTTTTTACTACATTAAGTAAAATTACTTTTGCGTTTATCAGAGTACAATTGCAGCATGTGACTTAACTGTGGCCCGGGCATCAGTCCGTTTCAAGGTGAAACCCCATGAATATTTTCTGTATGAGGTTACTTAGAAGCTTTTAGTCATTGGAAAACAGTAAATAAAAACGAACGCACAGATTGAGAGGGATGGCATGTATGCTGCTGCTATAACATAAGGAAGCATAAAATCCCATGGCGTTCTCTCTCGGCCATTGTGTGTCTTCCCATGGGCCGTTGCCATTTCTCCCCGGGTGAATGTTCCGTCATGCCTCTCCCTTCCATTCCAGCTCCTGCCTTGATGCCCAGCTGCCGGGGTTTCTTAGCGATTGGGCTCTTTGTCCTCACTCTTACTCAGTAGGAAGACAGCTTTTCTGTATTGTTCCCCATGGGAATTAAATTGCCTGATCTTGGTCGGTTTATTTGTGGAAAAANAAAAATAGGTGTCACTAATGCAAAAAAAAAAAAAAAAAAAAAAAAAAAACAAAAACAAAACAAAAAAACAAAACAAACTTACTCGCCCTTTTGGTCCTAAAATAAGACTAGACCAAATCAAAGACTAAGAAAGGATAAATTCTAGTTGGTAAGAAAACAAACACATCAGTGCTGTTCCCCACGAGGTAGTTTTAAAGTCAAGAATTTTCTGAACCACTAAAATCTGTTGGAGACTTACCCAGTTTTAATTATGGGTGTCAAGTAAAGAGTATACAATAAAAACAAATCCTCCAAAAACACACATGCCTCTGGTACTAATTTTAGCAATGGAAGGAGATGTCTTTTAAAAACAGCGTAATCCAAGGAAATGTCTTTGTGTTCCTGAGTTGTCCTTAACAATTAATGGGTAGGTGACATGAGCTGTCAACTTCTCTTGAAACTCAGAGCAAAAGAGGAACCGGTTGCTGCCTCGTATTCTGAGTGCGTAGACATGGGAAAGGTAGTATTTAATATTTGTAGTTTAAGATTTTGTATTCATTTCTAAGCTTGTTAATGGGAGCAGTGGTCTCCAGGTTTCTGTACGTTCCTTTAAAAAAAGGGGAAAAAAAACCAACCCAAACAAAACCCAGTCTGCTGAAATGGTGCTCCCTGCTTCTGTTTAACCCTTTGTAATGAAAAGAGAGTAATATGCACACTGATACTAGTACACAAAGGCGTTACAGCTAACTGCCTTTCCTCTTGGCAAACTTTTTATTTTATTGAAAAAAGTGTCTTGCTTGGTTTTAAAAACGACTTTGGGTGTAATTCAATAATTGAGGAAAGACCAGAAATTTCAGCTTTGATTATGGTAATTTAAACCAAGAGCAAGCTGTTTCTTCTTATTCTTTTTTTTGTCAGCCGATACACTGTAATTTTTACAAGTGATTACTTAGGAAGTGGTCCATAAATTAGTAATTAGGTAAAAATTAGATTTCAGTATCCATGTGCTGACTTTGGGTGGAAATCAGACCTTGACTTTCACACCTCAGAGCCTGGAAATTTAGGATGTCAAGGATGATCTGGAAGATCAGGACAGTCAATACAGGAGTGAATGTGTAAATACAGGAGTGTCTCCGGGGCGGCGGGGGCCATGTCCTCCTGGGCCACCGACATCCCCAGGAGCTGCAGCTCTGGGGATGCTGGATGTCCCCAGGCTGGGTGATGCAGCCACTGGGGAACCGTCCCAACGTGGAGGAACCATTCACCGGAGGAACCATCTCAGTGCTGCCAGCACAGGCCTGGCAGCTCACCGGGGGAATCACAGAGGGGATTAGCCTCCATGGACACAGTGTGCCGCTGTGGCTGTATCTGACCAGTGCTGATGCCACCTCAGTGGCCCCAGTGCCCGTGGTTGGCAGCAGGCTTGTAGGGCAAGCTGAGGCTGGCCAGAAGCTGGGGGCAGCTGTTTGCCGCAGGGTGTCTGAGGTCGGCCAGACCCCAGCACCGGTGGCCAGGTGGCCCGGCGTGGATGGTGGCGTTGCCCATGGGTGTCACAAGGCCTCGGCGGAGTTCGGTGAGCACTGTGGATCATCTCACAGCGAGGGATTATGTGCTGCAAGCGGCCGGCGTGAGCCCTGCTGAAATGTCACCCGCGCCGCCTGGCCCCGCTCCAGACACAGTCCGCAGGAACTTGAAATCCCCAAAAAGCGCTCCAAAGCCACAGCTCTGGCAGATAAAGTGGAGAAACGGAGAAAACAGCAGTAAAAACATAGACAGACGACTGCAATCCTCTCAGGCCTCTGGATGGATTGGCGACTGTTAATCACAGTGCTAATTAAAGAAATAAACTATTAAGAGCGTGTTCATTTTAGCTTGTTTTCCTGAGTGCACTCATCCGTGTAATTTATAAATCAGAGGGCAAATACATTCCTTGTTGAGGCTCTGCGGATGGCTGGCCGTGGGCAGGATGGTCTGTGCCGTTACAGCTCCGTTTTGGAGGAAATGGGAAACGCAGGCGCAGCCTGGATGTGTCGAGTGCAGTTGTGTTTTTATTTAAGAGGTTAAACTTGCACAAACATTTTAGTTAGCACATCCTAATTACGGCATTGCTTGGGTCTTTCAAAGTGTAATGTGAAAAGGCTGGTTTATTTAATTTGAAAGACGTTATTGTGCAAGCACAGTAGGTTCGTGCCCTCGTTTGACTGTATTAGTGATTTCTGTGAGACTTTGCTGTGCTAATGCTGCTGTAAAATTTTAATTAGTGTATAGTTAACATGGTCAGTGTTTTTAAACATGAAAACAGTTGTTCCATGCCAATCGTGATTGACCAGTGTTAATGAAATAATCTGTCATGATCCTTTTTTATAATTGAAAAAAGACTAATGCCTAAAAACATGAAATCGGTGTAAAATAACGTAAGGACCTGAGTTAAAACAGGAAACCAAAATATTTATTCTCTGTTATCCATTGATGTTACAGATTGAGTACTTCTGTTCCAAGAGATTTCAAATTTTGGGAAGTTACTCGACTCTTGAAACATCCTTTAAAAATACTGCAATTCGCCCTACCCCAGGTTTGCTTCCCGTCTTCATTTTCCATCCTGAAAAAGTTCAACATTTCTTGTGTTTAAAGACGTGGACAGAAAGCGGGGTGTTGGCCCCGCAGGCAGGAGCCCAGCCTGGATCCCTCACGCCGTTCTCATTTCCCCGCGAGGTTTTCCTGCAAGTGGGCACTGCCCATAGGTACAGAGGCTCGGTAGTGCTTTTGTCCCGTTTGTCACATCCACAGGGTGTGCGTGGTTGGTGCCGTATGGAAACAGAGGTGAGAGACGGGTAACGTCAGAGATAGCGACGGGAGTGTCGGTCTCTGCCCCGTCACTCAGTGTTTCCTCCTCGTGCCCTGAGCAGTGACACCTCAGGGGAGAGGAGGGGCCCTTGTAGTTGGCGTGTGGCTACTTTTAAGTACCCATGTGCATGCTTATCTCTCTTTTCTTTTTTTTTTTTTTTTTTTTTTAAATCTTACAAAGCTTTCATTCGTATGGCAGTGGATGTCACTCATTAGTCACACAGTACGTAAGAAAAATATTTGTGCTCATTGTCTTTTTATCCTGTTGTTTCTTAATGACAAAATCAAAGAATGTGGTTTACTTAGCTGACACTACTATTTTTGTATATCCTGTGATATTTCCTCTTATCCTCCTGCACAAAACAGTCAATTTGCTCTTCTTGATCTCTTTCATATGGAGAGCTTTCCATTTCAAGCCTTTTTTTTTCCTTTTTTACACCCATCTCCAGAAATTTTATCAGTTAGCCCATAACCCCCTTTGTATTTTGGTTCACTAACAGCTTTTAAGCAAGTTTTCAATGTCAGCGTAATTTTTTGTAGCGGAGCAGAGTCTGAAAGTCAACATACGATGATTGAAGTTTGCTACATGTAAAGAAATAGCTACAGGGGAAAACATTAAAATTCCTGATTATGGCTTTGAATAGAAGTGTTAGCAAGATGAAAGCTAGACAGACATTTGGATATGTGAACTCATCTGAATACATTACACAATATTATGATACTATGTGATAAGGTCTTGTAAGGAGTATTGTTGATGCTGAAGGGGAAGTACATGGTGTTAAAGGTGTAAACCTGATTTCTGGGTAGAAAGGAGGAAAAAAAGAGAGAGGATAAAAAATAGTCAGAAATTAGGTGGTGGCTCTTCCCTTAACTCTTTATTCCCATGCTTTCAACACACAGTTCTTTTATTAAACTTCTGTTTATTCAACTTTTTATTAAAAGTTTGGAATAATATTTTTTTTATTTTTAATTTGCTGTATGCTTGTTTTGAAAAACTGAAGCTTTTCGTGTCATTCAGAGTAAGCGTATATGAGACACCAGTTTTCCAGCTGTATTTTTGAGGAAGCTGACCCATGCTGTGTCTTCATACGATGCTGATCTGTGCAGTTTACCTTTGTTTGATATTTTTGTTTATTATCACTGGGGCTTCTCCAAAGTTGTTTTCCAAATAACAAAATTTTTTAATAGTAAAAAAAGATTTAGTCAATACCTGCTTTTTAATCAGACAGTGCAGGTATTGTCATGTCGTCAACAGGCTACACGGAGATTAGTGCTTATGATGTGGACATTATAATCTCTTCATGGCCCGATTACCATCTAAGACACTCTACTGTCCTTCCGTAATAACTTTGCAATTTATATTGCAGCGCTTGACAGATTTACAAGACGGCTACCAACCCAAAGGTCCAGGGCCGGTTCCCTGGTGAGAAATCTGTCCTTTCCTCTACCTCTTGGAAGTCGCTTGGGAAAGCGTTCCAGAAGTTTGATCTTGGACATTATGCCAGAGTCTTTTTGAGATGTTAAAGCCCTCGCTTTTGGGTTTACCTGAGAAAAGAGGGGGATCGAGAAAGATGGGGACAGCATCCTCCTCTGGGTAACAAAGGGGCCCTCCCAACAGCCGATCTCCCTGGCTCCATTTTGCTTCTGGTTCTGCTCTGTGAATAATTTAATATCCTGCCTCTTATCAGTTTTGCCACGTTGCTCTTGAGGGTTTTACTGGTCTCCAAGAGGCTCTGAACAGCTGAAACAAAACTGATGGGAGCATCCCTAATTCCAGTTTGCCACTGCGCAACACAGCAAAACCCCCGTCTGTCTGCAGGCTTGGGGTGACAGTATGGATTGGTTCGTGCTTCAAAGGCTGTTTTCCATCTCTTGGGGGCAAACCCTGGGTATTTTAAAGAGGAATCTTAAATCCTGTGGAAATTGATTACAGAACTACTCGTGCGCGGAATACAAGGGGTTTTGAAAGGATTAGTAACAAATATGGAAAAATTGAAAAACTAGCTCTAGTAGTGTACAGAGAGTTGTGGAGAGGCAGCACTGCAGAACAGGATGTACTTGAAGGTTATTTATTTAAATATATTTTATTTTGCTACATTCTTAATAACTGTATTTGCAATCTGCTCCCCTCCATCCTTTCTGTGGTGTTAATCTTCAGGGGGGAGGGGAGGCGTGCGGGGTCTGGGGCTGTTTTGCAGCAGGGAACCGTAGTGGAGGTGGCTATTCCTGCCCCGTCAGTCTGGTGCTATTAGAGAATTACACCACCATGCTGGCTATGCTGTAGTTGTACTCTTTTAGAAGCATAATTTAAATACCCTAGGTCATAGTTACAGGATCTTGTCCTTTTTGAAATACGATTTTAAAAGTATTGAAGTTGGCATTAAGAATCTTAGTAGTGAAATGATCTGTTTTCCACTCCTCCCTCTGTTTTCTTCAATAGCGGAAACAAAACTGTAACCCTGGTTACGCAGAATTTCACACTCCTTTATCTAACGTATGTTGCACAGTGATCACTTGTGAGTGGATTTTGGTTCTCTAAAGTAAATCTCGAGGAAAAATTATAAATGTACGTATTTAGAAATCAGAAGTCGAGTAATTGGTTTTACAGTCTTAAAAGTAACCAGTGCTTCTTTATAACTACTGTAATGAAATGAGCAAAATAATAATGATAACTGATGTTTGCATTCTGTTTCTGTTCAAAGGGATGTGGTTGACTAACCGTCATAACACCTCTTGGGAGTTGAGTAAATAAGTTGCAAATGGTCAAATTTAAATGTTGGGAAACTTCAAAGAGGTCGAAGTGGCGTGGTGAGGCTGGGGGAGCCGAGAGCCGGGAACGCTTCTCAGAGGATGTTTTCCGGTTCCCAACTTTGCTCGCGTTTCCTGTGAATCGGTCTGGTAAACCTGCTTTTAAAAACAAACCTCAGTGAAAGTTGAGCTGAAATCTGCCAGTCTAGGACTTCTGGACTCGCAGGAAGTAGGTTACATGAAACTTTCAGTTAAAGTAAAAATACATCATCCAAAACCATCAGTGGCTTTTGGTTGCATTGAAGTTTGGATTTTGGGAGGAAGCTTAGTGAAGTGTGCTGGACCATCATAAACATCCAGATGTGTTTTATTTACTTGTCTTAAATCGGTGTGAATTACTGTGAAGGGATTTTGGAACTGGAATCATACACTGAAACCCAAATATTTGTATATATGAGAGCTTTGGGTTCCGAATTGAGCATTTGTAACCAAAGCATATCTTAAGAAAAAAATTGTTCTCTCTAAGTATGCATTTTTATAATAATCAGTGCACCCTAGTTAAAGCATAGCCAGATTTTGTATGCTTTTTAAGGAAACTTGTAGTGTGTGTTTTGAAGGTGATTGAGAAGGGAATGGTGCAGGAATTTGTACTTGGAACAGTGGGACCTTCGCCCCGAGGAGGAGTGCTGGGAGTACACACATCAATGCTGCTGTTTAACAAAGATGCAGAAAGCAGATGACACGTAAAGCTTAGTGGTGGTACAGCCCTCATTTGAGAGGTAAAAATGTTCTAGGAACTAACAAATAATTTTGGAGCATACCTCATCAGCAATTAGAAAGGTCTTGATGTATTTGCTTTATTTGCCTGTTGTCTTCAACACAAGATTTTCCGAGAGGAGGATAATTTTCTGCGTTCTTATTGTGGGAGAGCGTAAACGTTTCGTGGTGCTTACCAGGCTGAAGCCCCCACAAATTACTTTAATGTGAAAGAGCATTTTCAAGGGAATTTTAAAAAATCATTGATCTCTGCAGTTATGTTTTGCTCTGTACTGTGTGACTTCAATTTTATCTGTGTAAATGTATGACTGTCTTTGAACAAAGCTGTAGCACGTATGCGGTGAAGATGTAACGTAAAAACATAAACCAGCATGTTTTAAATCTCTGCTAGGCGAAGCAAACCTGTTAACGTATCAAGTTCTGGAGGTGACCTCTGGGTTTTAAAATATACTCTTTAAAATTGGCTTGGTATTGCATTTTTATAGATTTTTGAGAAGAAACACATTTTATCATTGTAGCTTAACTGCGTCTTTACGTGATGGTATCTACACTGATAAAAACATTCTGTACAGCAATTGCGCTGAATATTTTTAAAGTGAGGGAGTGCAGGGCATAAAGTTGCATCAGTATTGACAACTTGGCCGTAGTCTGTATAACAGATATTATATAAAACCTTTTACTTAGATAATTAGTTTATACCTATCACTACTTATTTATAATATTGAGGAACTCCTCTGGTCAAGATAAGGAAGACCATTGTGGTAAGTGATGTAAATACATAAATCAACGTATGTGCCACCCTGACTTGCATTTGGTATGCTGCAATATAAATTATATACTTCCTTTTTTGCTTCCCTTTCTCTTCTGCTAAAGTGTTATTTTTCTGTGAATGGAGTGCCATGAGCATACATGACCATCAGTCAGGTTCTCTTTGTGGTTTTGCTAACGCTGAGTGATAAACAATAATATCAGCTGTCAGTCGTAAAGCAGTGGTTTTTTATGAAATAGTAAGAAGAATTCTCTCTCGAGACATGACAGATTGTGCTGGTGCCAGTCAAGCCTTGGCAGTCTGTCATACTTATAGCTTGGACTCCAGAAATGTTCTTTTCCGTAACTTTCTTGCTGGAGTGAAAAATATACCTTTGCTTAGATGCTGCCTGCTCAGCTAAGGGTGTAAATTTAAACACCAGACAATGGAAGATGGAGCGACCTCATCCTGACTTACAGTGCAAACAGAACTGATGGGATGATTAAAAGGACATCAATGGAAGATTAAGGCAGAATCCTTGGTATCTAGGCCCCGTGATTAGAGCAGGATAATGAAGCAGCAATAAGTGAGTGAGCAGCAGATGAAGATCCTGCACAGGCGATTGCTCCCAAGCAGCTGCACGCTGCCAGGACGGCAGCAAAGGAAGAGTAATTTGCTTGCTGTGGCCGTAATTGTTTTAGCTCCTGAGTTTCTCCTGCAAAATCCTCATGGATCTAACTCTTTTCTTTTTTCTTAGTCACGGTGAGGTCAGAGGGATGGTGGATCAGAGCCCGACACAGGCATTTGCGTTAGAGCCGCAAAAGGGATTTTAGTTGCTTGCTGCAGTAATATCTGTAGTTAGGGTGAGGTGCCCTGCCAGGGCAGTGTCACAGTCTGTGCTCCCCTGTCATGTCACGGATCTCATCCTTCTGGAGAAATTAGAAGATCAAGTAAATTAGCTCTCCACAATTACTCTAGAAACATAACAGTCACACTGAGAGAAAATAAATTTTATCCTCCAGTAAAAGATGTTTGTTTTAATATGGCTCTACTAAATAATTTCTCAAATGACAAGTCAAACAGTAGCTGCGTACGATGGGGAAAAAAGATAAGTTTGTTTTAAGTTGCACTTTTATCGTGCTTATACTTTAGGTGAGGCAGATATATGAAATAATAATTACTTAAACATAAAGTTATCTTCATGCTGTGTTTCAATATACACATTTAATTCTATGGTCTGAATGATGCTCTTAGTCTGGAAAAGAGACGGCTGAGGGGTGACCTTATTAATGCTTACAAATACTTAAAGGGGGGGTGTCAGGAGGATGGGGCCAGGCTCTTTTCAATGGTGCCCGGCAACAGGACAAGAGGTAATGGGCACAAACTTGAATATAGGAAGTTCCACCTAAACACGAGGAGGAACTTCTTTACTTTGAGGGTGGCAGAGCACTGGAACAGGCTGCCCAGAGAGGTGGTGGGGTCTCCGTCTCTGGAGACATTCCAAACCCGCCTGGACGCGTTCCTGTGCAACCTGCTCTGGGTGACCCTGCTCTGGCAGGGGGTGGGACTAGATGATCTCCAGAGGTCCCTTCCAACCCTATGATTCTTACCCCTAGGCTAACCTGTCTTAAAACTGTTTTTCTGAATGTTAACTGAAGTTGCAACGTATTTCACTGAACTAAACTTGTGTGTGTTCAAATGGGTGTGCTTCACTGTTAATGACGCCTCTGCTCGCACTGGCACAGGTCACTTTGACTTTTTGCCCAGTACTTACGTAAGAAATCAGTATTAAAAAAAAAAAAA
>VYZM01012925.1:1518639-1541625 GCA_013398915.1 Dromas ardeola | reverse complement strand
AAAAAAAAAAAAAAAAGAGTTTATGAAATTTGATCTGTACATCTTGTATTTGCTGCCCAAAGCTATTAATTGATGCCCAGAGAGAACGAACAGCACAAAACGCTTCCTAGATTTTGGGAACTAAGTGTAGACCTGGGAGGAACATTTTGAAAAATTTTAAGAGTATTGTTACTCTTAATATATTTTTGTTGTTGTTGTTAAGCACACAGCAAAGAAAGTAGCATTTTATGAAAACCAGAATATTTCTCTCTATAAAAGCATATCTTCTTTTATTTTAATATAGAAATAAGGTTATAAAGCACAGTAAGTCCAAGTATTTACTCATTGATGGAAGAATAAGTAGTAGCCAAACATGGTGAGAAGCTTTCTTTTTTCCTTTCCCCTTTTTTTCTTCCCCTTCCAGGTTACATTTTTTGTGTTCTGTCAGAAAACAATGCGTGTTTAGAGGGAAAAATACAATGGACAATAAGATTTTTAAGCACAAGAAAATTGGCAGCCAGACTAAGGGCCAAGTGAAGCTGGTTAATTTTTTATTTTTTTTTTAAAGCTCTTGAAGAGATTTAAATTATCAATATCCCTTTTATCAGGAAGTCCTGTGTGCTTTGGCAGTCTGCGTGTATGATTCTTGCTCAACCGTAAGTCCCGTAGTGCACAAACTACCGCTGTATTTTTCCAAACTGATGGTTAACAGGTATCTCGGTCACTGAGCTGGGATTGCCATCACTTTTCACAGCTTTCTAACCTGCTGTACAGCCCTTTTTCTTAGGGTCACAAAGACGTTATATAAATACAAAGATACTTAGGGAGGAGTTTATCTATTAAGGTTTAGTGTTGAACGCAGCTTTCAATTTAGGTCAGATTCTACCCAGCGCTGTGGGATCAAGGAAAACTTTCTGGTTCTTTGTCCAAAATCAAAACTTGCATCTTTCTGATATTTAAAAAACAAAAACAAAGAATAAACAACAACAACAACAAACTTAAAAAAAAAAAGTATATAAAATCCTCCCCCCAATTTAGAGTTTAGAACCATGTCACACACGTGCAGTATTTGAAATACCACTTTGATGTGTTGTAATAGCAATCATGACATAAAAAAAAATTGTTTTTTCTTTCAAGAATTATGTGAAGGAAAGGGATGTGAGTGCTAACTTTTAAAATTTGAAAACTGTACACCTGGAGATAATTATTTTTTAAAATGTTTTCAGGCCGAGTCAGAGTTAATGGCAAATGGGAACCATATTAGATTGGCAGATGATTAGTAGAATTTATCATTATAATATGCCTAGCATAATAAGCATGGTGGTCTTGATTATTCAGTGACAGTTTATGTAGTAATTTTTCCATTAAAAGCCTATGTCAGTCTGTCAATAAATACATTCATTAGAGCAAGTATGCCATGCTTGACACATATCTGGTTTCAAAAATAATATTAGCTTTCCCCAATGAAAGGAGACATCGGTAGTCTTCAGATGGTTTACAAAACAGACCCTAAGCAGATTTCACTTAAAAACATGAATTTTCTAAAAAGATTGAAACATTAAATATATGGAGATCCTAGTAGCAGCCCTACCTCTACTTGTGCGTAAGTCAACATGAAACAGGTCCAGGCAGGTTATGAAAAATTAGCTGAAAAGTCTTTTCATTTTGTTGATAAGCTACACAAGCAGTGATTACATACAGGACGAGTCAGTGAAGGTTTCACAGACTTAAATTATTATAATATCTCTTTCAGAAATTGTCTCAAAATTCTAGAAAAAGCTCATTTGGCTTTGTGTGTTCTGAATCATCTGTCTCTCTGTAGAATGGAAATTGTCTCTGACAGGTAGACAGTAATCTTGGTGTGTGATCGGCCATTAGCCAGAGTTCTCTTAGGTCAATTTTTATTATCAGCAGCTTAAAACACTTTCATTTTATATTAACTGACTTATATTGAGACTGGTGCTCTGAAACATTCATACGAATAGTAGTTAGTCACATCTCAGTTTAGTACCAGAAGAGTACCAGTTAGAATTTCTGGAAAAGAAGTGTTCATATCATTTGGATTAATGGCTCAAATTTATCTTTTGTCTAGCTTATTCCTAATAATGGAATGCAAGGAGGTACTCAGTCTTATTCTAGTCCCTTTCTCTTCTCATCTGCCAGGTTTTCTCCAGGGAAGTAACACCCTCTTTTCCTTAAAAAAAAAAAAAAAAAAAAAACACACACAAAAAACCACAAAACAAACTCCCAAAGATTGCATTAGTCATCCACTGGATTATTAGAGATTATTTGTAACTGTGATAAGAACTTGGACTTTGAATTTTCTAAATATACAGAAGGTGGAAGGGTATTGAGCAATTTTTCTCATTATCTCGCAGAGTAATCTCACAGGGTGTAGCATCGCTGAACTAATGGCTCTCAAATAGTAACTTATCGGAGCTGCTCAGGGGTTCTTGCCATTGCTATAAAAAGCCGTTTGGCAATAAGCAGTATGTCATATTAGAAGCACAGCCATTTACTACAACATAAATATGCAAACATACTTCACTTACAAACTCTTCAACGGCATCTGGTTCTAGAAAACTGAGTAGGTGGTTTTGAACATCACAGATAACTAGTCGTTCTACATACTATCGTTTTAAAGCAGTTGTTTCTTGAGACAGGTGATGAATTGCGGCGTTTGTTATACATTTCTGTTGAGCATTTCACCTAACCTCTCAGAGCTTTTTGGTAAATACTAATTAAGAAGTGATGACTCATTTGGAGGAGGTTCGTTAGGTAGTTTGCATCCATTTTGCAGTTGAGCAGAGAAACACACATCACTGAGTTGAGTCTCAGAGATCACTTCTTGACCCGAGGTTCCTCCTTTTTGATGTTATTTCCCCCCCCCCCCCCGTGAGCTAATGAACATACTTAAAATGCTGCTTCTCCACCTCTTAACAAATTAAGAAATTAGCTTGCCAGGTGTTAGACTCCTCTGTCTTCCTTTTGCACTGCTGGAGCAGCTTGACTTTTTACACCCAGCTATTGTTCTTGTGCTCTGTTATGGTCCTGCAGCGGGTGACGCACCCAAGGACATTAGTGCGGGATTGGTGCTGTCATGTTCCATGGCTTCCAGATACCGACGGAGTCCTGGTTGGTCGTCGTGTGGCGTATGATTGCTGTATTTGGGTTTGGGGTGAAAATCAGACATATAAGCAGAACATGGATGTATTAATTTACATTTTCCAGAGTGTTACAGATTTCCGTACAGGTTGCACTGGACTTGACTTTCACTCTTGGCTGTCGTCGTTGCAAGTTCATGAGTAGCCTGCTGCTTTCACAGTTTAAGTAAACTTAAGTCAAAATCTGTAAGCTGATCCTGGGATTGATGGGTGGTGGATTTGGGCACCTTTAACAATACTTGGCTGAGAAAGAGGTGTTATCACTGTGGAGGAGGAAGGTGCCTTTCCACTCCCTGATAGACCTGCTAATTCTTGGTTCTCTCTTAGATCTGTGGTTTGCATATAGTTGATTGCCAGACATGTCTCTTAAGCAGGTGTTGATTACACAGATCATCGAGGAATCACAGGTGTCCAAGTATCAGTCAAGCCAGCGGTCAATTACTGTGTGTAGGCAGAGCTGGGTACTCCCTGAAGCTGTCAGGTGTTTTGTGACTGAGAATTCATTGTTCCAAAGAACTACCTTTATAATACATACCATTTAAACTGAAACAGTGACAGCAATGTATTAATGTTAATGTTTTAATGTTAATTAGTTTCTTTTCCAACACATTCATTGATGGAACCTGATCACTCTGAATTCAAATATTCAGATTTTTATTTTTTTTTTGTAGAAGAATATCTGTTGCTCCTTTTGATGTTGTTCCTAAATAGGAATCCTATAGAATTAATAAGAAGAAAAAAATCAAAACAAAGCCTACAACACCCCAAAACCCAATGTAGGTCAATACTTGAGCTGCTGTTCTCAGGGTCTTTCCGCACTGAAGGTCTATTAGACCATACCACAAGGTTGTCATGAAGTGAAAGTTAAAATGTTGGCTCCAATATAATTTTGACCCTTAGGAGACATACTTACAGAGAATTGTTAGCCTTTGAGGAAATGTGATATTTAAGCTTCCTTGGCCTGAGGATAGGGGTCTCTCTGCTTTGTGTCTGAGGTTTAGGTCTGATTCTCACTTTCTTGTTCTTTAAGATGGAGAGAGAGTGGGGAGCATTATTAAAAGCTAAGCTTTAGTGGCTGGGGAATGTGGCTCCCAAAGTTGAGAGAGACTCCTGTAACCGGCTGGGGACCAGCAATGAGTGGAGCCCCGCGGATTACAGCGAGGCTTGAACCCTCTATCCTCTGTGTGTGGCAGGGGACCTCCCAAGCCAATAAAGGAAAAATGTTAATGGAGTAAATGGCAACATGGAAGTATTTAAGAACTGTTTCTGTACGGGAGCTTAAACACACCTTTTTTTCCCTCCTTTTCAGAAAGAAGACACAGCTCCTCCAGCAAGCCGCCTTTGACTCCTCCCTCCTCTTCAGTATTTTCCCTCATTTCATCTTTCCCTTCGAAAAACAAAGGTAGCAGTGGAAGTGGGAGCAATCGTTCATCCAGTGGAGGTACTAGTGCACCATCATCAAATTCCAAGTTGTTGAAATCACCCAAAGACAAGCTGCAGATCAGCGGAAACAACAGGTTAATGCATTCGGTACAGCATAGCAAAGTTCCCCATGATAAAATGTGAGTATGTGTTTTGACAAAGAATTAACTGCTATTACTGGCATAGACACTGCTATATCAGTAGAATTTCCTTTTGTTTCAGAGGGTTTTTGATTTAAGAGATAATCACTGTAAACTCCTCCAGATCTTTTCTAGCAGCCTAGTCTAAGATTATAGATAATACTCAGGACTATGTTGAACAAGAACTCTTGCAAAGCTGAATCTTAAATCACTATGATAAAGGTCATTGTACTAGGGGCTCCTAATTCCTTGATCTAATCAGCGTACTTTGATCATAAGGGAGTTTTAGCTCTAATTCAGGTGATTTTTTGACCTGCACGTGTGAGATTGCAGACCTGATAATGTAATTTACTGTCACAGAACGGGACATTTCTCACTGGACATAACAGGCCCGTTCCAGTTGCTTTGGTCGTGCGCTGTATCCATGAGTCCAAATAACAGTTTCTGATGTCCCTGATGACTCTGAAATACTTAACAAGGAAATGAGGAAACGAGGACAGAAGGGACATCATAAAAAATGTGAAAATAAAAAAGATAAGAATAAGAAAACTGGGAATAAAAGAGGAAGGTCTACGTTTATTTGCATTGTGAATAGATCAGCGTATTGTTGAGTAATAACATATTTTAAGTACTTTTTTATAATTTACTACTATAATTTTCAATTTTCCCCCCTTTGTTTTTCATAAATAATAGTATGACTCCGTCTGTCAAAGTGGAAAAAATTCATCCAAAGATAGATGGTGCCCAACTGAAAGCTGCTGTTGGTCCAACTTGTTCTACTACTGTGAGTTCCTCAATAAAGACTGGCCTTAATTGTCCCTCAATACCAAAGCCACCCTTGCCTTCCCCTGGACAGATACTGAATGGTAAAGGTCTTCTCTCTGTGCCTCCATTTTTGGAAAAGAAACCTGAAGAAAATACAAATAATAGGAAATTTTTACATAAAAGATTGTCAGGTAATTGTTTTTAATTATTATTTGCTGTATTCCTCTTAGTAGTGTATCTATAGAAATACATCTATTGAATATATAGAAAAAAGTTTCAGAAGTAAATTAAACACTTTTATAGCACCGTTACTTGTAATTAGGTATGTTTTATGTATTAGAATTTAGATCTGTAACTTAACGTACTCTTAAAGGATGCAAACAACTTGAAATGGGGCTATTGCGTTCAGAAACCATGCAGATCTCAAAGGCATGTCAGTTCTTAGTAGAAGTGCGTAATTTTAAAATTATATTTAAAGATTTTTCTTTTCCTTCTTTCTATATGTAAGGTCCAAATATACATAGAAAATGGAACAACTAGCAACTCATAAACTCAAAAATGTAAACCCAGTCTGCTCTTTACACTTTTAAAACACAATAACTTTGAGTGTTATAGAATGGTAGAAAAGGTCTTAACACCAAAACCAACAACAAAGAAACCCCCATTTGTTTGTCACAGTTCCCACTGATGGTGACCTCTAATCCTAACGTGCAGGATCTGCTCCTCCTTTGGAGTCCCTCACGGCTGTACATTTCTCTGTTCAGTTTGAAGACTTGAGATTTGTATTTCAGCACACCAGAAACTTGCTGAGAGTGTAGAAAATTTTATTTGTACAATTTTATTGTGCATTTTTATTTGTACGCTTGCCTGTGTTACATTTGAAAACAGTTTCTGATATAGTTAGTTTCTATAATGAAAATAAACATTAGTATTTCAAAATGTCTTTTGATAACTGTGTGCCTTTGACAGAGAGAGAATTTGATCCTGATATATACTGTGGTGTCATTGATGTGGAAACCAGGAAACCTTGTACCAGGTCTTTGACATGCAAGGTAGGATATCTTAATCAGAATAAGATTGTGTAAAGTTTTAATTCATTTTCCTGGGGAATATGATAAACAACAGAAAACTGCAAATTTTTGCTGGCAGTAATTACCACTGTAAATGGTACCTCTCAAAACATGTTGCCCGGAACCAAGAAGGGATTGTTTTCAAAGTTATTCATTATTTTTTCAAAAACATGTTTCTTAAAGTAACCTGGAGATTTGTATTTTTATATAAACCCTTTAAACATGGATGTTGACATGGGACAGATGATGTTACTCCTCATGGAGGTAATAGGGGGCCAGCGTGTTGTTCTTTTTAGGGAAAACCTTTGGGTCATAGATCATGAATTTTAAAATTCCTCGTAAGCATTAAAAGTATTATTTGTTTATGCAGGATTTAAATACATAAAGCTCCTCCCCTCTCACATCCCCTGCTTTCCCCCCAGCAGAATCTGAAGCAGATACTTAAGTAGTATTTGTGTAGATACGGCCAACTCAGAAATGAGTCTTCTGAAAAAGCCACGGAATATGCCTAGAGGTCACACTCTAAATTAAACAAGCCGTAAAAACTTTCAGTCAGATGAAACATTTCCTCTGGCTCAGAAATCTTGGGGGACAGAGAGGTATCGCTTAGTCCCGAGGAACCAAAAATCCAGATCCCCTGCAATTGTGTAATATTCAGCTGCTTTCCTGCAAAGCAGCTAAACTGTCAGTAGGGGAAGCATCTGGTAAATAAACCACCTACAGAACAAAGGTAAATGAAGCTGGTACTAATGACCCAGAGGAGCTGAACTTGGACACATTGCCCTTTTGGAATTACAGGGGGGAGGCAATTGTTTTGGTAATAGAGGAGGGAAAAGCTTCAAGAAAACTATGCAAATCAAAAGTGTAAAAGAGAAAGAAAGTGAAAACGTTCTTCAGCAATTCCTTATGTTATACCTACTCATAAAATATTTTTTGGAATTGCTATTTGTGTCTGAATTATGTAATAATAATTTTTAGCTTGTAAAATGAACCCGGTCAAACCTTTTCTGCCATATGAAAAAAAATGGTATTGTATGTGACTTTAACAATTCAGAGAAATAACTTCCTTCTATTTCACTTTACCTGGAATTTGTGCCGTATATACACATATACGTCTTGCGCTGTGTAGCATTCAGGACAACTCAAAAGGACTTTTGAGTTCTGACTGTGGATTCTGCTGTATTATTTTTTTTTTTTTTGCATTTCTTCATATCTATTTGATTACATTCATTTTCAAGGAATGTATTAGTATATAGAAGTAATCAAAGTACTTTTATAAATATTTTTCATGTCTCCCATTAAAAGTCTGATTTTTAAACATTGTTGTGTTAAATATTTTCTTAAGTGAAAGTAAATATTTAGTATTTTTGGTTGTGCACTAGTTGGCAATTGAAATACCAATGTAAAAAAGATTTTCAGTTCTAGTCTTAACCTTGTCAGAACTTTGGCAGTTTCTTTTTTGAAAAGAAATTCGGAAGAAGCCTTTTACTCAATTGCTGGTTTTTGTTATTTTGTATCAGACAAAGATATAATCAACCACCAAGTGATTTCAAAGTTTGTTTTCTAAGTCATACTTCTATTTGTTTACTAAACCTTGAGTGTGATGATTTTCTCTGTTTTAGAGCTCCAGACACGTGTTTTGAGTGTTTGATTTCCACAGATCTAATAGCCTGGGATTAATGATTTATTTGTGGTTTTGCAGACACATTCCTTAACCCAGCGGAGGGCTGTACAGGGTCGAAGAAAACGATTTGATGTGTTATTAGCCGAGCACAAAAGCAAAACCAGGGAAAAGGAACTTCTTCGACATTCGGATCATCATCAGCAGATGCCCCCTCTCAGGGAACCACATCCCTCACCTACTAAAACTTCCCAGGAGCTGCACCAAAATTCTCATGGAGTTACTCTTACAGAATCAAAGCCTTTATTACCTAATAAACCCAAACCTCACCCCCCCAGTCTTCCAAGGTAAGGAAAACCTGCAGATCCAATGGTATGGAATTAATACTGATAGCTTCATCAGGTGGATTTTGAAAGACCGATATGCATCTGTTGGACGGGGCAGTATTTTTGCTTTAGGCCTGGTGACTGTCTGCAATTAGCAATTAATGTGCTGAGCTGTAACTCTTAGCAAGGAGGGTTTGGTGTTTGAAATAATAAAATCTGACTTGCATCAGTGAAAATGGTTCAGCAACGATTGGGCAATGCTGCTTTTCCAGGGGTACCATCCTGTCCTTCCTCTCGGTAGATGTCTTATGAGACTATGGAAAGTATAAGAAATCTGTTAACGTAGATTTCTTTCTGTTAGTAATAGTAAGCACTTAAGCTTGGAATTTTTAACTAGACTTAGTTCAATAACACCTTTACTGCTTGCCTTGCCCAGGCCTCCAGGCTGTCCAGCCCAGCACAGTGGAAATGCCCCCAGCGAGTCTCCTTCTGTCCACGAGTCCCCGCACCCTCCCTTGCCTGCAGCTGAGCCAGCATCTCGGTTATCCAGTGATGAGGGAGAATGTGATGAAAAAGAAGAGCCTGTTGAAAAACTGGATTGTCATTATTCAGGTCATCATCCTCAACCAGCCGCTGTACGTTTTAAGTAAAAGTTACCCGTGGTCTTTCGCTGGCTCTGAATTTGTAAACAAATTACTTGGGAGTTTTAAGGGTGGTTTTCTACTGAATGTATGAAAATTTTTTACCTAGACTTTAAGAAAAATATTTTCTTGCCTAGTAGGCAGTGAAGGTTTAACTGTAGTTGCAAAGTAAACATGCTAAAGAAATATGTTTGGACCTCACTTCCTCAATCCAAAAGAAATCAAAATGCCAAAATACTGAAGGTGAAATTGATAACGGCTCTGAAGGGCTGTGGTTGTGGAATGAGGACATGTAAACGGTGCCTTTTGGGTGAGATTTTGCTATTGGACTTCCCACACACATACACATTTTTTACTCAAGGTGCCAATCATCACAGTAAAGGTAGGAGTAATGTGTTGTTATTTAAATCTTGACCAAAGCTAATCAGTCTAAATAAAAACACGAGTTTTGTTGCCTAGCTTATATATATCAAATTATCTAATTTTTTTTTAAAAAAACTCAAACAAACTATGAGCAGGTAGCTGATAGCTCCTCAGAAGTAGATGTTACACACACACACGCACGTATATATATAATGTTTTTATACACACACACAAACACACACTACCGTCCTTACCTGTTTAATCAGAGGGGTTCAAATTTGACTGCTGCTTTTGGTCGTAAGTATGGAAGTATCAGATGGGAAGAAAATGATCCAAATATATCAAGTCCAAAAATTTAATGTAGTTGTTATACTATAGAAATAAACATTCTAATCTATATTTTTTTTATCCTTCATTTAAACATCTAAAAGCATATTCATTTTGCAATATTTATTTATCAACAAGTGCATTGTTATTCAGAGAGTTGTTACGGAAAGTAGAAAACCCCAATAAAAATCTGTCTTTTCAGTTTTGCACATTTGGTAGTCGGCAAATTGGAAGAGGTTATTATGTGTTTGACAAGCGGTGGAACCATATTCGATGTGCACTTGACTTCATGTTGGAGAAGCATCTTAATTCACAGATGTGGAAGTGAGTAGAAGTGAAAGAGTTCTTATTCTTCGTGGTATTTGTAGATGAAGCCTGCGATTCCAGTTAAAGAACAGGAATCTTGTGTTCAGATTAACCAGATCAAGGGTTGATAGTCTATGCTTTACATTTTTTGCAATAATTAATTTAATGAAATATTTTAGTAGCATTAACCAGCCTCAACAACTTTAATGTAGCATCATTAGACTGGTTATTATTCCGAAGAATGGTAGCGATGTAGGTTTTTATTTGTTTTTCCGTTCACCTGCAGGAAAATTCCTCCAGCATCTAGCAACACAGCAGCAGTTCGTGCACCGCATCGGATAAACTCGATGCCTGCTTCACAGTACGGTGTCAGCGCAGCAGGTTTCCTCTTACCCACCACGGTTATGTCCTCGCCAGCGTTGGTATCTCCTTCCTGTGTGTCTCTGAATAATAAATCGGTACCATCACATGGAACGACACTAAATGCCAATCCTGCTACTTTGGGTGCAGTGGATCCTGTCTGCAGTATGCAATCAAGACAAGTGTCTTCGTCCCCTTCAACACCTACAGTGCTTTCCTCTGTACCTTCACCTATGCCCAGCAAACCTCAGAAAATGAAATCCAGCAAATCTTTTAAACCTAAGGAATCTTCTGCTGGCAGTGGCACCTGTAACAGTACCGGCAGCGTCAGTAGCAGCGGCGGCTCAGGAAAGAAGCGTAAAAACAGTTCCGCACTGCTAGCACCTTCTCATTCCACAGAGTCCTTTAGAAAAAACTGTGTGGTTAACTCTGGAAACTCGGGGACCTCCTATCATCCCTCGGTGACGGCTTCGTCCCACAGCATTGGCCTCAACTGTATGACTAGCAAAGCTAACTCCGTTAGCCTCAAACATGACCAATCAGGGAGGGGTCCTCCGACTGGAAGCCCTGCAGAATCCATAAAGAGGATGAGTGTGATGATGAACAGCAGCGACTCCACGCTCTCCTTGGGGCCGTTTGTTCATCAGTCCAGCGAGCTGACTGTAAACTCACACAGCAGTTTCTCACATTCGCATACTTCCCTTGACAAATTAATAGGAAAGAAAAGAAAGTGCTCACCTGGTTCAAGCAGCATAAACAGCAGCAGCAGCAGCAGCAAATCAAACAAAGTTGCCAAATTGACATCGGTGAACAATGTTCATGCAAAACACACTGGTGCAATCCCAGGGACGCAAGGACTGATGAACAATTCTCTTTTTCATCAGGTATGAAATTTTGTCTCCACCTAAGCCAGTATGAACGTGCCTCTTCACATGCTTATCTTACATGTGTTCTCTTAATTATTAGGTAGCCAATTCCAGGTCCTGTTCAAGTAGAAAATAGTTCTCTTATTTGTTCACTACTCATTTTGAGTGTTTTTATAGTACATTTACACAAGATTTTTATAAATGATCTCATAAAGTGTAGCCTTTTTTATAAAGTAACCTTAAATACGACATTCCAAGTACCGTAGATGTTGCCTGTGAATTGGTCTCAGGTGAAATTCAGTCTTCACATTTAAAAAAAAAAAAAAAAAAAAAAAAAAAAAAACAAAGCAAAACAAAAACAATTTAAAAGTAAATCTTGCCAGCCAGCCAGGAAACTGAGCTGCACGGCTCAGCCTGACTTCTTGTTTCTGTGTCAGTAATAAACAGTCTACAAAGTGGAACACAACGGTGCTGATAACAGAACTGTGATACTGTGATAAAATAAGCCTATTATCCCAAGGTGTCATTGACTAACTTCTTAGTAATAACAAGATTAAATGTTATAAATAAGATAGAAACCTTTTTAGTCAGTAAAGCAAACAGATTTACTATAGAGGAAGCGGATCTCATGAATATGTAAGATCCTATTTTAAAAATTAGTTTGGGGTCTTGTTTTTTGAAACAAATCACACTGGAAAAGTTGTGTTTTGGGAGAGAAAGGTCTTGATAAGTTAGGATGAGAGGTAATTTAGAAACCGGTAGCTCAGTATTCTTAATAACACTATTCAAATTGACTTGGGGGATCCCTTGGAGAGGTAAAAATAATTTGATACAACTCGAGGACAGTATAGAAGATGGAACTTTAGAACTAGATTTTTTTCATATTGAAAACCCAAGAAACTTTTTGTTTCCTCTGGCACTAAAAACCTGAAATCTGTGTACCTGGAGAGAGCTTTTTCAGAATGGTTACTTAATTTTCAGTTTCAGCCATAGAGGAAGATTTTCATGATTATGTTGTGTTTACTGTAACAAAAAAAAAAAAAAAGCAGCATTCAGATGGCTGAATTTATTTTTGGACTTAGGGTTACTATTTCAACTGTGCAATATAAATAAAGGAGAAATATAATTAGAGTGAATTAAGGAAGGAAATCATGTCTGAAACCATTATAACTTTAAAGAGCTTTAGCTTGAGAATTGTCAGGTCCCGGGGAAGCCCACCGCATGTTAGTGGTGTCGCATTGTGTCTGCTGATTCTCCCCAAAATATGCTCTGGTTGTCCAGAAAATGACTTTTAAGGGCATCTGCTCTATCAGCCTGGCTCACTCACCCTTCTCTCTCTTTTGCTTGCTCAAAAGCCGAAGGCACGTCCCTGATAGCTGAACGCACCACGGTGAGAAACCAACTGGACAATTTTCACTACAAGCAAAACCTCCATCTGGATTTCTGGACTCCAAGATGCCTTGAGTTTTCCCAACTTCCCATGGTCCTCAGGTGTGGAAATCTACTGGACTGTCACTTAAACAAGGAATTTCCCTGAAGCCATGTCTGTAGCAGCGAATATACTAGAAACGGACACTGGATGAAGTTCAGCCACGTAATTGCTCTTATCAGTGTTAAGGGTGGTCTGGACTGTTTGCTACAAACCTGTGAGATTTTCCTTACAGGAGTACATCAGCTTGCCACTATTTGACAATAGATTGGTTGGGCAAAGGAATGTTTTCTGGGGGGAAATAAACGTTACTGTGGACTTATTTTTATACTGATGGTGTCTTTTGTAGGTGATAGTTAACCAGAGAGACACCCTCAACGGAGAGGACCCCGCGACAAGGGGGAAAAATGTGTGAGGCACAATGGAACGAAGCCCTCAAGAAGGGAAATATGGCTTTAGTGTTTTTATAGCAATGTTCCTTTAATGGAATGGAAAAATAGCACAATTCAAAAAATAGTCTGTGTTTTGCCCAGCCTTTTGCAAGTAATTTGGGATAAGAAGCTATCAGGAGTTTTAAAAAAACAAAAAAACAAAACAAAACAAAAAAAAAAAAAACCAAAACAAAAAAAACCAACCACAAAACAAACTCAACAAAACCCAGAAAAACTTGTTTGAGGCCATCGCTCAGAAAACAAGTATAAAAATGTACTTGCATGATACAAAACCTTTTTTCTATTCTTTTGAAGTAAGATTTGATTGCAGAAGAAAATAAAAGTAAATTTTGTTTTTTAAAAATACCCAAAACGATCAAACAGACAAAGGCAAATAACCTCTAAACCTATATGCCCAAAGAACGTATTTATTGACCTATACTGCATACCATGCGCCTTTGTTATTTTAAAAAAATAAACAATTGTATTGGTTAAATTAGGCTGGATTTGCCTTCCAGCTTGTAAAAAATAGCCCTTTTAAAACTAAGTATTTAAAATATTTAAATATTTTCTAAAAAATGTAAGTCAGTTACTTTATGCCTTGTTTGTATAACTAAATCCTTAACAAATTATGCTTTCAACCACCCAGTAAGATTTTTATTATTTTTTTTTTTCCAAAAAAATTCTGGAATAAAGGCCAATTTGACAGCCGAGTTCACCGTAAAGCGCAAATTTATGCATCACAGTCATCCCACACCTACCCAGCCTTTACCAGTAAAGGGGGCTTTACACAGTTTTATATAGTCCAGTCAATTTTTATGAACTATTTTGTCTTGCTCCAAAACACCTCAAAACTGAATTCTGCTAAAGGGCTTATCGTATTATGATTTGATCCGTCTGGATGTTTTTGTTAAGTTTTTAAATATCAGATGAAGTCTCAAAACTGACTAACCTTTTATTAAGGGGCAAAGCAAAGGAAAATCAAATTGCTAACCAAGAAGATACTATTTTTTTTTTCTCTGCCTTAAAGGGGCACCAGCTATTGCTGAGAAGAGACAATCTGAGCCTGCCCAGTTGTTTGTGGAGCCCAGCCTTCTCCCCAGTTCTGGTGGCAAGTCGTACATCAGGGAATCCAAAGCCACTCTGAGTAGCAGTTGCTTTAGTTGTTTACCTAACAGTGCTTTCAGTTTAACCTGAACTTGCTACGAAACCCTTCTTACGCAGCAACACAACAAGAAGCCTCTATGCAGACACTTTAGCTTTGAATCCATACAAAAGATCCCATTGAGAAAGCAACGTACTACAGATGCTTATTATGCAAACTTAAAAAAAAAAAAAAAAACAAAAACAAACAAAAAACCACAAATAATAAAAAAAACAAAACAAAACAAATAATAAATAGAAGACTTTTCAGGAACAAAAGGATTCGTGTTTAATAAGATGCCCTGTTGAAAGGATTGTTAGAACTGCGATTGGTTTAGCGTTAAAGGAACCAAAGTGATATGCCACAAAGAGAAATCAGAGAGTACTAAATCCTGCATGTTTGGAGTGAAATCCGTGCTCTGATGGAGTCCCTGGGGCAGAGCTTCCACGTCAGGATAGCGTCACTCACAAGTGCAATTTGACTCTTGATAGACACAAAGGTAAAGGAAACACAAATTTGGCGAGATTGAACGCTAGCGAGTTTGTGATCAAACTCTCCTTTTTTTTTCCTTTTTTTTTTTCTTTTCTAAGGTTCTGTTGATCTGAAAGCATAAATGGCAAATTCATGCTCCTTTGATAGCGTGCAGATGTGTTAAAAAGTGTGATTCCTGCTGGCTGCTCGTACGGAGCCAGTGTCTGCTGTCACCCGTGTCCTGCGGGTTTAAGCCATTGGGAGCCGCGAGGTAGAACATCTGAAATTCCGTCTGCCCTTGAGCATAGACCTGCTTCGATGTTATTGTGTTTTAGATCTTGGTTATAAGCAGAACATTGTTCCTGAAGCTTTTATTGTCACATAGTTCTTACTGTAAATAATTAAGGAAGCTTAAAATTAATTTTCCTTGCAAAATTGAATTTGCAGTGGCTGGGTTGTTTCTAGACAGATTTTGGTATTAATTTAAGAGATACAGTTTTTATAGTCTTTCCAACTTCTCGTTATGACTCCTGCAGTTTTCTTAACCTAAAAAATTGCTGCAATGATGAACAAAGAATTATACAAGAAAAAAAAAAAGCATACTTTTGTATCTTTATTTTGGAATTTCTTGTTCTATTATAAATATTGAAGTATCCCTATTTCAGAAGACATATTTTGTTAATTGATTGTACATATTTAAATATGTATTTTTGCACAGGTCTTTTTTTCTTATATCCAGTTTTGGTACAATTGAGATCATCTAGTATTTATTTATTAATTAATTAAAAAAAAAAAAGCAGGAAAAAAAAAAAAGCAAATACCTTTTTATAATTTGAAGTGGTTCACTGCCAAGCCAATAGCTAACATGCCTACTTTGCGACTTTTAAGGGATGCCTCCGTTTTGTGAAAGCTTGTGTCCCTTCTCACGTCTTGGGGGAGTGGAGACGCGCGAAGCGGCGCCCGGGTCCCGCGCTCGGGTTCTGCTTCTCCTTCTGCTGCCGGAACCCGAGCACAGGACCGGAGCCGAACTGGTCCATCCGGCATCGCTTATCCACTTGCCTGATTCCCAGAAGACTACATTTAGTTAAGTGACACACTGCTTCTCTCTTTCTTTCTCTCTCTCTCTATTTTATTTTTTTTTTTTTTTTTAGTGTTTGTGTGCGTGCGCATTCGTGTGGGTCTCATGTGGTTTAAAAACTAACGGAAAAACTGAAAGTGCCTGATATAACTAGTTTTAAGCTTGGACTGTTTAGACAGCTTCTCCTTAAAAGACTTGAATGTTCAGTTGAAATTTTGGAGCTTGCTTTTTCCACCGATATATGATATATATGTGCATATATATATGAATGTGTGCGTGTATATGTATATACACGTACATAAATATATATATATAGTCTGAAATTAATGAGATGGGTTGGCAAACGAAAGCGAATGATGCTGGTAACTTTTGTAAAATCTTTTAATTAGAATACCTTGTGTTGGAACAATCCCATTGATAGCTCATATTTAATATAACGCCGAAATATGGTTTTAACCAGCAGTTTTTTGAACTGCCTCATTTTGGGAAGGGAGGGGTATTAATTCATACATGAAATAATTTAGAAAATGTTCAAAATAGTTGGTATTCCAGGGAAAACAAACAAAAAAACCCGAGTAAGTACCTCTTAAAACCATTAGAAAACAAAGATGTGATTTCCACGTGACGTTTCTAAGGCAGTTGTCTTCCTGTAAGAGTTCTCTTGCCAAGGAATCTCTCTCTCATCTTTCACTCGTTCTGTCCCGGAGGAGGGAATTGGGCTTGGAAAGATTCTTAAATGTTTCACTGCTCAGCAGAAAATAATCATTTTTACCTTTTGTGCAAGATATTTTACGTTTTAAAGGTAATTTGAAAATGAGCACTACATAATGTCAATGTGAATGTAGGCCTCGGAAGCATCTTGCTCGGTGTTGAGCCTGGTTCTAAAAGCAATCTCCTGTGTAAAATGTGTGAATAGTTTGATAATTTGTATACATAATCAAGAGCATCTGATCAGCTGAACTCTGTGTTGGCTGCTGTATAGTACATGAACAAATGTCATGGGATAGAAAAAATTACTTTGGATATTTAAAAGAAAAAAATAAATATATAGTCTATTTGTTTTGTAACAAGTTTCTGTAAATAAAATAATTTATACTATTTATAAGAAAGTTGTGCTTTGCTTCATGAAAAAGATTAGTTTGTTGAACAAACATGTTACTAAACAAGGCAATAAAATTAGGACTTTTCAATAAATGAGGTTGGTTGCATGGAATACATTATATGTTTCTGCTTCATTATAAAATCATTCACCATTAAAGCAAAACGTTGTCTGTATCGGTGCCTATGTGAAATAATTTCAGAGAATTGGACCTGGTCAAATTCTGTCGCTGCACGTCGGCGTCGCGGCGGCACCTACGGCGGGGCTGGGACCTGGTTTTGAGCGGTGCCTGCATCGACCCCGCGGTGGTTATCCCATGCCAAGGACATTTTGTAATTTAAAGTTCACGCTTTATTGTTTTCTAAGTAGACTAATGAGAAGCAGCTCTTACAACCCCAAATGCGGTATGTTGCATGATCATTTTTCCTTTTTTTTCTTTTCTTTCCTTCAAAAAAAGAAAAGCACCTTCCGTGTTTTCACAGTTTAAAGACCCAGGGTGTGAATTCAGCAGGTTGAAATACTCCTGCGGGCTTTTTTCTGCACGTGGCTCGGGACTCGCGTGCGGTGGATGCCTTCTGAGGAGCGGTGTGTAAAACTGGTAAAATTCCTGCTCGTGGGGTAGGAATTCATAGTTCCATCCGTGGCAATGCTTCCTTTACTCTCTCTCTCTTTCCCTCTTCTCTTACAACAGCAAGAAAAAAGTTTTCTTCAGTATTTGGAATAAATGCTACAAGATGCAAATGGGGAGGGTCAGGCAGCAAGCAGCTTCTGCTTTGCCTTTTTACAAGTCCTTATCATATTTCTACATTTAATATCTTTCGTGTTGACTGAAGATTTCTTTATTTATTTTTGTGTCTCACCTTCCTGCGAATACCTCTTCTTTTCCAGTAGCGATTCCTGATGTCTGCTCCACCCTGTGAGCTGCGGGCACCGGAGACGGGAGCTGGCGGAGCGGAGCTGAGCTCTCCGCACACCATCAGTCGGGCAAGTCCATGACTCTGAGCTGTCTCTGCTTCAAGGCTGAAGGTTTAACTCGGCTTTTAAAGGGTTCTGTAGCCTCTAAAATTGGGAAGTGAAGAAAGAGGGGGGGGGGAAAGTTGTGTTTCTCCTGTAGAACCCTGAGCAATTTGAGGCATCTTGGAGCTCTGCAGGTTTGGGGTGTCCCCCCTCTCCCCGTCCTTTGCGGGGTTAGACACTGGTACCGGCAGCCCGGAGCCTGCCCTCAAGCAGAGCAGAGCTGCTCCGTGGGTTATTGCTTCTCCCAACGACGCGATCAGTTCAATTAAAAGGGGTTTGTCATGAAAAAGGGACATGTCACCTGTCTGGCCAGGTGCTGGAGTAGAGCCCCATGGACACAGATTTCCCTGAAGTGGGTGGAAAGCAGTTTCTCTCCCGCCACCAATTATCTCATAGGAAAATACTCCAGTTGATCTCCAGGAAGAGTTGCTTGGTGATGAAGGAGCCTGAGCCTGATAGCGCCGGCAATGCAGACCTGTGTGTTGGAGGTTGTCTGTGCCTGTGCTTTTCTGCACATGCGTGTGTTGTCGGTGCCCTTTGCATTAGATAGGACAAGAGGAAATGGCCTCAAGGTGCGCCAGGGGAGGTTTAGATTGGATACTAGGAAAAATTCCTACACCAAAAGGGTTATCAAGCATTGGAACAGGCTGCCCAGGGAAGTGGTGGAATCGCCATCCCTGGAAGTATTTAAAAGACGGGCAGACGTGGTGCTGAGGGACGTGGTTTGGTGATGGGTTTTGTCAGCATTGGGCTGATGGTTGGACTCGATGGTCTGAAAGGTCCTTTCCAACCCAGACACTTCTATGACTTCAAATGGAAGCTGGTGATGTGTCCCCCGAGCATGAAGGCGTCAGCCTTCTCCCGCTGGAGGCATGTTGGGCTCAAAGGCTACAACACGCCTTGGGCAGGAAAACTCCTAAATCCCATCCTGCACCCGCAGCGCTGGAGGCAGGGAGCGGAGCTGGCCCCGTGCCCCCCCGTGAACGGCCCCGACGCTCGGAGCCTTTGTACCGCTCTCGCTTCTGCCAGCTACTGAAACAACCGATACAAGGGCTTGCAATTGGCTTTATTTAAATGCAAATTCCTGTTGGTTCATTATTATCACATTCTGCTGCAACAAATAATCAAACACACGTGGCTTGTGGGACTCTTAATTTGACTGAATGCTTTTCGCAGGGCTTTGGCTGGGAAACTGCGTTAGCTGCTGGATTTGTTCCTAACGAGCAGCGTGGGATCTTTGTCGTGGAAAAGCAGCATATGTTTGTGTTGGTTTGGGTTTTTCTGGCCCACCAAACTTCAGGGGAATCTCAATAAACCTTGTGTGAAGTTGTTCAAACTAACCTGGAGTCAAACTGCATTGCAAAGGATGAAAACTGGCCTGAGAGATGCGGTCAGGCAAAAAGCCTTGTCCCAGCCCATGGGGAATGACTGTAGGTGACATCTAAATCGGTACAAAAGCTTCCTTCAGCATCAGCAGGGACAGTGCGTCGCTGATGGGTTTATCTGCTTGCCAACACGGTGCTGGAAGTTTCCTTGGTCCTCCACTTTTGCAGCTGAGCTCCCTTCACCTGCGTCCCTTCCCATCCACAGCCGGCGACTTATTTTTCCAAAAGCAAGTGCCTTGTTTCTTCTCTGCAGGGCTGGGCCTTAAACTCTGGAGCCCAGCCTTCAGCGAGAGAAGAAATGGAGCCTTTGGTTCGTGCACAAACTAGATCTCAATCATTTTGGAGCAGAACTTTACTACCAAACCCTACAACGCTCCGTCTCCTGTCCTTCCCCCCTGCGCTCCCACCGCTTCAGGGCAGCGCAGGTGTTGCAGAGCCAGGTGGAAATTGTCCCTCTGGTGTGGCTGTGTCTTGAAATCCCTGCCCGATTCTGGCTACCTTGGTGCCAGCATGAAGTCAGCCTTCCAAAGCGAAATTGGAGAATGGCATTAGTTCAAGGAACTGCAGGGGCTTAAATTACGAGAGAGAATGTACGACTTTGGCATGTGGACTATAAATCCGTGGAGAGGTGTCAAGACTGAGGCACGACCGGGTGCGTTCGCGGTGCCACTCGCAATCGGAGTTAAATAAACGGAAATCGTGAGCTGAAATAAATCGAAGGTAAAACTAACAGGATCACGGGACAGCGAAAGGTAACTTGAAGTCACTTCAGAGTTTAAAGGAAGCAGAATTCCTATTGCTTCTAATTCGACATGGAAATCGAAGTAGGCAGTTAAAAATGATAGAATAGAAAAAATTATGGCCTTGATCAGTTCACGGCCTGACCCCCTGCACCCCCCGGCATTCCTGCTCTTTGGAAAAGACCATGTGCCGGATCGCTTTTTCTTTCCTCAGGAGAGCAATAGCTAGCTGCCGTGGCTGTGCTGTGTGCATCCAGCTGTGGACTTCGGGAGGTTGTTGCCTTTCCCTACAACTGTCCAGAGATTTATCCCACCGCTACTTGGCACGGCTTGAGAGGCTGAACCGCTGCTGAGAGCCTTAAAATAGTTCAGGTAAAATTGTCGCAACTTCCTTGCCAGGCCCCAAAAGCTTTGTCAAGGAGCTCTGCAGGATCCTCCTTCGCAGGACACGGGCTGAGATCAGGAAATGAGCAAGGCAAGTCAGGATCTTTAAAGGAGGGCTTTAAAAACTGTCTCTAGTGCAATTAACGTTTTTCTAGATAATGCCGACATCTTGACAAAGATTCATACTAGATAGATATAGTTTATTGGTGGCACATTGAAAATGAATTCTGCCCGTGCTCTGGTAGGATATGTGTGCTTATGTTTTGAATGTTCTGGTTTTTCACCCACCTGAGCAGAGAACACCCAGTTTTTAGACGCTTGGCTCCCCCAGGATGATAGTGATGGTTAGAGTAAAATAAAAAGTGAAAGCTCTGCAAATATCTTACAGCACGCTAAAAATCTTTAGTAATATTTTTATTTTCCTTACAAAGTAGGTATTTCCTTTTCTTTTGTTTTCCTGTAGCTCTTACGTACACTACAAGAGCAGAAAGATTTCTCTTGAGCGAACAAAACCTCCGTTAGCCTGGTTTTCTTGAGTAAGTTTCTATTCCTTTCAACTTACAGTTAAAAATATATATGGTAATACAGAAGTTGAATGGAAATCCTGAGGTTTATTTCGCAAAGCTTTCATACAGTTAATTAAGGCCAGTTCAGGTACAAATATGTTGGAAAGAAAAATTCATCTGTGTACCAAAAATGAAATCCCTCAATTCAGCGATGCCTGTGGCTCCCACCATCATAGTATGGTCTTCTGATACGCTTAATGTTTGCATGTACGGAAGGTGGAAAATGCGTTACCAAAAGGCAGCCAGAACTAAAGTCTTCCCAGCTAGCTGTACTTTCTGCGCTATGGAACAGATCTAGAAAACCTTGGAGAGATTATTGCAGCTCTGAAAAATCTGAATATTGGCCTAAATTAATTAAAACTTTATAAGAAGTGATATGTGCATGAACACATGAAGTATAAAATCATTAGCTGACCACATGGTAAACAAACTAGGGTGTTCTTTTATTATTCTCACTGTTCTAAAGAAAGCAAGGATCAGAATTTTCTTCTGATTTGTACTGTCCGAAATGTAAGTCTTTAAGCTCCAGCTAAATAGCTACTTCTTGGGCGGGGGGAACCAACCCAAAACCAAATCAGCTTCTAGTAAGTAGTCAAAGGTTGCATTTTGGGTTTCAGAACAGTTCAACAGAGAAGAAAATTAATGGACCCTCAAGGCTGCGGCTTGAGGAGTGTAACCTGGGGCAGGTGGCAGCGATTCAAAGAGGGGAGATCCTCCGTGATGTGGCAGTAAGAGGAGCGGGCAGGTGAAATTCCAGGCTGTCCTGGCTGTTGCACAGTAGCTTCCGAATGTCAGGAGCATTCAGTGGATGTATCTACCTGGTGGTGTTGCTGCAAGCATTAAAGCCGCAATGGGCACAGACAGTAAATGGATTCTGTTGCTAAGTGCGGTGGCATCAAACAGTGAACAGAACTAAGTCACAGACTTTCTTTGGGAGGAAAAAAGAAACCTCAAGCCAAGCCAGTGGGTAAACAGCTGCTGCCAGGCTCCGCTGCGGCCAGAAACCATGTGTCATCAGCATGGCAGCAGCCCACTTGAAACATTTATTCCTCAGCAGCTGTGAAGAAAGAAATGTAACCCCCGCCAGTATTTGATCAGTTGTGTCCAACTGCAATAGTATCTTCCACTGTTCCTACCGTCATTTTGACATCTGCGAATCTAACAGAGGAAGTAATTTCAAAGGTAATGCTTTGCTAATGTGCTTTCTTTTCAACAGCTAGCAAAAATGTCATTTTAAGGGAGAGGCTGCTTCAGTTAAAGATGTTCCCAAAGTTACAGTCCTTAGAGTTTTTGTGGTTGTATTATTGCTTCACCACAGCCATTTGTATCCTTATTCCTTCTCCCTTAAGCTGTAATCCTCCCGTAACAAGAGTTTGTTCTGTCTGGACAGTGCACAAAGTTTTTGGCTACTTTACTATTGCGCAACTGATTCTTTTCACCTTTGATTCAAATACAGAAGTCTTAAAAAAAACAAGCACAGAGTTGCCATTAGTTCTCTCTGTTCTTGACGCTGTTTTGCTATTAAATACTGAACACAGTCAAGTAAAGGAACAAAGTATATTACAAGAGATCACCAACTGTATCATACATTTAATAAATGAACTGGGATCCATACACCAAAAGAGAACATTGTTTACATAACGAAGTGGAAAGCAAAAACACTACCTCTCTCGCTAGTAATTTTTTTTTACCTATGGTATACCAAGTTATACAATATATTTATAGGTTACTTCCAAAATGTTTTAAACATCTAAATTTTGCATTCCCTTGCGTTAAAAAAATTACATATTAATTACTCTGGAAAGTTTCTGAACTCTGTTTAGCAGCAAATCTCCTTTCTTGATGGTTTCTTGGTACTGCCAGTTCTTGCTATCAGGCCTAGGAATTGGGGG
>VYZM01012925.1:1461758-1512994 GCA_013398915.1 Dromas ardeola | reverse complement strand
GCAGGGCGGCCCATAGGGGGCGGGCGCGCGCAGGCTATAGGGTACCGTGTCTATAGGTGCGGCGGGGGCTGTCTGTGCACGCAGCGCGGGCTATAGGGGTGCGGGCGCAGGCAGCCAGCTGTTGGGGCTGAGCGTGCGCCGGCTATAGGGGCTGCAAACGCACCGGCTGTAAGGGGTGCGGAACAGCCGTGGGGGCTATAGGAGCTGGGCGCACACGGTGCAGGCTATAGGGGCCGGGCACGCCCGGTGCTGGCTGCAGGAGGTGGGCACTCCGCGGTGCAGGGTATAGGGGCCGTGCGGGCGCCGTCTATAGGGGATGTACGTTGCGCTGTCCCCGCTGTCGCTGCGGCTCCGGTGCGTTTTGCTCCGGTTTCTCTAAAAACGGCTTCTCAGGTGCTCGGTGCGTTGGACGCGGGGCAGGGAGAGAGGTTTACACGGGATCCCAGCTTTTGCTATGGAAAAAAAAAAATAAATAGTAGGTTTGTAGCCTTCATAGTTGAAGAAAAAAGCTGGAATGTGCTACCCCAAAGCATGCCCGTGGCTCAGAAAAATAAATAAAAAGGGCTTAAATGCCCCATGTTTTGGTTATATCTCACCCGGGTTGGGGAGGTGTCGCTCCTGACCTCTGTCCCACGTTGCCACCTACTTTGTATTTAGTTTTTCTTAACGTTTCTCCATCTCGATATTAAACATTTTATCTTTTCTGGCATCTGCTGGTACCAAGGTCCTGGCCACGAGGAGCCAAGCTATGCCCGTGGGCAGGTGGCATCAGGGACGGGTGGCCACCACAGGTCACCCCCACCATCAGCCCCGGTCCTGGCCCTGCAAAGTCTCTGTGCCGATGGACCGGCCCCAGGTGGGCTCCTCCAGGTGCTTTTTTGGTTTTAAATGATGTCTTTTGCTGGAATTGGGTTTTTGTTGATGCCTCTATTTTGGGGTTGGGTTTTTCATCCAGATCATGGGAGAAACTGTTCCGGCACGGTGCATTCCTAAGATTGGCTTCTTTATATTGGGTGGGAATTATTTAGAAGTTTGCCGTAAGGAACTGCTTGCTGCATTTTTTGATAAATGTTAATATTTGTTATGTTGATTCTGATTTTTTTTTTCCCTTCATTTAAGTCATTGGCTTGTAGTTCTAGTGCTTCAGAATACAATAAAGGAGAATCTGTGTTTTAAGTTGGGTAGCTCCGTTGTTTTTTCTTTAGGAGCAGGGTTGGGGTTTTTTGCCTTCTGTTTCTTTTTTTTTTTTTTTTGAGTTGCAATCTCTTTTGTATTGATTGCGCAATAAGGAATTGCTTTGTTGCTTTGCGGAGAACTGCACGTACATCTTTTGCAACAGTGTTTATGTTATTTGCCTGTTGGCCTTTGCGTTTGCTCGGAGAACTGTTAGATTTTTTTATGACAGACCCTTTTAGGCCTCTCGCATATTTTTCTCTTGAATCTCGTCCCCAGCTATATTTCTTGGGCAATGTGCTCTGGCACTGCGGTATGCTGTTTATTCTTAGCGTGCCTTGGTTAGGAAGAAAAGGCTGGTTGGGTTTGTTTTTTTTTTCTCTGCGAAGTAAGGCTGATGTTTCATACGCTCAGGCACTGCACTGGGATTAGCTCACAAAAATTGAAGAAGAAGAAAAAAAATTGAATCGGCTCCAACGTCCAGTTATTGCAGCCGATCTCTCCAGTGCTGGGTGGAAGGTGGAAAGTATGTGCAGCTCCCTTGTAAGCAGATAACCTGGCTGTCACCTTAGCTCTTTTCCTAATCCCTAATCAAGATTGGTTTGCAGCCACAGCTGGAGGTCTGCATCTCTTCCAACATTCACGTCATTCATAACTATTATAGCTCTGGCCATTCTTACCGTCCGCTGAGATACCCACGCCCGGTCAACGTCGCTGCGTTTTTTGGCATCCCCAGTTCATTGTGACAGTAAAAGCCACAATTTCATTATGTGCTGTGGGAGAAAGAAGTTTTTCGTTCTCCTTTTTCTGGATTTACTGCTTGTTAATTGCCCCCAAAATAAGTTGCTAGGTGTGAGAGGAGTAAGGGAGGCAAATTTTAATTTTTCTGGGTTTAGTTGTTGCTAAAATGTTGTGTTTTGTTTTGTAACCATATGAAACAGTAGTTAATTAAAAACCCCCAGCGTTTATTGTCTGTAAATATTTGCCCACATTTTCATATTTATGTATGTTTAAGCAATAACTGGGAGCAAGGGAGCTGGCTACGCGCACGTGACGTTCCCTGCTAAACATGAAAGGAAATTCAGAGAGAATATTTATATCTCAAATATTTAGATGAAAAAATAAGGCCTTGTGGTGACTGTAATTCTCACGTGGCCATACAACTTTCAGATGGATCTAAATGAATAAATACTTTTTTTTTTTTCTCAAAACGGACCTCAAGTGATTGCTTCCTTCCCTGCAAGATGCGGCGGGGTTCCTGTGGTGGCTCCTAGGAACTCTAATGCTGCTCTTTTATTGAAGAGTGACAGCACGGATGTGCTGCAGGTTCTTTTAATGGCATAAAATACCCAGGTTATCTGGCTGAAAGTAGGTGCCAGCCTCTTCAGCAGCTGTCAGGAGCTTCTCAGCACCTCCCTATGGCTCTGCACCCACAAAGCACCGATCCTGCCTGCCCTCCTGCTCCCACCAACCCCACAAGTGGCTCCGGTGGCATCCAGAGCATCCGAGGAGGTCTCCTCTGCCTGATGGCAGTTTTGGAGCGGGACAGGTTTGCCAGCCCTTCTGGCCATGCAGTCAAGCTTAAAAATAGCAAAATACAGTGGTATTTGCCACTGCTTTGCTCTCCAGCATTGCCTTTCATCTAGCTGATGGCTGCGCTCCTCTCACAGGGAGCGGAGATCTCCCACCCGCTTGTCAAATCAAGGGGTGTTGTGGATCGCCGGTGTCTGAGAGGTTCAGACAGGTTGACTTTTCCTCCTGCAGCAGTGTCTCCCTCTCCCAGGGCGGTGCAGACCCCACACTCCCCCAGTGATGCTCCTGCACACGGGGAGCTTCGTTTGCTCCTTGTAGGTCCCGAGCGGACACATCTTACATGGTCAGCACTCCCGGCAGTGGCAGGTGATCATCCCAATGAATGCCATCCTCCCTGTTATCATTTTTACAGCCATGGGAGGCCCAGATGGAACTGGAAGTGCAAACATGGATTTCCAGATCTCCTCCTTCCCTAGTAGTAGCCGTTACTAAATGCTACCCGGAGCAAGGCGGCTCCCCGTGCCCCAGTGTGGGGTTGCTCCTTGTCATGTCCTGGCCAACCCTTCACTCTGGAAGCCGTGTCTGGGCCAACCCGATATCCATCGAGGCACATGGGCTGCAGTGTATCCGATGGCAGCTGAACAGCCACAAGATGACAGTGTTTCAGAGCAATAACTGCGCTGCGGCTCTAACCGCTGGGTGTTCGCTTTGCGGGGCCGGGTTTTTTTCTCCAGCGTGCAGAGTGAAGCCCCGCTATGGCTAAACGCTACCCGAAAGCTTTGGGGACCGCCAGCCTTCTGCAGGGGCACAGCTGGGACAGGCCACCTGAACCCTGCCGTGTCCCCCTCCCCAGCCACCACCTGGTGTCCAGGACCCTGTGCCCGGCCAGACGGTGACTTGCTGCTCGCAGGGAGACACCCGCTGTGGCAGTGGCTTGCAATTTTCATTGGTGGAGCCGGGACCCTGGCTGTCGTTGCTCCCTCTGCTTGTCCCACGCCACTGGGCGCGGGGGCTCCTCTCTCCCTGCCAGCAAATGGAAAAGCTCACCCCACCTCAGAGTACGTGGCACCTGCCAGCAGCAGGTCACAGAATCCCTCTGCTTGCCTCTCCCAGGAGGTCCGGTGGCCCTACCTGGCTCTCCTGGGCTTCAGAGGCAGGAACCACCCCGGCACTCTGAGCATCCTCTGCCAGTAGATGGGACCCAGATGAGACCCAAGTGCCGCTGAACAGCTTTGCTTTCACAGCGTAAAAGGTGTGAAGGGTCCTGGGAGCTGGTTGGTGTGTCCCTGCTGTCACAAAGAGCTCCTTGTGCACAGCCATCACACCGCGAGCTCCAGGCTCACCTCGGTAATACCAATTACCCTTTCTTAACCTTGCTGTGATCCTCAGACTTCAAGGCCGATGCACTCGTTTCATTTCCAGGGCTGTTTTAACTTAACTTTGGAAAAGATGGCACTTGAGTCACGTCTGGCTTCATTCTTCATCCTTCAGCAGTGGAAGTGTTGACAGCAATGCTCACAGCTGCACTGTCTAAACCTACAGGTGTTAGGCATTGATTTCTTCCCAATCAGCTCTGAGAAGTTACCTGTTTTCATAAGTAGTTATTGTTGGCATAGATGTGGCTCTCATCTCTGGAAGTCTGGCTCTTAGAAATAAGGGTCTGTGCTAGCGAGCAGTGAAAGGCAGAGGTCAAGCCCTCTGCCAGCGCAGCCCCGCTGGCTGGCTGCTGTTGGACAAGCCCTGCCACAAACGTAAGGAGAGTTAGAAAACAGCCTTGGAGTGGGATTTCTGCATCTCTTGACCTCCCTGGTGTTGTTTTGTCACCCTCTCTGTGTTGCTAATTGCAGCTGATCAGCCAGGTATCTGTTTCACTGCAATTAGCAGTGTCTTTTATTTATTTATCTGAACCTTTTCAAATCAGTAAATCCTTCCCCACTAGCACATCAGGATGCTTCGGAGGACAAGGTTTCACGTAGTCCCCAAATTAAGTCTTTTACAGTATTAAAAATCTGTTAGTCAGGGTGTTCCAACAAGCAGCATGTTAGAGGGAGTTTATTACCCTGGGAAGACAGGATAAAACCGCATCATTAATAGAGACCTGAAAAGCTATTAATATCTAAGGGCCATGAGAAATCCAGCTGGCACGTGGGGATGGGATGGCGGGGGAGCCTCCTCCCGCAGCAGCCCTGGGTGCAGGGGAGGTGATGGCACGCTGCCGCCTCAGCCTGGATTTATTTAACACCATTCCTTTTGGAAATATTGGAGGGAAAGCTCTTTTTGAACAGGTGAGAGCCACGAAAACATACGGACAGAGACAGCTGCTGGGTGAAATGGCTTGTAATGGGGAGTGGGAGAGATTGCCGCTGGCACCGGGAAGGGAAATTCTGGTGTCTGTCCCATCATCAGACCAAGAGACACTGAGAAGGTGTTTGTAGAGATGCATAAATGTGTGCACATGCCAATGATTTATGCTTGAACCTTTTACTTGAGGTCCTGTACTCCAGCCCCGCTGTGTTTAACGCAGACTGGTGGATGCAGGCGTTGCGTGGTCTGTAGGAAATGGTGGCCTGCGGGCCTGAATTTCAACATGAGGTCTATTTACTGCGTCTCTTTTCCTCTGTACAGATTTACTTTCAGAAAATTGGTACTCTAGACCAACCCGCTGGTGTATTTGTTTCATACGCAGCAGCAGCACCCAGGACATAACCAGTGTTTCCCATGACAAACGGTGTGAATATTGTCCCAGACTGGTGCTGGATCTGGCCCTTGCTTCCCCACATGGAGCAGAAATATTGATCCCTCCTCCAGACTCATGTGGCAATTTTTGGGGGTTACCATCCACAGGGTAAGGTCTGCTGCTTCTTAAGGTATCGTATTGCACGTAGAAATCCACAAATCTTTATTAAGATTTGTCAGCTCCAGCTGTGTGTCTGTATCTGCCTTTGTTTTTTAGGTAATTTGTGCTGTACACTTTCACCACATGATTGCTTTTATTGTATGCGGTTCCTTCTGTTGGGCACTTCTCTGTTGACTATGATTACTACTGCATCAACTGAAAATGCTCCTGTACTGTATAATTAACTTTATCTGCTTTGCTACAGTGCTCCTCACTGGTAATTACACACACTTCAGCTCTTTCACTGCATTTCTAAGACTTTAAGAAGTGCTGATTACTCTTGCCCAGTCTCTGTCCAAACTGGAGGGTTTTTACATGTCTACAATTATATCTTTTTCCTTGCAACAACTCTGCTGTAATCTGGATATTGATTATAGCACATATAACATGATCTTTAAATAAACCATCTGTTTGGAATTCATTGGGGTTTACATGTGCCGTTAGCAAAAAGCTCATTTAAATCCTCAGGTTGTTGGCCGGTTGATGTGATAGTTATCAGTTTACTGAGATAATTTGAAATGGAGAGCAAGGATTTTGAAGTATTTCAGTCCTCTGGGGAGTTACTTCATTTTCCTCCTCCTCAGCTCAGCCTTGTCAGCCTTCCCTGCGGTGCCTTCGCGCCTTTTGTCCTTTGATGATATTTTTTAAGCCTCTTTTTCTAAGGTAATAGTCTCATGCGATTATACCCTCTGCCCATCAGTCTGTCTTTCTGTGCTCTAACGCGTTTGAACCCCTTGGTCAACTTGAACCAAATTTTGTAGATGTCGTGAGCTCTATACAATGTCCAATTCCCTGAAGTTACGTGCAGATTGGGTAGGGCAGATCCCAACTGGAGAGGATCGGCTGTTCTGGCTGCAGCGCCTGGTGCTAGCAATGCCTTTTGTTTAGCTGGCACTTAGGGAACGTGGCCAGCAGTGAGGACGGCTGTGTGGCCATCGTAGGCTACACAGAGAGATGGGAAATATCTAGGCGTGAGGCACACAGGAAGGAAGAGCTGGGAGCATTGCCGTGGTGGGGATGGGGGCGAAGTGGGGAGAAGGGGTATGGGCTCTGTGGGAAAGCAGCCTTCATCCCAGCCAGCATCCCTGACTGCTTCCAGAGCAGCAGCTGCCGCTGTGATTACAAATATTGATGTGTTTTCCACAGCTTCTTTTCAAACACACAGCCTCATTTATTTATTTATTTATTTTCAATCTTTACAATGACAAGTCGTTTTCACATCATGGAAAGAAAGGCGCTTGCCTGAGAAGTGTTGTCTAACTTCTACTGAGATCTCGTAGCAAACCAGGCACACATTTATTAATCAAGGGAAGTGGTATTTGATGCAAACACCGGTGCGATGATTTAACATCATGTTGTCTTTTAAAATAAACCCAGTGGTGGAGCTGATGCAGTCTGAACGTCCTGCTAAGTTCACAGGGCAAGGTATTTCTCTAAAACATATGGGAATGTGGCTCTGGCCATTGCTGCAGGCTGTTGGTGTACCTGGAGAGCATCTACCAAATGCCCATTGACTTGAACATCAATTTAACTGAAGAAGCTGCTCTTGTTTCCTTCTCCTGAGTGCACCATGAGTCCCAGAGTGAGTAGGATTTGAGGGTAGACACAGCGCTGTGCTGTTCTGCCCTGGCACCGATCACCCAAAGTGTTGTACTTTTACTAATGGGCAAGTTGCTAGCCTGAGAAACTTTAGTTTGGGTGAAAATAGCTGGATTATTACCTTGCGGGGGGGTGGTGGTGGTTATGGTGCTTTTAATAAGTGTGCAGAAAAATCAAACCATCTGGAACTGAGAGTCCATCTCTGTGTGCAGTGGTGGAGGATGCTCCTCGGCTGATGGAAACCGCTTCGCCATTGCACAGAGGGGTCTGAGTGACTTTGGGAAGGGGAGAGCTCGGATGCCCAAGTACCTCCGGTATCTGTCTTTCTTTTATTTGGAAGGCTAACCCTGCTTTAAGAGAATAGGAATATCCTTCATCCCATAGAGGTGAAGAAAACGCTCTGGATGATTTACATCATGTCTCGGGATCAAACCTTCAAAGGTCAGAGAGAAGGGCCTTAAGCAAGGAAAGCATGATTTAGCCCTCTATAAATGCTAGTGTTATTAGTGGTATTACAGCAAAGTAGGTAACTTTTGGTTGCATATTTAATCTTCTTCAGCTGTGATTTGACATTATTGAGTAAAAAACCCCTGTGTAATTACTTTCCTTTTGGTGTCTTGCTATGTTGTAACTGCTCAGAAGTAAAGAAACCTGTGCCTCAGTGGTATTTGATAAATGCTTGGTTAGTGCCCTGTAAAGCCCCGGCTGGCTGCAGCGTTCAGCCTTTGCTGCCGTGGTTTTTATCCATCCATTTCCTAATTGGGGCTGCATTTAACTCTTCTTTTGTAGCTGATTAGATTTGCCTTTTAGGTGGGGTTATTTTTCTCTGATTTCCATTTTCCTTTCATTTCTCCCCTGACTTTCCCCTCCTCATCTCTTGCTCTCTGGACCTTTCTTTTTTCCCCTATTCTTTGCATTTGGTGGTAGCAATCACCTCCTCTGGTAAATGAGATGGTTGTCCTGCTTTTGCCTCCTTTCGGGGTGTAGTTTGAGTTTCTGATCGTTATATTTTACATGGCGTGGATATGACCAGCTTCTAAAATCCCCCCCCCAACTCACGTGGACCCAATGTGATGCTGAAGCACTTCTCAGGTATTCGCCCTTGAACCAACCTCTTTTCCTCTTTTCGTCTTGCCTGCTGAGACGAACTGCTTGGCAGTTATTAGTGCACAGACACCATTCGCTTTTGCAGGATTATTCCCGTTTATTCACTGCTTATTCCAATGTGATATAAAAAATGGAGTGGGATTATCCTGGCCCCGGCCAGCAGCGTGTGCTGGTGAGTGATATATCATATATTCTGCTACTCCTTGCATCTTCCAGCTAACATTTTTCCCTGTTACAACTCAATTCTTTCCTCTCTAGGTGCAAAATTGCCCTTTAATGTTTTCCTAGCGTGGCCTGCATGGCCTTACCTCCACATTTCATCTATTTTCCTCCGTGTTTGCGCTGAATCCTGCCCAGCCGTTCCCAGCACCGTCCCACGGAGGTTGTACCCGCTGCTCTGCTCTCCGGGCTGGCACCCCGTGGTCCTTCCCCTGCCCCTGCAGCTCACGCGCATCAGCCCACCGGCAATTTGGGCTGGACGAATAACCCCGGACGCGCCAGTGTCCGTCTGGCGTGGGGAGGTGTTCCTCACAGCAAAGAAAAGGCACTTTGTGAAATGCGGTTTGCTGCTCTCTTGAGCAGAGACAAAGGTGTCCTGGTCTGTGGCCATCAAATGCTTGCTGTTAATTGCAGGATACCTCCCGGTCGGCTGGAGGCTGTAGCCCCACTTTCGGAGCTCTCTGCAGACATGCTGAACACCCTGTTTCATGGGTTTTCTGATTATTTCAGCTCTTTGGCACCCATCCATTGTGCTGTTGGGTGGCTGGATCTCACCCTCAGTGTGTATTTTCTGGTCATAGCCATCCTTGGTCAGATGCCATTTAGACACGGGTCCAACTCATCAAACAACTTGCGTTCCTGCTGGAGGCCTTGGACTTCAGTCAAGTTAACCACTGAGAAACCCTCTCGGCTTCGGTTTGATGCAGGAAGTATTGGGTTTGTGCCGGCTTCTTTTTTCAGTATTATTTTTTCAGTGGTGTGTATCTACAGTGTATACATATATATGCATGCACACTGTATACTCTATATAGTTATATATATAACGATATATACACACTGTACTGTATATATGTAATCACACACATGCATGAGTCTATCTATCTATACATATGAAGGTATGCATATAATAAAGTTTGCAGGAGTCTTACTTGCATTCATTTTCCTCTCAGCTTTTTTCTCCTGGAGTTTTTGCTGAGCCATAATTTTCTGTTTTGCCCCATTTTGCCCTTTAAAATCCATTTTCCAAGAGCATCTAAAATTACTTAACTATTTAGTCAATTGACTTTTAATGTCTGGAACATTTGCAAAGAAACATTCCTGGAGCAGCTGTTTTCAGCTACCTTTTTCGTACCTGCTTGTGTTTTGTGCTACTTTACTGGTAGTTTCCATGACAATTATCCCCAGAGTAAGAGGCAGCCTTGCCCTCGGTTGCTGTTTTGCAAAGCTGCCCTTGCTCTTGTCCGTCTGAGAATCTGACTGCAGAAGTTCATGCTCAATTCAATTTTTTTATTTTCATCTCTCCTGTACGTCCCACTAGCACTAGACGGGTGCTGCAGGTTACCATAATATATAACGAATCTATGATTCTGTGTTGCGTTCAGCATATTGTCATGGAAATGATTCGGAGGGCAGAGCCATCTCATCCTCGAAAGGAGCAGCGTATTCTGGCTAGTGGAAGAGGACACATCACCCATGGAAGGACGGCAGCCCCGTGTAGCCAGGTTTGGTACCCGCTAGAATGAGAGAGGAGGGTGGCAAGAGCAGGTTTGGGTGCCGGCTTGCGCAGAGCCCGAGCCCTGGCTGGCTCCTGTCTCCGCTGCCATCCCAGCACCAGTTTGCCCGCCAGGACACAGCCCTGCCCGGCCACATCCTCCCTCCTGGGCACATTGCTCGACTGCCACTCTCCTACTGCAGAGTTGTCCAAACGTGAAAAAAGTATTTTGAATATTTTGAACCCTATATTGAATATTTCAACATCTTCTAATGTTTTTAGCATCTTCTTGGTGTTTTCTTTTGGCTCATTCCCCTTTTGCTGTTTTCTCCATCCCACCTCTAGTGACTCTAGTGACTACAGGAAAGCTGGGGAGGGACTCTTTATCAGGGAGTGTAGCGATGGATGACGTTTTAATCTGAAAGAGGGGAGATTTAGATTAGATGTCAGGAAGAAATTCTTTACTCTGAGGGTGGTGAAGCACTGGCCCAGGTTGCCCAGAGAAGCTGTGGCTGCCCCATCCCTGGAGGTGTTCCAGGCCAGGCTGGACGGGGCTTTGAGCAGCCTGGTCTAGTGGGAGGTGTCCCTGCCCATGGTAGGAGGGTTGGAACTGGATGATCTTTAAGGTCCCTTCCAACCCAAACCATTCTATGATTCTGTGGTTCTATGACTCACAGCCATTCTTGAAATGCCAAGCAGCAATCCTTTGGTGTTATCCTTAATATATTACCTTGTTATCCCTGTCTTTTCAGTCTGGTACAAATAACTCTGAGCTGTTTGTATGGTCTACTCTCAACCCTACCAATCCCTCCTCACCCTTTCTGTGCATCGTTTTTTATTTTAGCTGACCGTTTTCTCCTATTTTTCCAAACGCTGTGTCCTTTCATTCTTACCTACTCGCGTCCTTCCCTCCTGCCACCCCCAGCTTCCTCTCCTGAATCCACTTAAGTGTAATCTAAAACACACTGCATGAAAGTGGAAGCCCAGAGAAATATTTTCTCTGGCTCTTGCTAGCACCTTGTGATGCCAGCGAGCTCTGAGACAGTGGATTCTCAACCCTGCAGTAAAACGAGCCTTTCCCGTAAGTTTAAAATTTGAGTCTGTCTCACGAACTACAGTCAAAATGATTGTCAGCTCAAAAAGCCCCTTTTAACTAAATTCAAAGGAACGCATTCAGAGCAGATTTTTGAATTTCCACCATGATAAAACTAATTACAATTACCAGCCTGTTACTGAAACAGAAAACATCCAGAATGCCACAATATTTGAAGTTATATTTTAAGGAACAAACATAACAGATCAGAGAAAAAAGCTTCAAAGTCCAAAGTGATCGTCTTCTTAAACAGCCTTAATTGCTTGTAAGATAAATGGGAATGAAGAACTAGGGAAAAGAGAGAGCCTTGCAGATAACCCACATGGAGAATGGGATCTGCTATAGCAAATGAGCTGTGTGTGATCCAGTACTGAATCATCCCGAATTCCCAACCCGCCTGCCCAAATGCCACCTACCAACGGACCAACCCACCTCATAGCATGCCAGGGAGACTGAGAAGGTCCCATTTCAGGTAGTTATGGGATAATGAATGCTCCTGCTGGCTACCGAGAGCAGCTCTTCAAAGCTCCATAAGTGTTTATTCATCCTCCTAGTTCCTCTTAGTCATCTCTCATCCTTAGTCAGATGAAAAGCAGAGTTTTGCAGCCATGCTGGGTGAATCGCTCCACCCTGTGGGAACAAATTATCCCAGTTCTAGCAAAACCTTTGGGTGCTTGCCAGCAGTGTGTGGCCCTCCTTGGGCGGGGAGGAAGATCTCGGTGATATGTGAGGCTGAGCTGCTCGGTGCATTTTTTCCCAGCTAGCTCAAAAAGTCCACTTCTCCCTCTGGAAGGCTTTTTTTTTTTTTTTTTAAATAAGTTATTTTTAAATGACTGGCCAGTTAGAGCCTTGGCTTGTTTCACTGTCTGCTGGAGGTGACTCCACAGGTGCACTTTTGCTAGTCTGATCCTTGCAATATATTTTGTTCACCATCAGGTCCAGCCCAGCCACAATGCTCTCTGGGCGATATTCCTTATCTGATGTGTCTCACCAGGACCTGGAGACTCCTCGTTGTGAGTAGCTCCAGCAACAAGAGGTTAACCCCACTTTCCCAAGGGTCGCTAGTGTTTGATGCTCTCCTGTCCTCGTGCTCCACTGTGTATCCAACCCTAGGGCCTTGGGACAAGCCTTGGTAAGAGCTGCGTTTCCAAAATGCCACGTGCTTAGGGCTGTACCCAGCAGCTGATTGTGCCAAGGTGCCCAGCTGGGCTCTTCCATGAGCAGTGGCCAGCTGCCTGGTATGCACAGTGCCTATCTGCACCTCTTCACAGGCCAGCCCAGCTGGTGGGATGGGCTATGGAGAAGTCCAAGGAGTGGCAGAAGAAATGAGAGGAAAGGAAGCAGTGGAGGACCGATACCTACACTCACCACCCCACCGTGTCCTGCAGCTTTGCCTCAAAGCATTCACCAGGAGCGGGGCTGGGGGTGGGACCACTAAAACCAGGGGTGGGGTGAGTGATGGGGAGCCAGAAAGAGGAGAGAAAGCATCCAGGCTGGTGAGATGGGCCTGGGGATCGCGGTCAGAGCTGGAGCTCCCAAACTGCATCTTTCCGTGTGTGGTTGGACTTGCCCCAGTGCCCCAGGGATGTGGATTTTGGGAGCAGTCACGGCTCACTGCCTCTCGAGCTGTGGTGTTTATGGCCGGCTATGCTTTTGGCACACGGATCCTGTTTCGGCTTCTCCCCAGATGCGTGATTTGGGTATGACTGTTCCCTGCGGCACAGGGGTCCGCTCCCAAGGTCCGAAGGCTGGGAGGGCATTGTTGCCAGTGGCTTCCCCAGCATCCCTTCCCGATGATGATGGAGCCAAGGTGTGGCTGCTCTGTGGTCCCCTTCTGTCATTAAAAGCCAGCTGATATTTTATTCCAAGTTAGACTAACGATGAAAATGTGCCGGGCACTGGAAAGAGATGTCTTAAGCACACAAAGCAGCTTACAAGTCTGAGAAGAGAGGAGGGAATTTTTCATTTGGCAGAACGACACGCATAGCGAGCGCTCTTGTTTTTAATAAGCTCACAAAGCTTTCTTGAAAGCCAGGGATTTTTTTTTTTTTCCATCCTGAACACATGAGGTATTTTCATTTCATAATGAATGCATGTTATGTCCAACTTCCAAAAAGCATTTCGCATGAAAAAAAAAAAAAACAGACTTTTTCAGACGCTGAAACGAACAGGGTGGAAGTAATCATGAAACAAAATGCTGGAATATTTGCTCTGTGCTCGGAGATTGTGTGGCATCTTTTATTGTCTGAAACAGCACCAGATAATAATCATACGTGCAAATCTCTCAGACTGGGGCAACGGGGAGAGGAGCCAATCTCTGTGTCTCCATAGAGCTGGAAGAAATCTCAGATATTTCTGTTTGTCTGCAGAACAGCTGGGGACTTCTCAGACATGAATCTAATTAAGCATATTCCTTGCCACAAACACTTCAAGTCCTATTTCTGAGATCCGAATATCTTTCCAAAACGAAGCCTTAGGAATATTGCTTTCATGCAGCGTGCTTTTTCTTTTTTTTTTTTTTNTTTTTTTTTTTTTTTCTGGTCTGGGCAAAATTAAATTACAGTTATAGGCTCAGAGCAAAATTTACCGAAGTCAATAATATTGATTGATATCTGGGTATCAGCAGAATGTCATGCATTAATAATAGCTGAATTTAATCCACAGGCCCAGGGGGCTCCCGGCGGTGATGTGGGTATTGGGATCAGCCAGGCTGGGGTAACGTTTGACATTCCTGGTCCTCTCCACCCAGCGATGAGCGTCCTCCCCGCTGCGGGTACTGGAGCCCCATCCCTGCCTCCTGCCCTGCCCTGGGTCTGCAGGTGGTCAGGTTAGGACCAAGACTGAAATATTGAGCATTTTTTTTTCTCCGCTCACCGTATCCCAAGCTATAAAATAGAGCATTTATTTCTCTGTGGGTCAGCTGCCGAGCGGGCAACTGTGCCCAGCTCAGCCCTGCCACCCCCTCGCTGAGACCCCGTGGGAGCCCCGACCCCAGCGCATCTCTGCAAACCACTGCTTTCCAGTCCTGCAGCCACTTAAATCCTGGCTTTCGAATCAACCCAAACCAGACAGAACATTGCTGCTTGCTTCGTTCTGCCTGTTTTGTTTTGTGGCACGAGATTGCCACTGACCTCTCTGCTGCCGGGAAGAGCCCTCTCTGGTTTTCTTGTAGATTTGGAGGATTTTTTTTCCTGCTGGTATTACAGGGAATAAGTTCATCTGAGGAAAATCCCAGTATTGATGTACTGCAGTTTTCATCCACCTGCTTTTTTCTCCTGCTCTCTCTTTAATTCCGCTCTCAATCCAGTTGATGCCAAGCATAAGGCTTGCAGGAGGCTGGCCCTGGGCTTCAGGTCCTGCTCTCTGATGCAATTAAAATACACAGGACAAGGCTTGTCAGTAAAGCCACATACCTTAAGTCCATCTAATACAACTGTAAAAAACAGATAAGCTTTCAGTCACGTAAACTCTTCCTTAAGGTGGTCTCTTATATGCAAAGTTATTTGTCTGTCCTCCTCAGATAGTTTGATTTAGGTTCATTTGCATATACCAAGTATAGCGAAAGGCAGTGAATTCTCCTGATATGTTTTCACTCCTGTAAGAAACGTGATGGGAAGTGGAAGATATGATCATCTCTCTCCCTAGTGGCATCAGTAAATATCACACATATCAGATTAAACCCTTGACATTTTTCCAACAGTGTGAAATTTGCTTGAAGATGTTGGAAAATGAGTTATAGATGTGAAAGCAAGGCTTGGAATATGAATGCAAACACATTAACCCTAAAACCGGTGTAATTTGCTTTTCCCTGATATCCTGGCGCAGGGAGCTGGAAGGTCCGTGGGGGAGAGCTTCCCCCGCGGCGGCAGAGACTGGGGGTGAGTGGGATGTGAGCCATGAGACAGAAGTGCCTCTTGGCTCCTGAATAGCAATGAGTGGCTAAATCCTGCCCAGGGATCCTCAAGGATGCACCCCAGCAGCAGGGTGGAACATCACCCTCTGTAGTGGCTGCCTGGGTGGTTTCAGGTGTATTCCTGCCCCAAGGTCGGGGTGCAAACCTCTCAACCCCTGGGAGGAGCTGCCCAGCAGCTTATGCATGAAAAATACACTTTTCATTTATCTGGAAAGACAAAATCCCTCAGGGGTTACTACAGTGCAGTCACCCACCTGTAAAGGACTTTGGGAAAGGTGAAAGTTGGGGATTTGAGGTGGCGTTGTGTGCAGGACTGAGTCTTTGACTTAGAAGTTAAGGTCAAGACTCTCATATGTCTTATGATGAAGCTGGTTTTAGTTTTTTTACTGCAAAAACTCTCCAGCAGGTTTTCAGATGCTTTTGCCTCCGGTATGCCGCAGTTGAAAGGTGCACTAGGTTAACGATGTTGGATTTTTTCCCATGCTTGCATTCGGAATCTTTCACATGCTGCTGGTGAAACCCAGTCCTGGTACAGGGAGCCCGTTTGAGTGCGTCACATCCCGCTCGGTGCCCTTCAGCCTCCTCCATGGACGTCTGCAGGGCAGCAGTGAGCAGCAGTGGCAGAGCAAAAACTGGGAGACTGTAAAAACATTGCGCATTTTAAGGAACAGGCTAATTTTAATCCAGAGCCATTGTTGTGGCAATTACACTATTCAAAGCAGTTTCGATGCCTCTTATTACCTTCTTCTGCATTATCCTCTTGTCCCCTTAGAGATGACCAAGACAGAACTTGATTGCAACTGCTGCTTGTGAGCGTGGCGGTTCCTGACGAGCCATTAGGAGTGCAGCATCCACTGGAGTTGCCATGGAGATGCCAAGGCTGATTGTAAGCCAGGTGAACCGCTCCTGCCGCCGGCAGAGCACTGCTCATCCCTTCCCGGGGACACGGGCTGCTTGGAGGGGTGGTTGTTGAAATCAGAGCATGGACCGGGTGCTGGGTGGGTTGAGAGGGACCCATGGAGCGCTGAAGCTGTTGGGAGCAATAGAGATGAGCCCAAGACCCACGTCTGCAAATGGAGATGGTCTAATAGGAGGCGTTCACCATGTCTGTAAATGAAATATCCCAAATCTCTGTCCCAAATATCGTGGGTCCAGTCTTTTGCAGATGCTCTCAGGTTGGCCTTGCTGTCCTGGCCGAGAGCTGCTTCGAGGGAGCTGCAGCCAAGCCATCGCCGGGTGTTTATGCCCCCGTCCAAGGAGGAGGTAGCTCTTTCTGGGGTTGTGCTGTAGCGTTGAGAAATCTGGTCTTTCAAAATTTGGCAAGCGGGGTGTAACTCGAAGTGCAGTATTAGCATAAATTAGCTGAGAACACATTTATCTGTGGCAGAGGGAAGGTTGCCGTTTGGCAGCAGGTGGCTTTCTTTTATGCAACAGTTATTCTGTCTTCACTTAATAAACGTCTATCAGATAAAAAGGTGATGCGGTCGACACACGGCTCATCTATTTTTAGATTTGGCATTTGGGAACATGGTGTCACCCGCTTGGACCTGACTGGAAGCGTGTACCATTTCACAGGCAGGAAGGTTGTTCATTGTTAATAAATTTTGACTCATTTAAAGGCAAGATGAGCATAGGTCCTCTCTGCCCCGGCTGAAGGCTGCAGCGTGTGCTCGGCCACTGCCTGCATTTTGTGTGCTTAGGTTTGCACCAAAAAATCAGACTTTTTGCAGCCAGTGCTGCCCTGGGGTGTGGGGAGCCCAGTCCTCTCAGGGTTCAATCTTGGGAGGCCCATTGGACCACGGGGGCATCAGCTGGGATGTATCTGCTCTATGGATACCATTACTTCATATATATCCTACTTTATATGTATATAAAATACATATATATATATATATATGTCTCCTACTTTATAGATATCCTACTCTGAGACCACAATCGTCTCCCTCAAAATTCAAAGTTAGAGCAGTTTTACAGATCTCCGTCATCTGCATGAAGGTCGAAAATCATTTTTTTTTTTCTTCTTTTGAGAACAATAATGGAAAAAATACTACCAGATATGGAAACAGGGTCAGAAAGCTGCGGATAAATGGGGCAGACCATCAAATGAAGTGACAGGAGACCTAATTACGGGATTGAAGCTGTGGGATGAAATAGGTAAAAATCTCACAGGAACTTGTATCTCCTTGTATTTTTCGCAAGAACTTGAAACGCTCTTTCCTCTTCTTGCCTGAGCCTTTTTGAAATCAGTACATTTTTAGCTGAAAGTTGGAGGCAAGGACAAAGTGGCCTTGGCGTTAAACAGCACGTTTCAGTTGTCTAGGAACAGCTGGAGAGGTGTTCGCGTTTCCCTCCTCGTGTTCGGGGTTGGGTGGCTGACCTTGGAAATGTGGGTGAAGTCAAGGGAAACAGTCGGGCTTTTTTCCCACTTTTTCAAACTGGAGTTTATACTCACCACCACCACATGTCCAGTAGTACTTTCTACCATCTACCCAATTCACGTGCTTAATTTAGGAGGACAAAATTATGTAGTACTGAGATACTCCATCATGATTGCAGCGGTCAATTCACCCCAGCTGCTTGCCCTGCCAGGGTGGGATGGGCCACATTCGCAGAGTCGCGTTTGCACGCCTGGGGGCGAGTGTGCACACTTCTGCTCAAGGGTTTGCCCATCCCGAAGCTCAAACTTGCCTGTGCAAATGGCATTTGGCAGGATGGATGGGGTCAGCCAGCCATAAACCTCAGAAATTCAGGCTTCTGAAAGCCTGAAGTACAGGGACCTGCAATTTGAGGGAGGAAATCGGGAATCAGGTTAAGATTGTGTTGAGTAAATGTCCCCACGTGAGTAAATGTCCACTCGTGCTGTGCTCTGGGAGAAGGATAAGGAGCGCGTGCTCTGCAGGTGGGCAGAAGGCTTGGGATGCTGCTGGGCAGTGCGCTGCTCCTGGCTGGCAATTCGTTTGCTCAGTCCTTTGCTGGGAACATAATGGTAATGCATCAGTGAGAGGAAAATATTAGTTTGCGGGTATGTAGTCCGCTCCCACTGTTCACGAGCCTCTTCCTTTCCCAAGGCGCTATGAATAAATAATGTGGTATGAAAATGAAGGCAATGTGGTTATCGGGGCTATTAGACGAAAGCACATTGGGAGCTGATTGAGATCTGGATATTCTGCCTATAGTTTAATGTAGTGGCAACTGGAGAAATCACTTCTCTGGAAGACCATGCGTGCCGGTGGGGAGAGGGTATCTCACCGGTCCTGGGACGTGCTTAGCTTTAGGAAAGAGTGTTGTGGAATCTCGCACCATGTTGATGAAACTTGATTACTGCCTTATCATTCAGAGCTCGAGGGATATATTCATGCTGTTATTATAAGATATTATTTCCTCACAGTTCCTCGTATAAATGATGGAGGCTGTGATGCAGAACTCCCTGTGTGTGTGCAGGAAAGGGAGAGCCTTGTGCCTCTGTAAATGAAAATCCATCTGCTTTCTGTGCTGGAGGTGGATGCTCAGCACAGAGCAAGGGCTGCTGGCTTTGGCTTTTGCAGTGAGCAATGCTCAAGCTGCATGCATGGGAATGGGGAAACTTGCAGAAACTGTTTGAGGACTGAAATGTGGCTCCTCCAGCAGCCCCCTGGATCCTAAAGCTGCCCAACGCAGCAGTTCAGGGTTCCCTGGAGATCCCCTCTGTTTCTGCAGCGGTGCTCGTTGCTGGTTCTGTGGGGAAGGGACAGAGGTGGGAACAAACCAGAGCCATGCTGGGATGCTCACGCTGCCCGGCTATTTCTGGTCCACAAGCCAGGACCCCCGGCAGCCCGCTCCCCCCATCTCACAGAGGGACACCGGTGCCAGGCCAGACCCTTAAACCAGCTTCTTTATTCCCAGCAAACCCATGGACTTGAACCCCTCCTTTGATGCTGGTGGTGCTGGGGGAGATCCCAAGCAGTGCCAGCACATCCCAGTCCTCCCAGTCCTTGGCCGAGTGCGGAGCAGGGGGCAGAGCTGGAGGTGCGTGTTTGGTTGGTGGCTGTGCTAAAGCTATTCAGTCTTTAGCTGCTTCATCAGTGAGAAAAGGGCGAGCGGCGATTCATTGGGAGAACTTTTTGCCATCTTGCCCAAGAGCAGAGTGACAAACCCCCTCGCAGGGATCGGGGGGAACACTGTGAGCTCTCCAGCAGGTTATTAAAAACTCATTTTCATTAGGAAGCAGAAGTCCTGCTGCTGAGAAAGATTGCTTCATGTGAGCAGATTTGGGCTTGCTAATGAGTGTTTTCCACTTCCAGCCACATGGAGGATGCTCTGGTTGTCTTGCCAAAAGATGGGCCCAGGCCACACCAAGGGAAAAGTGTTCCTGTGGGCATCAGCCCTTTTTATTTTTACCATGAACAAACCCTCAGACCTCCAGAGCCCATGTATGCAGGGACGATGTCATGGTTTTCTCTCTGGAGGGAGGACTTGGCTCCTGGAGAGGACCCCGAGCACTTGGTGCTTACAGCATCCCTGCAAGTGTTTGACGTCGGAGCCTTGCTTGCTGCCTCCAAGCCTTGGCACAAACCTCTGCTTAATTTTCTATTATTTTTGCCCATTTGGTTCATTCCTCATCTCAGTTTCCTCCTGTACGTGTGATTGAACCCAATACTGCTCACTGCCCAGTTACGGAGACCTGGAGTATTGCACTGAATGATTTGATGTTAAAGATTTTGTCACCTGTGAAGAAAATTTCCTTTACATATGGAAGGAAAATAAAAATTAAAGCTTCATTGAAAGGAAAAACGTCTTTGAACAATTTTCATTTTACTCTTCATGTCTTTAAACTGCCTCAATATTCTAGTAATAATTTTGGCTTGTTTTGACCTGAAAGAATTGCAGCATTTCTTTTCTGACAAGGCTGACAGATGCTTTGACTGATGCTAGCTAAAATCAGGTCTTTCAGTCTAAGAAATGTTACAACATCATTTGCATACAAACAGGGACCTAGACAAGCACTTGAAAATTTCTTGCACTTGCAAATCCTGACACTTGAGACGAATAAAAGGAATTTTACTCCCTCAGCCCAGCGGATGCTCAGAAATAATGACATTCTCGTCAACATTAGTTTGAAACTCCAAATTATGAAAGTGATACAGGGAGATTTTCGCCTTTCTCCCCCCGCCCCAGACAGGCTCTCCCAACACTCTCCTGGCTGTTAACAAGCAAGGATCATTAAAGGCAGCAATCTCTGGGGCTGCACTAAAGCCCCCATGGGGAGCGATGCTTGTTTGCTCCAGTTCTCCGTGCATCCAAAATCAACTTCCTCTCTTTGTATCTTTCACCGTAAACGATTACGTTTATAAATATGCAAAGATTTGCATCCTCCGAGCAAAACCCTCTGCTGTCACGACTGGGCCAGGTGGTGCAGTCAGGCACGCTCACGCCCATCATTGCCAATTCCGAAATAGGCTGCTGGAAGCCCCTCTGTCAGCAGAGGCGGCTGCGGAACAGGGCAGGCTGCTCCTGCGGGAGATGCTCTGCTGCCCCTGCCCCGGGGGGCTGCCCACCGCGCTGCCGTGTACCCAGCCTGGGGGACAGCCTCTTCCCCTTCCCCTTTGCAGTTCTTCTCCCTTTTCCTTTCCCTTTTTCCCTTTCCCCCTTTCCCTTTCCCCTTTTTTTTCCTTTTTCCTTTCTCCTTTCATTCTCCTTTCTCCTTTCTCCTTTCTCCTTTTTCCTTTCTCCTTTCTCCTTTTCCTTTTCCTTTTTTTCCTTTCCCCTTTTTCCTTTGCCTTTTTCCTTTTTCTTTTTTCCATTTCCGTTTCCCTTCCCCCTTTGCCTTTGCCTTTGCCTTTGCCTTGTCTTTGCCTTTTTCCCTTTCCATTTCCCTTTCACCCTTTCCCTTTTCCCTTTCTCCTTTTCCTTTTCCTGTTTTCCTTTTTTCCTTCTGCCTTTGCCTTTTTCCCTTTCCCTTTCCCTCCCAGGAATGAGCCAGTGAGACAACCCCCAGCTGGGGCCATGCCAGCACCTCGGGAGGGGTGCGCCGAGAGCCCCCCGCGTTTGCAGACGCTGCTGTGCCAGGGTCTGGCCTCCCCTGGCACACGAAAAATTACCATTTCACCCATATTTTACCCAAGGGGGAGGTTTTAATTTAACTTCTCTGTGGTGGGCAAGCAGCGGGCACAGAGCTGCAGGGAGGGCACAGGGCAGCATCGCATCTACTGGCCCAAAATTTGTAAGATTTTCGGGCCAAACCATGAAGATTTTGCAGCAGCTTTGCCCAGCTCCTGTTTCCTCCCCTGTAGCTGTGTGAACAGCACACAGTACGATACGCAAACATTTCACTCGGTATTTTTAAACTGTTTTTACAAGGGCTTATGAATTTAGTAAAACTTGCTAAATATTCATGACCTGCTCACCAGCCACATGAGCTGATGAAGGATAGAGCGGGCTGGGGTGGGGGGATTTACTATTTTGAAGAGTCATCACATAAATTATTCAGCAGCCCTAATCTGACCAGCTGTATTTACTGTTGTGGGCCAAGAGCTCCAGAGGCTGCTGCCTCCCAACACCAACCAGAAATTTTGCTGTTTTGGCGGTGAGTCAAGGTGAGACCCGACTGGGGCGGGAGGACGGGGGAGCTCATCTGAAAGCATCCAGCCCGACAGCAAAGATCGTCATCAGGTCAATATATTAATGGCCTTTCCGCAGGCACTCAGTGGAACCCTTGTACATTGGGAATGAGCCGCTATAATTACAGAGTTGCAGCGTCTCCAGATGTTTTGTATATGTTTCAGCCTTCATTTATTTGTTTTCTGTGCCGAGTTACTTGGGATACTGAAAAATGTAAATAATGAATATGTGATGAGCAGCAAGAATGGATCTCTGCCCTGCTTCGCTCTTCCAAAAAAGCTAATTAAACCAAGTACCAAAATAAAAACTGCTTGAGTCTGCTCCAGCATCAGCCATAAAAGAGTACTCATGAGCAAATAATTGACAATTAAAGCCCGACTTACAGAAAAGAAGAAGAAGAAGAAAAAAAAAATCTTGTATACAGCTGAAGTGAGCGCTTTCGAGCAGCGAGGATCTAAGGGAGGGTTGTGTCGATGGGAAATGAACCATGGCTGGGGGGTGTGTGTGTGTGGGGGGGTGTGTGGGGGGTGATCCCGCTCACACCCAGGTGCCAACAAAACTGGCTCAAACCCTCAGCCAGAGCCACTGGTTTAAATCAGAGCCCTTTTGTCAGCTTCCCTCAGCCAAGGTTTTCAAGCTCCTCGTGGGTAAAAGCATCATTGCGGTGGAGGTTTGGAGATGGGGAAACTGAGGCACGGAGCACCAGCAGGGCCGGCAGCCAAAGGCATCACTGTGGAGGGGGTGGAAGCGGATTTATTAAAAAAAAAGCAGGGCATGTACTAATATATACATTGCCTAATATACATATAGCCTGGCTCAGGGCTAGCTTTCTCCTGCGGGTGATGTTGATACAGGATCCCAGTCTGGAGGACTGTGTGTTTGATTGCATGAATTATATATATATGTGTGTGTATACACACACACGTATATGAATATGTATGTATATACTGTGATCTGATGTGCGCTCTTCACAGCTTAATGCTTTATTTAGACTGAATTAACTTGCTTCACAGGGCTTTGTTTATCCATTTTAATAAATCATCTCTTTCAGGTAAATCTTGCCTTAAGAGTTGAGCATACCCAGAGTCTCCAAGAGCGCAGCAGATATAAATATTTGCATTTACAAACGGGAAAACTCTCCTGAGAATGCTTTAGCAAATGACTGGGTTTGCCTAAAACAGGGAAGCTGGTAATTTGCTGAGTTATTAATAAGACGTGAAGAAGCAGAAAGGTGGAGCCGTAGATAAGGGGTCTTTGGTCACCGAGCTGAGGGACAGTGTGCCATCAGGTGGGTTAAGCCTGTGACCTGCCTTCCGCGGCTCCTCCCAGGCGAGGATGAAGCCTGGAGGCAGATGAAGCTGCTGCAGTTACATGGAAGAAGGCTTGTTGCACACTGCTGGAGTCCAGTGTCGACGGGCAGAGGCAGCAGACTCAAATAATTTAAACTTTCTCAATTTTTTTTTTTCCTACTCAGAGGTCCAGACAGGCATTCTTGGCACTAGACGTGACATCTAGCAGTACCTGCCTGGTAATAAAAGCCTTTTAATTTGTTATTTTTTCTTTCTTTCACTAATGTAAAATATCGAAATAGCCATAGAAAATCGGAAGGTCTTCCCCAAGGGAGACTCAGGCAGGTGCCAGTGGGAGTCTCCAAAGCAAAAAATAGCTGTATGGCGAGCCCTCCGGCTGCAGAGCTGCCAGCCTTCAGCCGGCCGGTGTTTGCCTGCAGCCAATTTAAAAAGGAGTGGAAAGGCGCGATCTCACACTCAGAAAAGCAAAGGGAGCTGATCAAACCCTGCTGCTGTAACTCAGAAAATGGATACTGGAAGTGGCCGGGATGGAGCACTCATGTGCGGTGATGGCGGGGTGGGAAAGGGTCGGCTCTCGGCTGCGGTAGCTCTGGGTGTCCCGGCAGGGCGGTGGATGGTGGTGGGCTTGGCAGCACCTCATGGTACATGGAGAGGTGAAACCTGGCGAACAAGACACCCACTTCAGAGGCTGAATAAAGATCCAGTCCTTACAAGAGAAATATGTTATTATTTGGTACAGTTTATAAATGCACTGGTATGTCACAATTGTGGATGCTTTTGGAAACTGGATCTATCTCTCTAGTGGCTTGTTCGTGGCCCTGAGCATCCTCGGCCACCAGTTCCCCTTGTCCTCAGACAGGAGCTGAAGTCCTAAATAGTTTTAAAGGATCTAGGTTGAAAATGTGTTGCATCAAAAAAAAAAAAAAAGAAAATCTTTCAAATAAAGTCCTCTGAAATTGCTCTTAGCTAATGAGCTTTCCCTGGCCATGGAGGATGGTCATCTAATAGGTGGCAGATAATCTCTGGGAGAATGAGGACAGCCTAGATTTCAAGAATAGCATAATTGTATGTAAATGCAAAGAACAGGGATCTTTTTTTAAGCCTGAAGGAGCCAAGTTCATCAGATAACACGGCAGCTCCCAGCCCAGGAGCCCCGATTAGCTGGGGAGGGGGCAGGGGAGTGGGGCAGCAGCGGCAGAGCAGCGCCAGGGTTGCTGCTGCGGGGGTATTCAGTTGGGATGCTAAATACATGCCTGTTTCTCAGCAGCCCTCAGCCTTCGTCTAACTGCTCTCATTAATTAAACCACCATTGCTGTCTTTAAGCTGCACATAGGCACCCCTTCATGAGCAACCCGAGCACCCTTGAGCTCGGCAGGGATGGTGTAGCCAGAGCCGCTTGGGCCATTCACAAATAAGGGATTATCTGTGTATAACAATTTCCAGATCAGGGTGCTTCTGGTTATTTCTAACCTCATACTTCCCATCTGTGCGTCTTTCGGCAGAGGCTCTGCCCATCTGACTATAATTTATCAGCACGGGGTCAGGGCTGTGTGGCTTTTGGCTTCCCCAAAACAACAAGCCTCAGTGTGCTGGAAGCTTCCCTGCACAGCTCCAGTGGCTTTTGAGCCAACATGCTGCCCAGTCCGGGGTGTTGCAGGGGCCCTACCGAGTCCCCCCCGCCTGCCGGGGAGAGTGGACATGAAGGATGCTGCAGTCCCGCTGCCGTCCGGGCTGCGGCCAAACGTGCGATGCGGATGTTGGCTCTGCAATGGCGGTAACAGCTGCTGGAGGGTTGTGTGTCTGCGTCCTCGGGACCAGCTTGTGGAAGGCAGCCTAATCCCCTGCGCCTTGCAAAGCCACAGTCACCATCGCATGGCTACGGTGGGATGGCCAGGGTACCACTCAGTCCCCGGGGGGGGTCACACCGGCTGGGCCTTGCCAAGGACTTTTTTTAGGGGGAAAAAAAAAAAAAACCAAACACCAGGAAAAAAACCCATTCTTTTTTGGCAGAAAATTGTGGCAGCAATAGACCTGATCAGATTTTATTATTATAATTTTTTTTTTTTTTAAGCAACGTTGGCAGTGTGCCAGGCTGACTCTGGCAACACAGCTGTCCAGGGCGCCAGCAAAGGGCTTCCCAGTCCCTCCGCCAAACAGTGACCCCAGCACGGTGCCCCGTCCCTCCCTCCCCCGGGAAACCGGACCTGCTGACACTCATCCTGAGCTTCAGGTGGTGTCACCTTTACCGGGTTCTCGGAGATGTGAAAGAGAAGGGCTGTCCGTGCCCCCCGCTCCCACGGGGCGCTGGCACCCGCGCCCGGAGCACCGAGAGGGAAACCAGCGGGGCCAGATGGAGACAGAGCAAAATTTTACAGGCTCGTAGCTCCATCCCTCAAGCTCAGTGGGTTTGTCAGAAATGGTTAATCATACCTCAAATGGGCTAGGAAAAAAAAAAGGTGCTTTTTTTTTTTTTTGTCTTGAAGTATACGCGACTTCTGGAGCCCATATGAAAAATAAAAAAGGTTTGCAAGCTGCATTTGCACTTTTATTGCTGAAATTTTGTATTGACTTGTTATTTTGCCAGCACCGCCTGTCTTACAAAATGTGACCCAGGACCTTATTGTAGTGCTAGGGAAGGGCCCGGCAGAGGGGAGCATCGCCAGAGAGACTCTTCTCCCCCCCAGTTTTTTCCCTGTCTCTCCCGATTCCAGCGTTGCATTAAAGCTGGGTTGCACATCAGCACTCCGCAGGGATGCAGAGATGCTCTCTGGTGAGAAACAGCGGCTTTTGAAGAGCCACTTCCAGCAGCGAGACCACCCCATGCAGGGCGGCACCGGGCCCTGGATTTAGGTACAAAATTGCACGGGAAAAGGTGCTGCATGAAGTCTTTAAAGCTTGTTAAGTTCCCCCTGGGGAGAGGCAGCAAGCAGTGAAAGGGGAAAGGCTGGGGATTAGGTTTTTTTACCATTTGCGGAGCGATTCCAGCTCCCGCTGTACTAAGAGCAGCTCAGCTGTACCGGAGCTGACAGACAACATTCATTGTGCTTTTAATCACTGACAATGAATTAAATTGTACATATTAAATGCCAATTATATAATAACCTGTAGTTATAGTGTCATACTTGTCACTGAAAGCAATAACCCTACCCGACTTAGCCAGGTCTGTTTTGGAAAACATGGAAAGATCTGTGATCTTTCTAAGAAAAAGGCTGCTATTTATAAATTACAGGTCGAAGTCTCCCCCACCGTAAGCCAGAGGCTCGCCAGGGATTTGGGCTGAGCTGTGCTGACTTATACCAGCTGAAGACTTGGCTTTTTTAACACCAAAAAATGGGTGCGGGTGACCAGCGCCGGGGAAGGCGCGTGGTGTGCAGGAGATGCTCCTCCGTCGGCTTTCCCTACCCACTGAAACTGCGTCAGGGATGGGGCTGAGCTGGTTCTTGTGCTTTTATTGCAAGACCAGCTAAATAAAAATCAAGTTTTCTACTCACAATTAACCAACACTCCTTAAAAGCAAAAAAAAATACACGAGACTCTTCCCTTTGGATGAATACTTCCATTTATTCCGACTGGAAAAAACATTTTTTTTTTTTTTAAATATACTTAAGTGTAATTTCTTTTTTGTTTTGTTTTTCTTTTTAAAGGCATAATAATTATCACATTGTCCTTTACAAACAACAAAAAAATTTCCTAGCAATAGTCTGTGGTATGGAGACATCTATCTTCAAGATTTTTTTTATTTTTATTTTTTTTTTTTCTGCATCTGCTGCTTTCAGTAGGCATCGGGGCGTCCCCGCCGACCCCCCTCCTGCAGGGGCAGCGCATGGGGCGAGGGGCGCTGCAGCCCGTTAAACCTCTCAGCCCTCCTTGCGGCTCAAAGCCCAGCTTTATCTCTACACCCTCAGGCACCAACCTGCACCTTTGGGTGCCGAGAGCCCCTTTTGCAAACCTGCTCCTTCCCGGGAAGCTGCGGGAGAAGCCGCCATCGGTTTTGCAACCCTCCGGTGCATCCGTCGTGATGCGCGGGCAATGGCAGAACCCCGATGGTTTAATGGATACAGAGGACAAACTCACATCCACCATAATACAATACAGCTGAGCCCTATTTACAGCCCCCTCTGCTGCTGGGGGGCTGTCCCATCTCCGCGGGCAGGGGCTGAGCCCACCCGGGCAACCAGACCCCCCGGGCCACTGGCCAAGGGCAGGATCGGGCCCGCCGGGAGCAGTTTGCAGTCGTTCTCGTACGTGGTTAGGCAGTAGGCAATATTGAGACTTCCACTTGGTAATGAACAGCAGTTAACATAACCCAGGAGACTAGAGCACCATAAGACAAGCCTATATTCAAAACAACGTCATGCTGACATCACACAATTGCACCATTTACACTTTTATTTACTCCAAATAATAGTTCAACGTTTAGTAACTTCAGCGTTCTCTACAGAGGTGTAAAATTCCTTCTCTGGCTTTGGTCATTTACAACGTTGCAGACATATGGTAGTTTTGTTCTTTCCTATTTAATAATAATTAAAAAAAAAAATAAAAGGTCCCTTTTGCAGCTGTCAGCATTCCTGTATCTGACTGATGGAGCGTTCCTGAAAATCACAGGCACGAGCAGACTTCAAAATGCTACTGAGGCCTCTTCAGGATTTAATGAATTGGAAAACGTTCTCTTCATTTACCAGGAATGAAACAAACAAACAGAAAACAGGGCTAAAACAAACAAATGACAACTCAAACTCTCACTGATATGCTTAAGAAATTTGATGATGAAATGGAGAAAGGGGGGTGTGTCCAAAATACTGTTTGATTAGCTCTGGCTGAAAACAATTCTGAATGTGCATGCATTTTCCCAGTGACTCCTAAGATATAGAAATTCCTCTGATATTACAAAATACAAAAATATTTTCTCCAAACTCTCATTTACATTGCATTTACAACAATCATGGAAATAACTTAGGCTCCCACACTGTCCGAGAGAGACAAATGACCTACCAACGTGGCTAATGGAAAACGAAAAACGTGGTGGAAAGCAAAAGCTACTGGCAAACTGATGCTGAGAATCAACAGTGGCAACCACAACGTATGGACAAACAGAACTCTAAAGGTTGGCAGCATTTGGGAGAAAGAGTTAAAACTACTGGGTAAATATTACAGGCTAAAGTGAACTTTTTTGTTTTCTTTTCTCCAGAGTAAGATGTGCAAAATATATTCACTGTGCCCAGGACTATGACTATTTATAGAAGCCAGCCTACAACCTTCTTACAAATCCCTACTCTTCGGGTCTTTTTTTGTTACAATAAAAGCGCTTACATGACCTAAAACAGTGCAAGTTTGTGAGTTAATTTACATTCTCTCCCAAGGTGCCCGGCAAGGATGCCATTAGGATATGATACAGTTTTTGCTCTTCTGTCTTTTCCGGCTGTGCAACTGTCCCCTGCCACCCAGCGTGGAGGACTTGGGCATGCTGTACGAGCCGTACTTGTGCAGGAGCTCCTCGCTGGTCACGTACCGGAGGCGGGCAGGCTGGGGAATCGGCTCCCCGAGGAAATAGCCCTCGTTGTCGGACTCCGAAGAAGAGGAGCAGGTCGAACACCAGTCGTATTCGGCGAAATAGGGCCCCCATCTCTCGCCCAAGTGGTTCTGCAAGGCGAGATCCGACACCGTCCGGGGACAGTGGCCGTAGACGTCCCTGCGGGGACCCTGCTCCACCGCCTCTCTGCAGCTCCTCTGGTGCATGAACTGGTCGTAGTCTTCCCTGGCTCGCAGCGAGGGTCTCTCCTTCAGCCGGCAGCACTGCTCGCTGGCCAGGTGCAGGGCATTATCCGACCGGGAACGTCGAGACCGCCGGGGACGGTGCGGGCGGTAATGCCGGTCGTCATCCCGGAGGTTAGTTCGCCGGCGCGTGCGCTCGCTCATGGGGGCATGTCTCGGGCCCTCCTGCACCCCCAGCTTGCCCCCGGCCACCCCGCTACCGTAGTCGAAGCTCTGGTGCATCCGCCCGTGCGACGGCCGCTCTCGGTACCCGAGGGGGCTGGCCAGGTCGTGCAGGTTGGGCTCCATGTCCTGGTACTGCTGCACCGACAGCAGGCTGCGCACCGACTCGGCGCTTCGGAATTGCACGGAGGAGTTCAGGGTCCCCATGTTGCTCATTTTCTCCGAGACGTTCATGCCTGAGTCTTTGCTCAGGTCAGGCATGGAGAACCTGGAGAGGTGCTCCTGGCGCTTGGCTCCGCCGTCTGCCGAGAGGCCTTTGCAGGGAAAGGGCAAAGGAAAGGAAAAAAAAAGAGAGTTAAGAATGAGAATTTTCTATCAGCAGAGATACAGGGAGAAGGCTGGTTTTGGCCTGAGACTTCTACTTTAAAACAGAACTCAGTGGTTTAGATGCTGTCCTGAAGAGCCCTTTCAAAAGGATGTTTTTTTAAATTTTTTTTTAAAGAGCAGGCAGTTCCTTCTTTGGGGAAATCACACCAATTTAAGGTGTTTTGAGTTGGACTCCAAGTTGCTTTTCACGACTTCCTTCCCCATATGTCTACGCTGTCTGCGACTTGATAGGAATAACTAGCGATGCCAGTGAGAAACCGTGCGTCAGAGGTAACCTGAGGCCTCCTGCACGCTGAGATAACTAGGGTGCCATGATCCCGCACCCACACCTTGTGCAACGACAACATGTTTTGAAGGACTGAACAATGTCATGGGCAGCTGAAAATGGGGCCACTGACTAATTCAGGCTTGTCACCATGCTGCACCGCACAGGTCCCCAGAATGACACCTTGGGGCACCCTTGGCCATGTGCATGCAGTTGGGTTTCCCAGGAGGCGAGGAAACACCCAAGCCCCAAAGGGTCTGCTGGAGCTCCACGTAAGCAGCGGAATGGCAGGAGGGCCAGGCTATCCCTGCAGATATCCAGGGAGGTGCACATGGGCAGGAGGCAGCAACATCAGCTCCAGCCTGATGGGCTGCCCTGCTTGGGAAGATGGTCCACTGGGTGTCTCTCATGTGCCAGACAGCCCTGAGCTCCTGCAAGGTGCTCTCCTCCAGCCCAAGCGATCCTTCAAGGTGCTCTCCTCCAGCCCAAAGCTCCTTCAAGGTGCTCTCCTCCAGCCCAAAGCTCCTTCAAGGAGCTCTCCTCCAGCCCAAAGCTCCTTCAAGGTGCTCTCCTCCAGCCCAGAAAGACTTCACCTGGCAGCAGAGGAGTGTCCACTCAGCACCTGCCCATCAATGAGAAACTCAATGCACCCCACATCACCCTAGTCTTTGGCCCGTTTTCTGGGTGTTTTCTATTTTCTGACTGTCTCTGCGTTGGCTTGACGACTGGCAGCAGTCAGCGCTTGCATTGCAAGCTCAGGACAACATGTTTCGTAAGCTATTTCAAAGGAAATCCATTTCATCCCAAATCAAAGGCAGAGTGTTTGCTTTGGCGCTCCTCTCCCCATCCCTCTCCGACAGCCTCCTGGTGCAGACCGAACGGGGAGAGCTCTGCACCATCAGCAGGATTTTCAATGTGACGCACAGAATTTACGACTTTGTAAATTAATTAAAAAATCCAAAACCACAACGCAACCCGCAATTCAAGAATAAACTTCTTTTCCCCGTAACAAAAGTTGCTTACATTTCATTGAGAGCTCAGCTCCTTCGGCATCAGCCGCTGCCTGCCAAACCTGAACAAGAACAAGGGCTGCTGTCACTAACCCCGCTCACAAGCCTCTTCAAGGGTTTCTTTGGACTCAGCCTTAAAAAGATCCCTGCAAAGATGGGCAAGGTTTTCCAAATCCTGCCCTCGGTGGCACCACCGAGAGCTTTAGCACTTGAGCGCAAGCCGCTGCTGGGTCTCGCATGATTTGGCATTGCTCCCTGAGTCCCAGCCGCCGCAGCCATTTCTCTGCTCGTTTGCTTTTCTGCTGCTAATGGGGATGTTTCTGGAGTTTATGATTACAGAGGAAGGCAAAGCGAAGGCGATCCCTGAACACCGCAGGAAAAGGGAGAGGCTGGGTTAAAATAAAAGGAAAAGCTATCTTTTGTTTCGAAAAGGACACAGTTTTCAAGCCAGCTTCATGCCTTTTTTTTTTTTTTCTCTCCCTTAAGCCACACTGATCTCGAGCGAGCTAACCCAGCCCTGCTGACCACCCTTTGGAAACTGTCCCCTCCGAGGACTGTCCCCTGCCTGCCCGTGCTCCCCGCTTCCGTCATGGGAGCGAGTGATTCCCAGCACACACCACCTCCTCCTGGAGCTGCCTTTCATCCCACTGATGCCATTTGTCACCTTAGGCACTGCTCCCCATGTCCCTCCTGTGCCACCGCGGAGGAGCCCAGCAGCCCCCTGGGAGGGAAAAGCAACTCAGTAACATGCTTCAAGACCTCCCAAATAGCCAGAATAACAGTAGGATTGCCAGCGGAGCTTATCCGAACGTGAATCACGGCCGCTGACAGCCAAATGTGGCCTTAATCAGATCTGTCAGACAATAGCTGACACCAAAGAAAATGAGCCCTCGGTGACATTTATGCAACCCTTCGTTACGAGAACCGGTGCGGCTCTGCAGTAAGAGTGAGCATTGGCAGAGGAATGCAGCTCCGAACGCCGCGGGATGCTTCTGTGGCATCAGCAGATGGATTTTGGCAGCATTGTTTGGAAGGGGCCGCCCTCGTTGGTGCTTTGCCCCCGGTGCACGGTCAGCCCCGTCAAACAGCACCCGCGGGGCTCGGCCCCCTCCGCCCCGGCCATCTCTCCCCTCCGGTGGTATCCAGCAAGGATAAAAATGAGCATCTGGGGAGAGGCTCCTGGAAAGGCAGAGCCAGCGCTTCACAGGTTTGGTTTGTGCAGGATGGGGGTGTCCAGCCCCTCGCAGACACCGCGAGTGCTTTATCTTTTCCTCTCCAAAGCCCTGGTCAGCACAGGGGGAGGCGATTTCAGACCAGGAACCCGCGATACACGTACAGTTCATGCTCAGAGCGCAAGGTTTAATCAACGATTATTAGGTCCAGGGGATGTTTGTGGTTGTTCATCCAGACGGCCTGATAATAATTAAGCACACACATTTTAAGATCTTGAATCGCTGGGAAAATGGCGATTGTAAGAGGAATTCCAGCATGGAGCACGTACACCACCACCACCAGCACACGGAGCTCAGGGCACGACGGAGCCCGTGTTTGCTGCCTGTGGCAGCAAAGCCACCCTGAGACCCGATGGCTTCATTTCCCCATATGACGGAGTGGGAAACGCTCCTTGCAGAGGGCCAAAGGCATCTTCCCAGGCAGATCTGGCAGGCTGCAAAAAAAAAAGCCTTTTTATGCAAGCCACACTAGCAAGTGACCCAGCAAACTAGGGGCCAGGGATGCATTTTTTTATCTGCTCACGGTGGCAGCAAAGGATTTCTTCTGCTCACTCAGGAGTAAAGCTGTGCTTTTATAGCATCCCTGCAGATACCGAGAGCTCCACACAGCTCTTACGGTGCCCAGCGCAGTTACCAGGTCAAGGATGCGATTTTTAACCAACACAAAACACAAAGGTACCTCCAAGCTTAGCTTTACTTTTACACCAATGCAAGGTGTGAAGCATCATGGGGTGGGGGTTAGGCCCAGATTAGTCTTTCAAAGCTTGCAAAAATGATGCTGCCCCTCTCTGCGGAGCCACAAAGCCTCAGCCAGGAGCGCTCCAGCCTGACCGCAGTGAGTTCAGAGGACAGCAGTAACCATTTGTCTAAAAAATTGCATCTAGAAAACATGACCTAGGAATAAAGTTTGAAAGAGCAGGGGTTGTTTAGTCTAGAGAAGAGAAGGCTGAAGGGGATATAATAACAGCCTTCAAACGCGGAAACAAAAAAAATGCTTACGAAGAGGAAAGGAATACATTATTCTCCAGGTCTGCTGAACTCCTGCAAGGAAAATTTCAGCTTGGAGGAGAAGAAAACTCTTCCCGTGCAATCACAGCAGAAATGGCCGGGGGAGGCTCCGGCACCGGAGGGTTTCCCGGGCACCCGAAGGCAGCAGATGCCCGGGCACAGACAGGGCGGCTCCGGGTCTCCGGTCCCACAGTGCCCTGGATGGGGCGAAGGTGGCACCGACCCTCCTCTCCTGCGGTCATTTGCCATTTCAGAGCTACACCAGCGCATTGAGGCCCAATCTTCTTGAATTACCAATATTTATTTACAGCCATGGCAGCTCCCTCTTAACGAAGTGTTTCATCTGGGAACACAGCTAATAATCTGATGGAACCCTAACCTGGAAGAAAGAGCGCGCAAGTGGAGACCCCACCAGGCAGCCGTGTTTTTTTTCTAATGAGGAAACCTGAGAATCCGTTTCCCGAGGCCGTCCAGGGAAGCAGGAGCCCTGCTCTGGGCCACGGTGTGAGATGGTTGTTACTGCATCACCGAGACCTTTCCAAGGGTGCAAAACCCAGGGATGATACCCATGAGGCTAAATGGTGCTCCGAGACGCTAAGCGCATTCATCAGCGGCTGCCCCAGAGGCTCTTGCACTGGAAGAGGAGAGATGGCACCTCCTGCCACCAGCGCGGTGCGTTGGCCGGCGGCCGTCCCACGGCCAGACTGGAGCCAGCACCGCGGTGCACGTGGACACAGTGGGTTATTTTGCTGCCGTCCTCCGCTGCGTGGGGCTGCCAGGCTCAATATTTCACCCCGGAGCCATGGAAACGCGCGCCTTTCAGATGAGCACAAGTGAAAGCTGTAGCTCGTCTGCGGGCGTTTGATATAAAACTCGAGCTGGCTCCAGCGCTGGGAACACAAAGCAGGTTTCTAGTTAACATTAAGGTTTGCTAAGAACATGCTGTACGATCCCCTCTGAAGTCCTTCCCCACCCCTATTAAGAACTGTGGTCGTCCCATAAAACATCGCCAAGGGAAATAACAACCGAATAAGCAAAACGACAGCACAAAAATATTCCTCGTGAGCTTCACCTCTACAACCTTGCCAGAACAAAGCACTCGCAGGCGCTTAAATCTCACTGTGTGCTCTGCTAAACCGGGGCTGCAAGTTGCATTAATTATGAATTATTAGACCACTCGGCAAATGACAGCAGAGGGGCCGCAGAGAGCACGTACGCCGGGTGTGAGGCTGGGAATGAAGCCCCCCGGTGAGGGGAAGCAGCTCCCAGCCCCCATTAAATTAAACTCCCTGCGAAGCTGGGCTAACACGGGGTGAAGCCCCGCCGCAGCCAGCATCCCAGCAGAGAGACAGCATCCTCTGCTTCACCCCGGCGGGGGAATGCAAAATGCCCCGATTTAGGATATTGCACACAAACAGGGCTATGCTGACGCTCGCTTCTTGCTTTTACACTTATCACCGTGTACACACATACCTGCGCATCGCGGTCCTCACCACCCGAGCCCCACATAGGTGCCTGCCTCCACCAAAGCCCTGCGCCCAGCCCAGCCAGTGTTTAAGTGCAGCTACAGAGGCACAGGAGGGGACGGTGCAGCATCCCCGTGTCCAGCCTCCCGTGTCAGAGCCTTCTCTCTCCCATAGCACCAGGCGGGCACATCCTCACCACCCCTGAAAAAGGGTTTATTTCAAGTTCAACCCCACGAACTAAAAAAGAACTTCAGGAGAAATAGCCTGCCCAAAGGCTTTGTTTATAGCTCAGCCTCATCTCCCTTCTGAGCGACCTCGGGGTGTGCAGAAATAAAGCAGAACCCTTATGTAAGTGGAAATCGTGGAAAGTAAACAATCCGGGGGAAAGCAGAGCGTTTGCCAAGCAGGTTGCGGTCCCGACAGCCTCCCACGGCTCCCATGGTGTGCCCCCCTGTGCCATCCCATGGGTGTCAGGGTGTATTTCCCACCCGATCACTCCCTCTGTCCGTCTTGCTGAAAGAAGTTCCTACACGGGTGCTGCCTGGAGAAGGGGTTGGATTTTAACCTGGAAACACTCTTGTAACCCCCTTCACCAGCACCATCAGCTCCTACTACCCACCCCGAACAAGGCAGGATGGCCAGCGGGTTGGGATGGGGATGATGTGCTATTGCTTCCCCCAACATCTTCTTCCACAAGTCCGTATCGTCTCTCCCTCTGGTTTGGTTGTTACCCATGTGCTTTGGCATGTCCATGTGTGACACCGATGGCCAGCTGGCCCCCGCAGTAAGCACACCAAACCTCCCACTGCTGAGCAGCAAAAGGCGGGCGAGGGGGAGAAGAAACATTCCTGGCAGTTTTATAATGTTTTGGCATTGGCCCTTTGGGATGGAAAACCTCTGTCTTCACATGTTGGGTTTCAAAATGACCTGTCTTGGATTGGGAAATGTTATACCTGGGTCTCCAAACTGCAAGAAATCCCCCCAGGGATCCCATCTGCCAACTTGGGAGCAGTTTTTATGCTGCCCGCATCTAGGGAAAAGAGGGTGGTAGGAGTGTGCTGGAGAGCTGGGAGCCTCCTTTTTCTTAGAAAAAGCCAGGAACAGTCAATGTGTCATTTTCTGGCTTGTGTAACTCAGCTGAAGCGCCCAAGGCAGCCGCCCTCTCCAGCCCAGGGGGGAGAGGAGCCCCCGCGGGATGCAGTGCCACTGAGGACATGGGGATGGGGACCAGCCCCCGAGCCCCTCACTGCCGTCCCTGAGGGCGGTCAGGAGCTGCTCCCAAGCCCTCGGTGCAGGAGAGGCCGGGCCATTGAACACGTCTTGGAAAATATACCCTGGCTCTGAGAAACAGGGCTTTTTCCTTCCTTCCCCCGCCCAGCTTTCAGACCCTCCTCAGGCAGAGGAAGAAAAAGGGACTAGAGACAGAGGATGCCGTCAGGTCACTCTGCAACTCCGATGCGCAGGGATCCGCGTTGATCCACCTGCATATCCATACGTTTTTTTTTTTCTCTCTGCTTTCTGGCTGTATCACAGTTGTTGTTTAGTCCTGCAAAAACAAGCTACCTGGGGCTTTTGGGCATCTCACAACACAGACGATGGGAGAAAGGTGTGCCATACATGCGAAACCACATTCCACCCTGTAACGGCACCAGTTTAACATCTTTTTTCCGTGGATTTACGGCTGTGACAGATGAGGCTGTTACCCTCACCCAAACTCCCTTTCTCAAGGAATACCTGAAATCTATTTCTCCTTTTGCATACAAGCATCACCGTTCGACACAACTACCTCCAAAGCACGCCTGCTCTCTGCAAGCTGCACACAAAGAGCCTGTTCCCAGAGAATAACATTTAGCCCGCAGGTACTTTCTTAAGTGGGCTATTTGACCAGCTGGCATTTTGTGGAAATGACTGCTTGGAATCAGCAGAGATCACCTCTTGATTTCTAATTCAGCTGCTAGGCACATACAGCGCCTGCAAAGCCTTTTTAGAGGGCAGCGCAAGCACAAGCAGAGCAAGGCTGAGCACAAGCACTGGGAGCAGAGCTGTGATGGACCCAGTAGCTTCTGGGAAGTGACTGACCTCTGGTAGGATCAGACTCCTCCTCATGAGAAAAGCTTCCTGGACAAACTCCATCTTAGCATCGTCCTGATTGCTTAATGAAGGGAGTTAAAGAGTAAACATTGCTACAGCATCCGCTGTTTTGTATTGTTGCTAATGCCGTTAAAAAAAACCAACAAAGCAAAAGCAGCCAAAGGAAATAAAAAACAAAAGATAATATAAAATCCAGCAAAAATGAGCTCTCTCTCGGAAAATGCGCTAGGAAGTATTTTTTGCTCTTTGCCCCTCCATCTAATGGCCATGCGGGGCAGGGGGAGGACTCAGCCTTCAAGAAGACGATGAAGTGGATCAGAGTCTGTCATAGCCTTTGGTTGATGGCAGAGAAGGGATTTTCAAACAGGAACGTGGAAGGGAAGGAGAGGTGCCCTCCACCAGCAGGGAACTCTGCCCTTTCCCAGTGGATGTGGTTAAATCACATCAGCATTTGTGGCAATTACACAAGCACAAACCAGAGGATGGCAGCGACACTTCCATCTAACTCAAACCCCGAAACAAAGCACACGGAGGGTCACGGCCACCTCTGCCACTCTGGCGTCTGCACTACTACCCACGGTGAGACAGCAGAGCACAGCTGAGCCCTTTGAGGGCAAGTCCCCGGGATTAACACAGCGTCATCAACCCACGAGGAACCGGCTTCGAAGCGATTAAGTCGAGCCTGGTTGGTGAGGTGAAAAGCTGGGGTCCCACAGGAGACTTGGGGTCACACAGGTCTTGATCCCCCCCAGCGGGTGATGCCCCATCCGGCACTGAATGCGTTACAAATACAAGTATCATCTGCTCTCAGAAGGCAGCCTTCTGGCCAGAGGACAGGGACTACCGCTGCACACCTCATGTATTATCTGCTTTTTCTGACGTCTCCGGCTAATTAGTAGTTAGGTTGTAATAGAAACATCACAGCAAAATCTGCTGCCAGGGAGGGACCAGCTTTTAGCGTGTGCTCTGCAGGTCAGGGACTGTTCGCCCTCCAGCTCCCTATAAAAAAAGAACGTTTTCAGCGATGCCTTAAAATGTTAGAGGGATGCGGTATGAATTATTTCACTTTATAAGGTGGAGCAACTGTGCAGCATCAGTAGCTCAAAGGGACCTTGGATCCAGATGCCCAGGAGCTTCTTGCAACCAGAGCTGCAGGACATGGGGTGAGCTGGACCCCCGGGATGTGTTGGGGGGAGCTTCATGGGGGTGTTTCCTGGGCAACCCGCTCTCCCGCAGACCTCGGCCAGGCCACCGAATCTCCCTGTCCTCAAAATGCTGCTGATTAAACGAGATGATAATTGTGTCCTCCATAATTGCACACATGGCCCTGGGGGTGCTGCCTGTTACTGCCGCAGTGCCCCCCAGCTCGAGCTGAGCCAGGTCCCAGAGCAAGGAAAATTATTAGATCTTACACATTAATAAAAATGTTATCACTTCACTCTGCGGAGAAACTGCTTAAATTTGCTGCAAGCCCCATCATGCTGAGGATCTGCTCCAGAAAGCAGGAAAGAACTGCGTCGTTAAGGCAGGCGCTGCCCGTAAGGAAATTCATAGTTTGGCTACGTATGGAGGACGGATGCCTTTGGAAGATCTCCCTCCCAGCATTTTAAAAAAGGGGTTCTAAAATGAAAGACAGAATGATTTTCACTCTACTAGGAAGACCTTGCCATGTTTCTCATCTCTCGACCTGTATCCCCGATAACTTGTTACACTCCAGCTCCAAAGCACGCAGGGATTGCTCATCCGAACTCCATGTTGCTCAAGACTCTTTGTACAGACGGGTTTTTACACAATACACGTTTTCAGAAACACGAGCAGCTTTGGAAACGTGGGGCTTTGCTTCTGAGAACCTTGTTTCGAAGAGCAATTCCCAGCTCCCTCGCCATTTCACATCTATTTTTCCTCCATGTATATCTGAGGCTGTTTGAGCCAAAACATCTCCAGCTCATTAGCTTCTCCTCTCCCCCTCTGCTTTACTGCTCACCGGTCAGGGAGATCCTAGCTGAGCACAGAGATCATTTCACATCTTGGCACAGGGCTGGCAACTTCCCTAAACAAACACGGGAGGCATAGGCGTAGCAAAGCAAACCCGTCCATCCAGGCAGGGCAGAGCACAGGGCTCGGCTTCACCGGTGCTCAGCTCTCTGGGGACCCGGCGATCCTCGCAGCGCATCCCCATCCCTAGTGCCAGCATCCCCTGGGGAGCTCTCAGGACCGGGTACCAAACACTCTCCTCCAGTGACAGCAAGACAGACGGACTCCATTGAGCTGGGGGCACGCACAGGAACTGCCTGAATCTAAGCTATGCTTGGCTGGAATAGAGAAAAGCCGGGGGAGCGGCAAAGAAAAAGCAAGGCAGTATCTCTGGCGAGCAAACCAGGCTCAGGATTTTCTTTTCCCAACCCAGCTGTCCAATGATGCAAACTACAGCAGGCTGCGGAAGGACGGTGTGCGCAGGGGGCTGAGCCTCCCCGGCGCCGAGCTGTGGACCAGAGCCCCACCGACGACAGGTCCGTGCACGCACAGCCATCCCTGCGGCCGCAAAATGAAACCCAAACACGTTTGGGGTGAGAGGACTGAGAAATATTACCACGACATGCGCTCACGAGAAATAGGTTCAGTCTGGCGGAATGAGCATCTCGCCTGGCTTTTCCCTGCAGTTTCTACCAGAGGACCGGGGAAGAGGAGAAAAAGAGCCCTGCACAGAGGGGGAGGAATTTCTTTTAACTAGTCACGTGCTCGAGGACGGCGCAACATGCAGAAGGGGTTAACTGGGCCTATTTCAAAGCATTTAAAAATATTTTTAGCCCCCAAGGGCAGCTGACAGCAGTCCTTCAAGTGCTGAACGCTGGAATTTGCCTCTGTGTGAGCAGCTGGCCTTGATTTTTTCCCCCCTCTTCACAAAAGGGAGGATTAAAGAGCTTGAAAACATTTGTTTTGAGCTACACAGAAGGCCAGCCATCTATAGAACCCTGCATTTGGCAAACAAGCCAGCAAAGCGAGCGGGGGCTGCCAGGCACCCCGGCCCCGAGCAGTCGTCCCCATGCTGCTGGTCACCCCCATAACGGGTAAGACCCCCGCCGTGGCACTGACCCGGAGCACAAGGGACCCCATCGCACAGAGGAGGTCCCGGGGTGGCCGCAGGGTGACATACCTGTTGCGTTGGAGAGCGCGAGGGACTCCATGGAGCCGCGAGGAGTCTGCTCGGTGGGCGTCAGGTCCTCTGTGAACTTGAGGGCGTTGATGGGGTGCCGGGTGCGGCACTGCGGCGTCGGCATCCCGCCGTCCTCCTCCTCTTCGTACTTGGGGACTTTGAGACTCCCCCTGGTCTCGGGGAAGCTCTGGTTGGACATGTCGCTGTAGCTCTCCTGCGAGCGAAGTCTCCCCGAGTAATAGTCCTCTCTGCAGTCCTGGATGAAGCTGCCGCCGTGGCCTTTCATGGCCAGCGAGGCGCTCCTCTTTGGGTTGCTGAAATGTTTTGCCCATAAATCTGGCTGCGAGCCCGGGACCTGGCTGGGGTTATAGGAGGTCCTTATGTTGCACTGGCTGAGAAGCTGCAAAGGGCTTTGGGACTGACTTTGCTCCATTTTGCCCCCGTAGTGATAGAGCTCATCCCGGCTCCTCCACAAGTGCTCCCTGTTGAGGCTTGGCGTCTGGCTGGCCAGGCTCAGCAAATCCATCTGCAGGGACAGCGGGTCCACGTCGGTGGAGAGGCGGTTGGAGGTGACCTGCAGCTGGTTGCATGGGCTGCGCGCCCCCTCCTCGCTTTTCGCCTTGTTCTTGCCGATCTTGGCACTGCGGCGGGACTCCTTGGCCCGCGCGCTCTGGAAAGCTGAGTCGGAGGAGTCAGAGCCGTTGGGGTCGTCACCGACGCTGCAGGCCCTGGAGCAGAAGATCTGCCCTTGCTTGGGCAGGAAGGGCCGTCCCAGCAGGGACTTCTTGCACTGCGCGCAGCAGAAGCAGGTCTCGGTGGCGTGCCAGTGCTGTCCGTCGTACGTCATCTGGCCCTGGTCGATACCTTGAGGGAGAAGACACACAGCGACAGAGTCAGCCCGCGTACATCACCTCGCACTGCACTTAACACGTGCATCCCCTCTGAGCGACACGCACCCGTGTTCGCTCTTGAAAGCCCTTCAGCAGGGTTTCTCCAACATGTGAAGTTCAGCCCATTTCTAATTCTGAGGCTGAGAGAGCTGGGGTTGTTCAGCCTGGAGAAGAGAAGGCTGCAGGGAGACCTTATAGCGGCCTTCCAGTATCTGAAGGGGGGCTACAGGAAAGCTGGGGAGGGACTTTTTACAAGGGCATGTAGTGATAGGACAAGGGGTAATGGCTTCAAACTGGAAGAGTTTAGACTTAGATTAGATATTGGGAAGAAATTTTTCACCATGAGGGTGGTGAGGCACTGGCCCAGGTTGCCCAGAGACGCTGTGGATGCCCCATCCCTGGAGGTGTTCCAGGCCAGGTTGGACGGGGCTTTGAGCAGCCTGGTCTGGTGGGAGGTGTCCCTGCCCAGGGCAGGGGGGTGGAACTAGATGATCTTTAAGGTCCCTTCCAACCTAAACCATTCTATGGTTCTGTAATTCCTTGCAGGCTGCAGGCCTTTGCTCAGGAGTTACTCAATGCTGGGAAAGGCAGCAGAACTGAGCCTCAAGCTATTTCGTATTAAATGGGGATATTTCCGATCGTAAAGCAAAGGAATGCAAGAAGTTCTCTATAAAGTCCTTGAATTCAAAGCAGTAATACGCTGCCTATTTAAAAAAGCCTCCAACTGAACCATAATGAGGAATTTGTGCTGCCTTGGTTAAGTATGTAACAAAGCAGATGACATCCCTGTCCCTTGCTGCTAACACGGCCCCAGCCTAACTTTATTTTGGCTACTGGGGCCCCTTCTCCAAAAGAGAGTGCGAAGAGCTGCCCCCAGGGATCTGAGCGCACACCCTTGCCAAATTTTCTGGGTTGCCCCCACCAGCCCCCCTTGCGTTAAGGAAAGGAATTGATGCAGAGAGTCCGTCCCCCGCCAGCAAACCTCTCGAGGTTTCAATTATAACCTTTATTCGCTTGTTTAAGCTGCCGTTCGCGGCAAAAGCCCCCGTTACCTGAGAAACTGCGGCGCAGGGCGCGGGCTGGCCGGCACGGTGGGGTGCCCAGCCACACGCGTGCCCAGCTCGTGCTTGCACACCCGCCCCAGCCGTGCCGCCGGGGGGGCCGAACACCGCCGGATAACTTACAAATGAACAGTACGTTAACGGTCCATTTTATTCCAAGCTACATTTTCTTTAGTGTAATTGTGTGGGTTTTTTTTCTCCCCTTATAATGAGCAAAATGCTTTCATATAGACTGGAGTGCCAGGCTTGTGGACAAAAGAGAGACAAGACGGTGGGTGGGATTTTATCAGCTCCTTTTCCAATTCCCTGAAGCCATCTCGCAGAGGAAAAGCGCAGCCTTCTTACTGCGAGCCTCGGCTACCCAACCCAAGCCTTGCAAGTCCTAAGCACTCACCCCTGATTTATGTGGCTCTCAGGCAGGTAAATCAGTGACTATGGCCAGCAACTTGCAGCAAAATGGCTGCAGTCCCCCTTTTGTTGGAAATGTGCAGATATGCACCAAAACAGGCATTTTGCCCCCAGAAACCTGACAGTCGGCAGGCTCCGGATGGATGGGCAGAGGGGAGGACGGCAGATGGGGGAAGCAAGAGAAAAGGGAGCATGCAAGAAGCGTTAACAGCTGCTTCTTCACCGCTCTGCAGCTGAGCTTTCGGGAAGGATGTGCTGCAGGTCACAGCAAACACGTCCTCCAAGTGCTTTGCTGAAGCCCCGAGTTCCACCCCCCGCAATGCCATCTGGCTGCTGCACAAGAGCAAAATGGTTTTTGGGTTTTTTTTGGGTTGCGTTTTTGTTTTTTTTTCTTTCCCTACAGCCTATGAAATATTTGAACATGTGAGCTCACCTCCACGGACAAAGCCGGGGCTGCCCGCCTGCCCGCAAGCGCGTGCAAATGCTCAGCCAAGTGGCAAACAGGATCGGAGAGAGCAGCGAGGCGGCTTCCCAGCCCACCCGCCTGGTCGCCCCCCGCGTAAGCTGATGGGACAGCTAGCCCCCAGAATAAAACACGTTTTAAATCACTGTTCTAGAAAGGTAGGTTGACTCTGATGCGCTACTTTCGTTCTTTCTGAGAACATCTATCTGCGGGTTGGTTAAAAAAGGCAAACAAGACCAATAACGGTGCCTAATGAACTAGCATCTTTCCTGTCAGTAGCTCATTAACTCACGAGCATCCTTTGGCAAGCTTGGGTGGGAAGAATCTGTGACCTGAAGAGCCAGGCTGTTTATAGGAAAATGAGATTTAAAGGAAAAAAAGTGTGTGTTACATCAGGCCAGAGAAAGCTTTCGCTAGTTGCAACAGCTCCTAAGTTGCTCTCTGATAGTCCCCCCATCTCGGACCACATAAAGGGATAAGCAGTGGTTTAACCAAACAAATGACCACGCCAGCTCCTTGGTGGGACAGGAGAGGGGCATGAGCCTCTTTGGATGCTCTTTTGGATGCTCTTGCTGCCAGAAATGACCCTCCAAGCAGAGGTTTTGCCCTGCTCCCCTCGGGGCACGTACCGATGTGCTGGGCGCAGGTGTCGCAGTACTCGGCGTAGAGGGACTCGAAGCAGCTGCAGCAGTAGGGCCTGCCCTCCTTCATGATGTACCTCTGTCCCCCCAGCACCGTCTCGCATTCAAAACAGCAGAAGTGCTTCATGTGCCAGTGCCGCCCTTCGGCCTCGGTGCATTCGTCAGCAAAAATTATCTGGGGGGTAAAAACACAAATGTGGAGCAGTGGGTCAGAGCGGGGACCTGGGATGTGGGCACCAACCTTCATGTCTCCTGCCCATTCACTGGGCAGCTATGCCCCTTTGCTCATACAACCTGCAAATTTTACAGCTAACCCCCCTGTCTTGCATGGAAAACTCCCGTGGTTTGGCTCGCGGCACCCATCACTTCTTAAGGAAATCCATTAAAATGCAAATACCTCTGGATCGTGTCAGTGCACAGACTACAAAGCGTTAAGGCAGAGCTCACAGTAACACACTCGTAAGCACATCCATCAGCAGGAGGGGTCGATCAGGGTAATAAACACGCTTATATACAACCTATCGATCTGGTGGACTTTTGAAGAACAGAGCAGCCACTTACCAAAACACATTTACCCGTTTCTGAAACAGGGACCCGAGTACAAAAGGTGAGCGAAAACACAAGGAGAAGTGGCAGCTCTCTGGGGGGGAGAGAAGATGGAGCTACCTGGTCCTCAACATCACCTCTACCCCAGCCTGTGTGCTTATAAAGATGATCACAGTCATTTACCAGTGGGGAAACTGAGCCACGGAGTGCTGTTAAGGGTGGGTTGGTGAAGCAGCCATCTAAAACGTTTTCAGCAGATGCTTTCTTGTTGTCTCTGCTTCCCCTCCCCACCCCATCTCCTCTCCCAAAGCCAAGCCAGTGGCCCAGCTCTGCTCCCCGGCTCTCTGCCCTGGCCCAGGTCACACCAAAAGCTTTTCCCCTGCAGCTCCTCTTACCCCTGAGTTACTTTTTTCTCTCAATTAGTGCCGGACGTTTCAGGGGAAGAAGTGTGTGTTAAAGAAGAAGCCGAATGAAAGACTTGTACGAGAATTTGCAAGGATAAAAAGTACATGAAAAAAAATTACCCAGCCTGAGCCACAAGGAAATAGGGCCAGTTGAATGGTTAAGAGTTGTTTTTTTACTGGTAACGTTACAAATTTAATTGGATACATACGTCAATGTTCTTTATATTTGAAGTGCATATAGCCTTGGATATTTACTATTACACGCTTGCATAGATGGGACATGGTATTTTATAGTACATATGGTTTTCCACATAACTTTAAAAGCCAGAACAATTTCCTTCACCAGCCTTTTAAACAGAGATTGACACTTGAGAAACGCTCAGAGCAGACTCTGTACGGTTTTCTATATTTGTTTTGTATTCCATTTGTTCAGCTTCCTATAGCCTGTTAATCTCCTCTCTTAAAGCCTATTTCAGCTCGGCGTGCACTCAAACACTCCCGTCTTGTAGGAAACATCCCACCAGAGGCTTCTTCTGGGGAGACAGAGGAGAAGGGAGAGGACCACCACACACAGCTGGAAACACTCACGGAAAGCCCCCCCAGCTCCCTGTGTGTAGACGAGGACCTACTGGAAACACTCGTGGAAAGCCTCCCCAGCTCCCTGTGTGTAGACGAGGACCTACTGGAAACACTCATGGAAAGCCCCCCCAGCCCCCTGTGTGTAGACGTGGACCTATCTCAGAACAGACCCAGGCAGACGGTAACTAAAAGTCCCTGAGATCCTCACCTGAAACCCCAGGAAACGCTTGCATGAACCCTTGGCAAAGCCCAACCATCGTGTTTTGCATGGGTGCCTCCGTGGAGAGGCCAGGGCGGGCGGAGGGGAAATACCATCCAGTTGGCAAGGGAAACCCTCTGGTGCCATCCATGGCGAGCTGGCTCTTACCTCGTCGCAGGCGGCGCAGCGGGGCTTGAGGCACTCGGCGTGGTGCCTGCCGCAGTAGATCTTCCCATCTTGGTAGAAGTAGATCAGGTCGACCAGCAGCTCGTTGCAGACGCTGCAGATGAAGCAGGGAGGGTGCCAGCAAACGCCGTGCCCCGCTCGCGAGGCGAAGACGGCCATGTCCCCTCCGTTGATCTGGCCGCCGCACTGACAGAAAAGCCGGTGTTTAACAGAGGGCCGGCGAGCCCGCTGCCGCCCGTTGCCAGCCAGTTGCTTTCGCAACCGCCGCAGATGAAGGTGCTAATTCACAGCTCCTTTCTGCTGCCTCTTAATCTCTTTTCATCCCCGTTTTATGTCCGGGATATCAACAGCTTCCCCCCTGCATGAGGCCAGGAGCTGGCGTGACTGCTCCGCACCAAATATTGCAGGGTGCTCTTGGCACGCACCCCAACGGACCCCAGAGCTCGTAGCTGGCAGGGAGTATGGGGCAGGTGCGGCTCCCGCGAGCTTCACTTAACTTTGGTGATTAAAAAGCCACCCGCCCATGCCAGTTCATCAGCTGCTACCCACCTGCTCACAGATGGCTCCCGTCATGGTTACGGGGAACGGCCGGACGTTGCCTCTCCCTAAATTTTCCCTCTTCCTTTGGTTGCTGAAGAGTTTGAGCTCCCTCTTCTCCTCCTCATCCAACGAATTGCAATAGCGGACCTAAAAAACAAGCGATGCTCAGCGTTAGGGGTGTCCCCGGCTCCCCGGCCAGCGAGCCACAGTTCCACAGGGGTTACCCAGATGGACTCCATCCTTGGCTTGGGAGGCTGGAGAAATGCAGATGTCTGGGCTTCACTCAGCGCAAGGCTTGGCCAAAATTTCAAGAGGTAGAGATGAGAAGAACGGGCAGGAGGAAGGTTGCTCTTTGGGCGCCAGGTTTGTAGGAAGGTCTTAAAAGTTGGGTCCTCTGAGTCTTACCCAGACCCAGCAGTCAGACTGATGGTTTTCCTGCATTCTCCTTATGGCAGAGGTCTTACAGCAGCTTCAAAACATCTTACTGGCATTTCTAGAGCACAGCCAGCTTTCCCTGTGTAAATGAGGGAGTTCCAGCTATTTGGGAACTCCAACTATTCTTCCAGCATAGGGTCAAGTTTGCATATTTGCGAAACCTCTGCGTTGGAAGGTAATAAGGAAATAAATGAAAGGATATAAACAATGAACGATGCAATTTCCCCAAAGCTTGTGAGGTTTTCCTGGCTACTGTCATCCTGCAGGCCTAGCTCTTGGCTGATTGCATCTCAACGGAGAAAACGACTGAAGAGCCAAGGCGGCCACGTGGAGCACCAGTGCCCAATCCAGCCTCCGTTACTTTGGAGACCAGGCTCACGGAGAGCCCAGCAGGACTATTCACGTGAGTAACCAACACATTCGGAATTTTCAAAGGAGCAGAACTGAGCACAAAGGCAAAGCGGATGCAAAATCTGCCAATTTGCAGAAAATACACGCAGGCTCGTGCCTCCAGCTTGCAGCAGCAGCATTCATGGGCATTTATTCCCATGTTCTTCGGCTGTCGGAGGCTGTGGGTTTTCAGCGGCTGCCAGGGAAGGCGGGTGGGCGGGTTGGAGCCCGAGGGTGCCCGGGAAGAAGCCCCTGCCACCTGGAGCTCCCCCGGCGCTGGCAGCACCATGCCGTGCCCGTGGCACCCAGCCACGCGCAGGCAAACTTGTTAAAATCTGACCTAGATCAAACAAGTTACCTGCACGTATTTTCCAGAGCGACTTCTTCAGAAAGCTGCACGAAACTCTCCTTTTTTTGTTTACACAGGGAAATTTTGCGGGCTACCAGAAGCCGATGTTCTCACTGGCGAGAACAGGATGTCAAAGACCGGACCCTTTTTGCTGCCTCGCACCTTTCTTGCAAGACGTGCGGAGGTTTATTTGCTCTGACTGGTCTTGACTCAGCCTCCGGCTTGCCAGGCTCTCCCAGCCCGAGAGAAACCCCTCCTCGGCACACGCACTCCCACTCCCAAGGTGAGTCTGAGGCAGCGCTTGGGAAAAGGCTTTTGCAACTTCGGCTCTGGCTCTAGCTGATCTCAACAGCATTTCAAGCCACTTTTAACGCAACTTTGGCCTCTGAGGGCTGAGAAAGTGCTATTATTTCAGAGAACCGAAGAAAGATGATTTTTAAAATATTAACTTTAGAAACAAACAGTTCCCTCCCCACCTCCAACACAACCCAAGCAGGGAGCAAATACGGCACTTCAATAGCAACGGGACCAAACTCCACGTAAACCGTCACCCTGAAAAGCAGAAAGGGCTGAGAAAGGACCAGCCATGCTTCCAACAAGAGCAACCCAGCAGGTGCGTCCCCTCCCCACCCGCAGCCCCGAGGATGCCCCAGGACACTTTTCGGTCACTAACCTCATTGTCGTGCGGTGGCAGCTGGTGCAAAAGCTGCTTTATGCGAGATTTTTCTCCCGGGCTGTTGACGTAAGGGACCTTGTCCTCGGGCAGGCAGCTGTAGTACTGGTGCACCTACGGAGCAAGAGAGGGGACTGCAGTGGGGCTCCCCAGCCGAGCCGGTATCCCCGTGCCCGGCCAGCAGCCACCCCCCGAGCCAGCGGGCGCCGGGTCTTCCCCGTGATTTCGAGCGGGGAAACGCAGCCAGGCACTGCTTTGGTTTTATTGCCTTTTCTCCCTGGAGAAAGAGGGGTGGCAGCCCCGGCAGAGCTCGTTACCGTTTGCTCAGTCAGCCTCCATAGCGTTAGCATGTTTCACCGGCTGCGGGGATGTGTCGGCACCTGCCTCGGCAGGGGAGGTTAAAAAGGCTGCGTCCCGGCAGCCTGCGTGTTGCTGGCTATCTCGGCCCCCCCACCTCCATCAAAACCCTCCGGGCTATTTTTCTCCAGCAATTTGCGGAAATAAAACAGCAGATAAAAATCTGTTGGAAGGCTTGGTTTTTCTCTTTCGTCTCGGAGCGTATAATTAAAAATCAGCCATTAAAAAGGCAGCGGTGGTGGGGCACGGCGTGCCCCGGCGCTGGAGGAGCCTGGTGGCAGCCCGGAGAGGAAGCACACCCCGAACCCCAGCCTCTCTCCTCCGACTGCCACACCTGGGACGTGTACTCAAGGGCCGGGCCAGGCACCAGGATGGGGTTTCCTGGCCAAGGATCAGCTCCGAAATGGCCACAGTGACGTCGAACAGCTTGGGAAGAAGCAGGAGAAGGTAGAGGTAAGGGAAAGCTCGGCTGGGATGGGGAGCCTCTGCAGACCCGGATGCCTCCTGATGCTCGGGCAGGAGCAGAGGGCTGGATGGCTTCCTTAAATCTGCGCTTGGATAGAGAGATGCAAACTGTTTTCCCGGTGCATACAGCTTTCTGCCTTTGCCGCGGCTGGGATGAACCCCCTGAGATGCTCCCTCGGCTCTCAGACACTGCAGCAATTCATTCACCGCCCGTAGCTTTCGCAGGGCTTTTCCCAAACGACACTTGCTTTGCAGTGGCTTCTGATCAGCTTTTTCCCCTCGCTGTAGGTTTTGGACTTTGGCCTAGAAAGCACCACCTGGGCTGGCTTTCCCCAGAGGAACCCTCTCTGCCCACTCAGCCCCACAGCATCTGCGGGATGACGAGCTGCCGTGGGTCACCGTGAGGGATGGGGACACAGAGGCAGGTCATGCAGGGCTGGCTGGCTGGCAGGGGAGCTCGCCCACGGGCTTGCAGGCTGCTGGGGGTGGCTCATACAGGTAGTTACCTTCAACAGCAAGAAATCACTTTTTATTCCAGAATAAACATCCAAAGCCGACATTATTCAGGAATAATTACTCTGCATTCAGCTTGCTCCCTGGTCTCCTTCAGAGCTACCTGCGAGCAGGGCTGCTCCAGCGCTTGCAAGCGCTTTTCTTCTCAATTTATGGTCCCTCCCCAAACCAACCCTTAATATCCACCTTTCCCCGCCACCAGGTTTTGCAGAAAGGGAGATTTTCAGCAGATTTCCACCCGTAACTCTGCAGTGCTGACGACAAGGGAACTGCTTGGGTCATGAAGCTGAGGAACATGCTGAGCGTATGCCACTGCGAAACGTTAAATTTGTTTTGCTAAGGCACAGCAGAAACAAACCCACCAGCTACAGAAGCTGTCAAAGAAAGAAAGGCTGCTAAGGATTTTGTTACGTTAAAAAGAAAACAAACTACGTACATTAGAATACTTACTTTGCATTTATAGAGCATCCTTCATCCAGGGACATCAAAGCACATTAAAAACACTTAAATTCTTACGACATGCTACATCAGGTAGCAAATATACGCACTGGAAAGGACTATTTGCAGCATAACGACGTTAAATGAGCTCCCTGAGTTCATGTAGCTCGTCCGTAGCAGAGGTCGTAGCTGAAAATCTCCCGGTGATGCCCTGGCTGCCATACCTTTTACCGGGCTGCCGGGCAGTGCCTTCCCGGCAGGTACCGACGCCTGCTGGCTTCTCTCGGCCAAATTCCCCACGTGCAGCCAGGCTGCTCGCTCTCCCCTGCGCTCAGGTGGTTGGTTTGTGTTTTTATGCCTTGCGATGAAGTTTTTTTTCCTCACTGAGTCCTCGAAGCTGGCGGAGACCAGAAAGGACTTTTTTTTTTTCTTTTTCTTTTTCTGAAGAGCCACCAAATTCCATCAGGCTGCTCCGGTCCCTAAAGCAACGAGCTGTCAGACAGTCACCCTGGGTGAAAAGCAGGGATGCGAGTTCTTCCTTCGGGAGCCCGTGAGCTGCCTTCCCGGAGCCCGACACAGCAGGACTTATGTGCCGAGCTCCGCTCCTGCTTCCGCTGGGAAGTTTTCCATTTAGCCTCAGCAGGTCCGCGGGAACTGACTCCCATCACACCAGCAACATAGCTCGGCAGGGATGGGCAATTTGGTTTGAAAAGCGAAACAAAATAAATATAACAGGCTCCAACCTGCGTTCTGTTGCCTGAAATAGCCCGAAAGGGTTTGCTTTGGATCTGCATCAGCCAAGGGGACCTTGTGCATGGGTGCTTATGGAGGGGACGGAGAGGAGGCAGCTGCCAGTCCTTGCCCAGCGCCCACGGGACACCTCGTGGGGAGAAAAGCCCTTCCTTACACCCACCGGTGGCTTCCCCTGCTGTTGCCTTTACACCCACCATCCCTCATGGGGACAAACCTGAACCAGAGGGATGCACAGATCCTTTCACCTGGGGCATCACTCCTATCCCGAGAGGTCCAGCCAGGGTGCAGATGCCGCACAGAAGGATCCCCCTTGCCCGGGCTGATGTTAATCCAGGCTTGTGCAAACACACTCTCTCGTCCATCACCCATTCCCCACGGGATGCGCCTGCTTCCCCGCATGGGAGAGCCGAGCCTGGGAGGAGCAGACTGCCAGCGTCCCCTGCCTCGGCCGACAGCGTTTCCAACCCCTGCAAGCGAGCGGCCGGCTGTTGGGCTGCCACAGCCCAGCCGGGATGTTCAAGAATAAGGAAAAATAAAAAAGGAAAGGGGGGATTCTCTGATCAATCTGGCTTTTCGAGGAAAAGGCCTGAAGAAAATGTTAACTCACTGGAAAACTAAAACTGCTCAGTCTGCACTTTACTTTTTTGTACAAAAGGTCACTGTTTTCCATGAAAATAACTCCTCCTCCATCCATCTCCGGTTCGGAGCACGCACAAGCCTTTGTAGCTGGTGAGCCTTGCAGGGCCACTGCGGCCAAGGGGCCTGATCCAGACCCCCCCAGGCACCAGCAGATGGCTCCTCACCGACCTTAGGGGCTCTGCAACATGAGCCACAGCCAGAGAAGGAAAACAGAGTGGGGCAATGACCCAGGATGGATAACATACCCCTTTTTCAATCATGTGCTATCTTTAACTGTTTTATTATTAAATACTTCTGACATATAACACAGCAGCTAGCTCCACATCCTGCTATTTCTCCTCGCAACAGACCTGCTCTGGCCGTGATTATCCTAACAAGCACCATAACATGCAGGAGCCATGTGTGGGGCTGGGCTTGGTTTCATCCTCGGTTTCCCCACTTGCCCCTCTTCACTATGACCTCTGCTCGCATCTGGATGGGAGAAACCCTGGAGGAATCTGGAAAACATCAGGCTGAGTTAAAGTAAGGCTTCAGACAATGACACGAGGCCCTGATGCAAAGGGGATGGGCTGGCCAGGGCGCTGGGAGCCAGGCTAGCCGTGGGTGCCGTGGCACGCTGGCCGGCTGGGCAAGCCCTGTCCTGCCCCGGGGAGGTCTCCCAGGCACTCGGACCCGGCACAGCAGATATCCATCTTCCTAGGGTGTTATTCTCACCTTCAAAAGGCAAATGTCCACACGCCAAGTTTTGCTAATGAAAAATGATACGCATTTTGGAAATTATCAGCTGCTTGGGGCTAAACGGGGAGGGCACCGGGGGGTAGGGGTGGG
>VYZM01012925.1:1429568-1448666 GCA_013398915.1 Dromas ardeola | reverse complement strand
TGAAGCCAAGGCAAAGCAGGTCCTTGCAAATGGTCTGTAGTTCCAGCACCAGAGCCGGCCAAGCCGGCCTCTCCCAGCGGCCGTGTGTTGGGGTCTGGGGCAGCGCAGGTAGGGCTAGACCCCCCTGGGGCTGTGAGGGCAGCAGACTCCTGCCTGCAGGAAAACCTCCTGGCCACAGGGCTCTTCTCTTCCAGCCGTGGCTGGGCACGCAGGACCCGGCACAGCAAACACCACCCAAGCAAAGCCTGCCCCGCAGGTATGCTGAGAAAGGGCAGCGCAAGAGCTCAACCCCTCCCGGCAGCAGCAAGAATGAAGGCAGAGTTTAGAATCGTGGCAGAAATGCTAAAATTCTTCTCGGACAAAGAAGAAACTCGGCAAACAGCCCTTATCACCACTCCCCCGGGCGCTGCTTATCTCTGCTTCTCAGTTGTTTCTTCTGGGATGGAAATAAATGGGCTGTATCAGGGAGCAGCTCCGTCTCCAGACAATGCGAGGGGCAGGAATGCCATGGCCCACGCCGGCCCATGTGATGCTTCTGCTGCGCTCCCTAATAAAGGATTTGCATGCATTTGTGCACACATTAACATGCAAGATTTGGAATCCCTCAAAAAGCAATTGTCTGCTCAGCTCGGACGGGGCGTGTAAACGCAAAGAGGCAATTCCCCTCCTGCTTGGCTTAACGCATACAGCAGTTTGATTTTTTTCCCAGCATCGTGCCATCATTCCGATTGCAACAAGGCTTTTGGGTCAGCCTTCAGTCAGTAAATCACTAGACTTCTCGGAAACGGGAGAGGCTGCGGATTTGGGGCAGCTCATGTGAGCCGTGAGTCTCTTAACAAGGGCGTCTTAATATCCCTGACTGTTATCTCCTCCCCTCATTTGAGGGCTAATGAGGCATCTTCCCACCCAGCGCGAGCTCCAGCTACACAGACCCATTTCTCCAGACCACACAGGCAGGGCAAACATCTCTCTAAGATGAAAAATTAAAATAGTCCTTCACTGCCACAGGGAGAGCCTGGTGGCTCTTCTCCAATACGGGTGCCACTCTCCCATTTCACAGATAGGGAAGCTGAGGCTCGGGAGTAGCCACAGGCAGCACCCAGCCGTGGCTTCCCCATCGACTCCCTGAACATCAGCGTCATCAGAGGAGCCCCAAGCTTTTGTGCTCAAACCAGACAGTTGGAGTTGCTTCCTTCTCCAACTTCTCTAACACCGTATTTTTAACAAAACGCTCCCAGTAGCCCCAGCCAGCCACTACCCATGGGCTCGGGTCCCATGGACCTCAGCAACAAAGCAGCATCTCTCTGGACAAAACATTTCTGCGATTTCACAGCTCTTTCAGGGTTACTTCAGCCGGAAAAAAACCTATCAGCGGGAATGCACTGCAAAGACCTTGTGCTGCCTGGGCTGAAAAGGAAGCTCAGTGAAAGCTTTTATCTGCCAAACTGGGGTGCGGGAGGCTAAAGGAGGCGAATTATTTATGGGCATTTACAACAGCAGCAATTCAAAGTCTGAGGACAAGGTGCCCTTGGTGTCCCCACAAGGATGGCCAAGGGAGGACAACGCTCACTTGGCCCAAGATGCTGTAGGAACAGTTGGCTTAAAAGATCAACATCTGGTGGTAGCAACAGTGCAGGTAGCACACCGATGCCAAGAAGCTAAGGAAGAGAGAAATAATCCAGCAACAAAATTATCTCTATAGATTCAGTCCCCCGCCAGCCTTCAGTGGCCATAGGGGAGCCTGTGTAGCTGCACATCTCCGGAAAGGTCTACAGTAGGTGGGGAAACACCGAGAGGATGGAAGTTGCAAGTCAGACTCTTCTCCGTCTTTCCTATCCATCTTCTCTTCTCTGCCTGCCTGATTTGCTCGAGGAAAGTCAGATTTTCAGTGTTGCTTTATTTTTACTCCCCTCTGACCTGCGCAGTGCCAACAGCAGCAATTGCGAAGGTGTTCAGGGTGGCGTTGAAGCTTTTATTACAAACCCCATTTCCATTCCTGGAAAAATTCTCCTCTCCGGCTGAAGTTGTCCATGCTCAGTCTCAGGGTGGAGACTAATTTTATTTTTTTAAGACTCTGTAAAAATCCTTTACCATTGCAAGAGTTATTCGTGCTTAATTAAGAAGAAAAAAAGAACTATCCTCAATGCTACCAGCTGCAGCCAAATATGAGCAAAAGCAGTCTCCGAGGATTTTCCACTTGGTCTGCCTTCATGGTGAATCAGGACCATCAGTTTGAGAAGCGGGTGGAACATCTGCCTGTGGGTCCCCACCGCCCTGTCCCCAAACCACCGCTTCCCTGCGGCGCGGCCCGGGGCAGCCTCCAGGCTGCTGTCAATTTTGCTGTCTGTGGGCTTAGGTACCACGTGGCAGACAACAACAGTCGGCACACAAGGCTGTGCTCCTCCCAGATGAGACCAAGAAATCAGGACAAAACACGACACAATCTACAAAGACCCCAAATCCCTCATCTGGGCTGTCTTGGTGCCCGCTGAGGCAAACAAGGAACCAGGACCACAGCCCAAAACCGTGGCCAACCCTCTCAGCAACATCCCAGGATGAATCCAAACACAACCAACCTTTCCAACCTGTGGATAAATCACCCCAGGGGAGCCGGGGTGCACCACGGGTCATTGTGGGGAGCCCAGGTGCACCCCAGCGCTCTGCAGTGAACACAGGTCCCCGCTCGGGCTCCCGTTTCTCCTCGTGAGCTGGGTAAGAAGCCCAGGGTGCTTCAACACCCTCCTGACCTGAACCACGCTGCCAAGCTGCTCCCATGAGCCACAACCCCTGACACGAACCATGAAGAGTCTGACGCATAAAGATGAGATGTTTAAATTAAGGGATATTAATAACTCGCCAGGTCTCAGAAGAACTCTCTATCTGGAGCTCTCAAGATATTTTGCAGAAGACGCAATTTTTATTTTTGTTTTTTTCATAATAGAGGTTAGACAGAGGCGGGCAAAGTGCTATACCCGTGTGAGCTGCAGATCAAGCACGGGGGAGAGAGAGAAGAGGAAAAACAAGGTGCCATGAGCCCCAGACTGTTGCCCAGCCACACTACCAGGAGAAAAGGTGTCCAACAGGCTGCTCTGTCACATCCAAGATGACGGAGGCAGCCTGCCAGCTCCCAGGATTACCACTCATCTCAGCATATTTATGTTAGTTTGTTTTTTTTACCCCTTAAAGGTCCAGCTTTTAGCTTACAGCAACAATAACAACCACATATTTTCCTCCAGTCACGGAGAAGAAACGCAAACCACTCGTTTCCAAGTTGAAGAGGAAAACAGGCTCCACAACTGTTGACAACAACCTCAAAGCTAGTGGGCAAACAACGCTGAAGCCAATCTCATGATTTTGGAAGGCAGGAGGAGCCACGGGATGGGCAGACCCAGGAGCTGTGGACACCAGAGAGGGGTCTGGTGTCCCCCATGGCAGGACAACCCCAAAGCCCCCAAGAGCCCCGCGGGGTCCCCGGCCAGCAGGGGAGGCAGCGGAGGGAGCAGGCAGCAGCAGGACCCTGGCCAAACCCTCCCTTTGGGCTGAGCTCAGCAGCGCCCCCCCCCCCCAGAACCAACATACGCCTGTCCTACCCCACGGGCTGTCTTGTCAGATTTTTAATTATACCATTTCGCTGGCTTTTCAGCCCAACAAGGCACAGAGCTGTATCGCAGGGGGTTTCTTTATGCTGCCTAACTGAAGGAAGAAAATTGCCTCCAAGTCTGGGGTTCTAGGAAGATCCAAGCCCTACCCCTGGATCCAAAACCAGCTCTCCACAAAGCACCCTGGCTCCGTTCAGCATGTGGGTCCCTCACTGTCTTCTCAAGTTTGCATAACCCTGGTCTCTCCACAGCCAGCGTTTATCTTCCCATCTTTCTCCCCCACCCCGTTCCAGGCCTGCAGCCCATCTCTCCAGCACCAGTATGGGACAGACAGGCAAAACCGAGCCGGTTCCCAGCGATCTGCCCCGGGGCTGGGAAGTGCTATTTTAAGGGACTTCATCAGTTCACATTCGCAGCATGACAAGCAGAAACCACGGGAAGCAGTAAACAGGCTGCAATTCGAGCATCTCCCAGGCCGTTATGTCCTAAAGGGAAAAAAAAAACCCTGGCTGATAGGGCAAAATGCTCGGAAGCAGGACGAGCTAGGCTGAAAATTGTGATTGTTTCAAAAGTTGAGGCTTAGACGGCGTCCCCCGAGACAGGCAATACCGACCGGCTGGTGAAAGCAATCACTGCCAGCCTGATCCGTGTACGTGCCGGCTCAGCCCGAGCAAGGCTGCCAACAGCAAGTGCGCAAGGCTGGGTCATTTTGTTAAGCTGAAAACATGCGACAGGAGAAGATTAAAATACGAGGCAAAATATAATCTTGTTAGCTGCAGACAGTTTTACTTTACAAATCTTTATCGCGGGCTCAAGCCGGCACCCTTATAAATACAACGCAGTGATGTGAGACATGTAAGTGCTCCCGCAGTAGGTGAAATAATCGCTGAATAAAAATAAGTCAGATAAGTTACAAGATAAGCGAGCTAAAACAGAAAGGATGACACTGCATCTGGTGCGAATAATTATTTTGGCATTATTCTGTCCAGCGCTAATCCTCAACGGCTTGAAAAGAGTCAATCAGTGTTTAGCACCGCCAAGGAATCATGACTACGAAACAAAGAGTAACTGGATTAAAATCCTTCTGCGGTCACAGGTCACGTCTGTGTCACATCTGCTTAAAATGTTCCTTTAAGGAACAAGGGGAAAAAAAAAAAGGAAATTTGACTTGAAAAGACTGTACCGAAAAACATAACCCCCAGGTTGCAGTTCTCAGTTAGTTTACAGTTAGGCATTCTGGCATGAAAAAGAAGGATGTAGAAAGATTATTACTTTAAAACTCTCTATCCTCAGGAAGGCAAAACCACCACAATAAACATCTGAGCAGTAATGTCCTCATCCACACCACCAGCCTGCACGCAGTCTGCTCAGAAAATGCCCAGAGCACCCAGGCTTCCAGAAGCTGCGTTTACCACAGCGATGAAATTAACATTGAGAGATGAGGATTTTTTTTAATACTTATTCCTATTTAGAGCCAGCTGAGCCTTCCTGCTTATTTTTAGAATGAAAAATCCATCACGGTGGCATCAGTGTTTCTCCCCGGCTTCCTGCAGCTGCAGAAATGCAATTTAACAATTAACCTTTTCCATCCATAAACAACAAGAACAGCCAAGGCTGGGGAAAACAGCGCAGCCCCCCCGCGGATCGCCACCGACAGCACATCGCGCAAAGTTCGCACGCAGCTACCTGCATCCACAGAACGCTGCTTATTCCTCCTCCTCCTCCTCCTCTTTTCTACTTTCTCTCCCCTCCTAAAAACCCACGGCAACTTTGAAGTCGGTGGCAAAAGGCAGTTTCTTACCTGCTCCCACCGACGGCGCGGGAGGAAAATATCCAGCGGGTCTCTGCGCCGTCCTAGCGGTGCCCGTTGCCGTTGGGCTGGTGGGCTGCTCCCGGGACCAGCCCAAGCACCGCAGTGCCATAAAGCATCCCGGGCTCTCCCGGCGCAGCCCACCGCCCCGGCACACGGGTCGCACCACGGGGCTTTTGTCGGAGCCTTTCAGCGGAGCCACGCACCCACCGCGCCGCGTCTCCGAAGGAAACCTGCGGCGGAAAACCGTGCCATCCCCTGCCCCGCGTCTTTAAGCTTTCGCTTAAATTGCCTCCCTCTGAGATCCAGCTCCGGAGGCTGCCCCCCTCTCTCCGCTCCCAATCCAACCGAATCCCAGCAGCTCTCCCCCACCTCAACCCGCCTTTCACTAAGTGACCCTGGGAGGTGGCAGGAGGATGTCCAATTTGCTCTCCGAGCGGCAAGGCATTAACGAGGAGCGATGCAGCCGGCGGAGGATAATTGCCGGCGCGGGAGCGGCGCGGGGCCGTGCTGTTGCATTGCTCTCCTCTCCTGCATGCTAATGAGCAATGATGTCAGCAAGCCAAAGTCACCGCATCCGGACCACGCCGCGGCCCCGGCCACCCTCCCGTGGATTTACATGGAAATCAGCTCTTCAAAATCAATAAACCCTGTTAGGGCCGCTTAGGGAAAGGGAAAGGGGGGGAAAAAAATCCTTGCTGGCTCGCGTGTGCGTGTTTCAAAGAGTTGGCTCCGCACCAGCAGCCCAAATTGAATGGTGTGAAGACACTAATTATCCTTCCCCAACTATCATCTTATTTGATGCTGACCGAGTCTCAACTCGCTGTCAAACTTAAGGCACCGCTTCTTAGGTACGCAGGCTATTAAAGCAATGATCTGCTGGCTCTGAGCAACGCATCATTTTTCTCCTGGCTTTCGATGCCCTCTTAATTATTTTCTGCAGTCATTTGCTATGATTCCCCACTGGTTTTCAGACGCAGCATGTTTGCGCACCAGCAGGGCTAAACATTCTGGGAAATACAAGTTATTAGCGTGGCATTTGGGTTGCCGCATATTTTAATACGTTTTCTTTCATACGGCCCCGAGAGATGCACAATTCGCACCTTTTATGTGTATCTCAGGTGAGGACTGCGACCCCAGGAACATGCCACCCCAACGGGGATGCTGAAACCTCCTTCCCCTGTTTTTCCATTCCCTTGGAAAAGAAAACGCAGAGAAGGAGCTGCGCTGCCAAATCTCTTCTGCCGCTCTTAAAGCCCGTTGCTTGGGAATTAGGTGGTCACAAATGAATCTCTGCTCCAAGTCAACTGGAGGAGAGTGTTTTGCATTTACAAAAAGTGAGTGAAATTCAAAAACCTAGTTTCTGTGGGCTCAGAAAAATACAGAAAACAAATAAAACTTGCCCAACATGTTGTGCTTTTCTAGCACGTTCCTGACTTTTGGGGCCTGGCTCCGGATTTCAGAGCCCTTGATTTTGGCAATATTAGCTGTGTTTACAGAACACAGAAGGATGCAGAAACTACAGCTGCGAGTCTTTCCGCAGTCTCAGATGCTTTAAATTATTATTATTAAGGCTCATAAATTAGGTTTCACTACATGGAATTACACTCAAAATCTCAAGGGTGAGATCTTCGGCTGGGACAAACCAGCCCAGCTCCCCCTCGGAGCCGCCCCAACTTACCCCGGCCAAGCGGGACGGATCGAGACCACGCAGAGACCTTCATCTGGCTCAGACAACATCAGACGAAAGAAAATATTCAGGGCCGTTGATGAAATACTTGAGCATTTACAGTTCCTTTTTTTTAAAAAATATCTTTTCCCCCCTCTTTTTTTTTTTTTAATTAAATCTGCAGCCGCAAGTCCAAGAGTTGAGCACTGACCCTGTTACCGCGTCCAACCTTCCATGGAGGAAGGAGCAGCATCAGCCCCGCTTCTGCTGGGGGATGGCCGTGGTGCCGCAGAGGGTCCCCTCCGACTCCTCCAGCTACACAGAGCAACAGAACTTGTAGGAAAAAACTCCCCTGACCCTTCAGCTTCCTAAACTGGCACGTTTTGCCCCTTCCAGCTTGCCTCGGCGTTGCGGGCAGGCTGTCAGCTCGCCTCTCTGTGGCTAAACGTGCCACGGCCCCCAGATGATGTATTTTTCCTCTTCAATTCAGAACATGTTAATTACAATACAAAGACAACGAGACAAAACTGAATCGGGCAAAAGCAAATAAAGAAGCCAGCTTATAAAATGATAATGTTGAGCAGAAATGCTGGAGAGCAGAAATTACCCATGTTTACTGTACCAACCTTCCCTGGAAACGTTTTGCTAAAAGCACGCAGTAGTGACTAGGGGCTACACCCAGCACAAAGAATACGTACCACTCCATTCTGCAGGTCCTGTAGGCGCTAATTTTCACCCAACACATGAGTAAAATGACTGACTTTATCTACATTAACTTTCAAGAAGCAAAGCTATGAACATTTGGAAGTGAAGTGTCTGTTAGTGCTCTAAGTGCCACTTGAGCAGGACCCACCAGCTGGCCCTGTGGCTTCGGGAAAAGATTGGCAGGGCACAAGCCTAAGTGTCCAACCCCACTTCTTGTGCAACATGCTCCGCATAACCCCATCTACAGCAGCTTCGATCACCCAGCACCAGCCTGGCAAGATCCCACCACAGGGTGGATGGCGGTGCCATCCCCCCGCAACCAAGCTATCCTACAGCAAAGGTGAGTTCTGCGTGGCTCTCTTGGCCAACTGGATCATCCCCAAGAAAGGAATCACACCAGAAATTGCAAACTTTTAAGTTTAAGTTGATCCACAAAGATAAAATGGAGGTGAGAATCATGAGTTGATGTAAAAGATCAGTAAGACCAACTCTTATAACATCTCAGCTGTGTGGCTTATTATGAGCAGAAGAGCTTTGTGTCTCCAAACAGCATGTATAATCGTCATCGCTCCTGGCAGACTTCTTGTTCCAATACTTGCAAACCTAAATATCCACAAAATCCAATGAACAGGCTCTTCTGAGACAAGAAATCAGATTAGAAGCTGCCACGTTTGGACACACAACTGTCTTAGGAAAGTGGAAATGAGCCTTCCTGCTTTGAAAGCTGCCGGTTCATTGGCAATTGCTCTGTATTACCGGTACCTACTGCAAGGCTTGTGAAAAGGTCATGTGTTGGAATAACTCCAGAAGGCACGCAAGATTTCTTGACGAATTCTGCACATTACGCAGGTGAAATGGGTGTTTCATTAAGCAGCAAGGAGAATACCGAGCCGGTGGAGCACATTATCAAAGGTCACGTGAAGGACTTGCACCATTACAAGGATGGATGCTGACAACTGCCAGCAATGAAGCAAACGACCAGAAGAAAAACCTCAGCTCCTGAAATAAAGAAAGATCAAGAGCAGGAAGCAAGTGCAGAGATGTGAGATGGACAACTCTGCTTGTAAATGTAGCCACATCCTTCTGCCCTTTGCTGCTAGTTTTAAAGACAAAGACCCAAACCCAGACAACTTTAAACTTTCTGCCATTTGCACAAACTCATCCCTACGGCTAATTTAACAAACCACTGCAAGAGCCCACATTTCATAAATGCTGTATTTTATCACCTCGGTGTATCGACTGGCTGGCCATCAATAGGGCTCCATGTGACACTGTTGACTCTCCCGATGACAATGAGCTACACGGCACGGCCACACGCAGCGACAGCAGACTGGCGTCCCCAAGGTCGCCGGGCTACTAACCTGATGAATGTCAGATCAAGTTGCCTTTCTGAATTATTTAGTGAGCATCCTCTGCTGCAGCTTGCCAGGGCAGCGTACAGCACTGCTACCTCGGGATGTCACAGAGGCTCCAGCCTCCACCGCCCATGGGGACAAAGGCTGTCCCCTGTGCCACACACATCACAAGTGTGTCCGGGACCGGTGGGATGGCAGGTCCCCCCCCATCACCGAGCCTGTCCTGGCTCTCAGTGACAGGCACAATAACAGCTTAGTTTCCCATCGCTCTTTCTACCCACAGAAATGCAGAATTGGATGCTCACAGTGGTTTTTTCCCCTCCGTTCCCACGCTCGCCCCTGTAATTTGCAGAGAAATCGCTGCTCGTCGAGCCAGCGCTCCCGCCCCGGTGCCAGGACGGTCCCCGGACTGGGGGACAGCCGGAGCTGCGCTCCCATGACCACGGGGCAGCGATAAGTGTCAGAACGAGAGGCTGGAGAGGGCATGGCTTTGCAAACACCGGAGGGGAATCATAGAATCATAGAATTGTCAGGGTTGGAAGGGACCTTAAAGATCATCTAGTTCCAACCCCCCTGCCATGGGCAGGGACATCTCCCACTAGACCAGGCTGCTCAGAGCCCCATCCAGCCTGGCCTTAAAAACTTCCAGGGATGGGGCTTCCACCACCTCTCCGGGCAACCTGTTCCAGTGTCTCACCACCCTCATGGTGAAGAACTTCTTCCTAACGTCCATTCTGAATCGACCCATCTCTAGTTTTAATCCATTCCCCTAGTCCTACCATTACCCGACATCCTAAAAAGTCCCTCCCCAGCTTTCTTGTAGGCCCCCTTAAGATACTGGTAGGCCACAATAAGGTCTCCTCGGAGCCTTCTTTTCTCCAGACTGAACAACCCCAACTCTCTCAGCCTGTGTTCATAGGAGAGGTGCTCCAGCCCTCGGATCATCCTCGTGGCTCTTCTCTGGACACGTTCCAGCACGTCCATATCTTTCTTGTAGTAGGGGCTCCAGAACTGGACGCAGGAAAGGCAAGGGGATTGCAAAAAGCTGTGAGCAGGGAAGGCAGAAGAACCTACGTGGCAGGGTCCGGCCCCAAACGCCTGGCTCTTCAGGAGGCACATAGCCCAAGGTACGGGGAAAGCTCCTTGGAGAAGCCAAGTCAGGAAATACAGGACTTTTAAATTAAGTTGAGCTCTCTTTTCCCTTATTTTTTAATTTTTTCTTTATTCTTTTTAAGCAAAGCAGCAGAGCTTCCCCATACCTCTCAACGCCAGAAACAGGGATGTCTTATCTCAAAGAAAAATGGGATGGAGGGAGGGGCAGAGACACCGACATTGGATGCAGATCATTAATCCCGAAAACTTGGCCTCCTCCGCTTTTCCGCAGGGCTGCCATTTGTACCTTCACGCGGCTGCTGCCCGAGACCACGCAAGTCAGCCCCCCTCCTCCTGCTGTCCCCGCTGCTGCCTTCCACCCATTTTTGGTAGAGCCCCGGGTAAGGATACATGCTGTCGGTCTGCAAGGAGGTATTTAGTTTTTAAAACACCACCGAGCCCAGCAGCAGCTGACACAGAAGGGGAGGTACAGCCCATACACGCTGCGGCTGATTTCGGAGATGATTTTCTTTATTTCCAACCAATTCACCCAGCGAGACAGGCCTGACCCTCGCTGGCATCCTCCGGTGCACGGGCAGAGCCGGCGGCGAGGAGCGGCTGTGAGCACACCCTGTGCCGTCCATGTCCTCCGCCAGCACCGAACCACGCCAAGGCAGGGGTGACACCGCGGGGACACACCGCGCTGGCGCTCCCGAGCATCGCTGCCCTGCATCCCGTCCCCCCCAACGGCACGGCACCCCAGAAGGACCCCCACCCACCCAGTGTCCCCACCGCCAGCACCGCATGCCACAGACGGCATTTCAATCAATCACTGTATCTCTTTCTCTCTCTCTTTTTTTTTTTTTTTTTTAATCACCTTAATGCAAGAAGCTTTGGAGAGCTTAACAACAATAAGGCTTTTCATAGCCTCCGGCTTTAACTCAGCACTACTATGTTTTTCACTTTTGTATGTTGAAATAAAATTTGTAACCAAACGCAAACAACAATCTGGATGCTCACGTCGTTTTCTCCCCATTGCTAGCCTGATAGTATTCTCATCTGAAGACTTTTTAATAGTGTCCTTTAATGATGTCTACAAAAGCCTCATTAAAGCCCTGTATCGTAATTTAAGCTAAATAAACTCAACGCAGTTATTTTTTTAATGACATATTTTTCTTGGGGCCTTTCCACGAACAATAGAGCCTTCACTGAAAATATGTTACGAAGGAAACACATAAATCTTCAGCTTATCTGGTGGTATGTTTTCCAAAGATCTAAACCTTTGATCAGAACCAAATTAATTTTCCATTTACACAAAATAGAAGACGGATTTCCAGGATAACCAGCTAACCCTGCAAGTCTGCATTAACATGTGCCTTGGCAGCAGCTCAGGACTCCCTCGCTGCCTGACGCTGTCAGGGTCGCTGTCACGTTAGATGATTTTTATTTTATTTTCTGGCTTCAAACCTGTCTAACAGGCTGTTTTGGGTCAGTGGTTATGCCCTGAAGATTCCTTGCCGTTGCTCACCGAGCTCCCCTCTGCACCAGCCATGCACCACCCGGATCCCCCCCACAAAAGCTGCGCGTCCCCCAGGACGGGGGCACGGCGCTTGACCCTCTCCATGCTCAGAGGCCAATCTCGAGCCAGTCCGGAGTCCTGGCCAAGTGACACAAATCTGATTTTTACCTCCCTAGACATCCTGCACATCTTCCCTGCACATCTCCTCTGGCTGCTGGTGGGATTTCAATGCTCCCCTCAACCCGGCTGGGCACCAAACAAGCCCCTGCTCCAAGCCGGGTGCTGCAGGTCCTCCATCAACACAAACCTCCGTCCAAACTCCTCAGAAACCACCACTGGTTTAAGATGGCCATGTTTCTGCTCCCACCCAGAGAGACATGGCTGCCTGCTCTTCGCCAACGCAGAGAAAAAGACCTATTTGCTGCTTGCTCACAAACCATGCTAAATGCACGGGGAGGGGGTAAATTCAGCACATTTTTGGATCCACCCGATGCTCCTGTAACACATCTGGGAGGAAATCACGCACGTCGGGTCATGAACGGAAACAGGCTTTCATGATGCCTTCAAGTCTTAAATTTCCCAGTGTATTTGGAAACAGAGAGAAATCGGCCATGGTCAGGAACGCACCTGGCTCCTCACCTCCAACTGCTCAGTGGGAAGAAAGTTGCCAAAATAGGTTTTTATTTCATACTTGGGAGCATGAAGTAGACCTGGATGATCTAAAACCAGCTCACGCGAGCAGATGGACTGGCACGTGTTGTTACGGTCCACCCCAAACTCCACCCATTACAAGACTTCTACAATCCAGCCAACCTTGATTTCAAATAAATATAAAAAACCCCATAAAATTATGCAAAGTGGCTCTCGCTTTAAGCCTGAGTTGTCCCCCAGCCCCATCCCTCTTGTGACCATGGCCCTGTGTCCTGCCTGAAGAGCACAGAGCAGGCCAATATGTCTTAGGCTATGGCGAGGTTTGCAGCCTGGCCGTCCCACTGGCTGAAGCTGGATGGAGCTCTAGTGTCCCCCAGACAGCCTGGCACTGCACATAAATGACACGAGATGTTTGCTATTCTTCCCTTTGTTTTAATTAGTAATAACAATTTGTTACCGTGGCTTGACATTTGTTCATACTTAGGAATAAATTGCTTCCTCGAATGATATGCTGAGATTACAACGGGCTTTCTGTGTTTGTGTTGGTTTTAGTAGCTCATAACAAACCATGAAATTCATTACTCTTGCCACAAGCACCCATGAGATGTGCCAACCAGGTTGTGATTTATACAGAGCTCGACTCGTGGAAATTAAAAGGTTTTAATGTTGCCTGCAAGAAGTCAAGGGTTTGAAATTTTATACAGCTGAATTACAAAAAAAAGAAAAAATATCTCAGGCGCAAGCTACTGCATTGTTTTATCTGCCTAAAGAGCTTGAACATCACAGTCAGGGTAAAAATAATTCACTAAATATTAATTAATTTAAGTGTATAATTTGAACAGCCTTTTTAGTGATAAAGCCTTCTGGCCTGCAAGTTGCTCAATTCTCATCTTTTTTTAACTGCTTGGAAGCTATATAGAAAGGAAAATATTTAACAGCAAAACTTCCCTGCTACAATATAATTCGGCAAAACATTCCCACCGAAAGAAATCACTGGAAAACAGCCTGTGCCTCACCACCCTTAATGGGAAAGGGCTGTCAGTCATTCCCCAGTCCCATTTCTCCATGCTGTGTCAAGCCTCGTACATCAAACCCAATATACAAATCGCCAGCCCCATCAAGATCATTAGAGCCGCTCAGCCCGTCAGGGAAAGGTCAGCGCGTCGCCAGCTGACGGCTGCCTGCTCCCGACGCAGCATCCATCACAGCCCTCGTCAAAGGCGACCGCGGCGGCGAGAGCGCGCAGCTGGAAACCTGCACCCCTTCCTGGGATAACCTGCCATCTCCTAAACACGCTTCCCTTCTTGTAAAGCACGGCCGTGCTTTTATCTTATCGCGATCCATGGGGAAGCGCAACTCAGCCGGCTGCCATACCAACAGGGGGATCAGGACCTGCGGGGAGGGATTAAGATGGTATCAGGAGAGGGTTGGCCAGAAGCGTGGCCCCCGACTCCAGCGCTGGCTCCCTCTGCTGCAGGGTCCCAGCCTGTCCCCGCTCTCCGGGACGGGTCCCATGCAGGCAGTGTCCCCAGAGCATCCCTTCTTGCTGCAGGAAGCCCGTCCCCGCCCAGCCAGTAACAGTCTCCAGCGAAGGGTCAAAGCCACCCTGCAAGGAGACGCTGGTGGGTGCCATCGCAGCCACACTGGGGCATGGCTCGCAGATGTCCCCAGCCAGGGGACCACACCAGCATCACCATGCTGGGCTACTCTGCCCTCTGCCAGCCTGACCCTCAGGCATGGCGCTCCCAGCTTGTACGATCCCAGCGGGCGTCCTGCCCACAGCTTGAGCACCAGGAGCGGTGGAGACACCCAATGGCTCACCATTAACGGGGGGACACCAGCATTACCGAATGCTATTGCTCCCGTCAGCCATTGCTCGTTAAACACGCTGAAAAACCACAGGCCATTTCTTCCTCTTTTTTCCCTACCACGCTGCGCCGCACGCAGCATTATCTTCAAAGGGCGAAGCAAACATGTTTGCTAAACATGAGCAGACGACATACATCAGCCTTTTAGGAGCAATTATTGCTGCTCGAGATTTAGCGAGTCCCATTGTTTTGTGGTTCAGAAAGCATTTTGCTGGCTGCTTTGGAGTGGGCTGTTCTTCAAAGCAAGTGCCCCGTGACAACGAGAAACCCCTCCCCAGTGAAATAAAAACCAGGTGGGCATCCAAAGGAGCCGTGCTTTCTTTTTGCTGAGCATTTAACTCGCGGTGTCTCCTTGCAACAAAAAACCAGCAATTTGAGGGTCAGCTCAGCTGCTGCCAGCAGTAGTATCGAAGGCAGGGTCGGCCAAGCTCCTGCGGCAGATGGCGAGGACATTTCTGGAAAACAGTGGATGTTCTTTGGGTTAGAGCTGGGAACCTTCCTGTGGTGTGCCTGGACTGGAAGAGACTGCTCTGACCAGTATTTAGACTAGTTGTACCAGTACAGGGCAGAAAAAAGAAAGTGGAGGAAAAAGGCAATGAAGCAAGTGCCAGATATCATCCTCTTCCCTCCATCCCGAAAAGGCTGGGATGCTCCAGAGCAGGGTGGCTCACCTGGCTGAGATCTTTGGAAATGTGGTTTTGCAGAGCCAGGGCAACATCTCACCTTTCTGGGCCTTATTTCAGGGCAAACAGCTCAATCCCCAAAATTCCTTCCTTGTGCAAACCATGATCATTCCCTTGTATCAGTGTGGGGAAGCAGAGGGGGAGCACAGTCGGGCTCCCTGCGGGACTAAGCCCTTCAAACATGTATCTCAAAAAGATGAGCAACCATGGATAGCCAAACAGACAGATGGGGGAAAGAGAAGGGAAGCTCGTGATGCCGGCGAGACTATTATAATTAGTGTAATAAGCAGCAATCACAGCTCAACAGCTGTCTTCCCCTCCCTGAGCGTCTGCGACGCACACCGGCACACACCCACGGCCAAGAAGGATTTTGACATTTGCTGTACTGTAAACACCTCTCCTTTGAAAAAAGTTTTGACTTTGGTAAACTTTTCATGGCACGTAAGACGCAGAGGAGAGCACCTTCCTGCTTTCCCAGCCTCTGCACCTCGCCTGAACACGCAGCGCCCTGAGCTTACAGAAGGGTCACGAAACTGGGGTTAGTTTTGGCGTCAACTATAACTATGGTTTCGCATGTGGCTTAGAACAAGCACGTATCCATCCTCCTGATGGCCATGTCTCCAACATCCTTCTCTGAAGAATCTCTAAGATAAATCCCTTTGAAACACACTTGTCCCCATCCACGCCAGGGTCGCAGAAAGTTGGGAGCGAGCACGTAGTACGGAAAAATTGCTCTACAGCTCACCGAAATCCAAAGCAGCCTTGCTTTAAAAGAGGGGTGTTCCTGATAGGAGAATACTTTACAGGATTGGAAAGCAGATACAGTGATGTAAGTGGAGTGCAGTGATTTTTTTTTATACCAAAGTTTAATTGGTTTGGAAACATATTTAAAATGGTGGAGAAGTTATGGGGTGGATGTTTGTTCACAATCAGTTGGGGATTTAGGTGAAAATGCTGCTCGCTGGCAGCTCACCAGCAGGGACCATGCCACCAGCACAGGAGCCAGGCACCGGGCATGTCACCGTGCTGCGGTGCCGTCCCGTGCTGCTCCTGCTTGTGGCCACAGCTCGGAAGAGGCAATGTCAGATGAGTTTGCTGCTCGGCTTCAGATTTGTACCATGTGCTACAAAATTCAAGTGAGCCTTCTCCAAATTTTGGTGAGCCGAGGACTAAGCTCTCCAAAACACCCTCTGATACCTCCCACAACACTTGCTGCTGCTTTTCTTGTTTTGGGGAGCCCACTGCAAGGGGAAAAAAGAGTGACCTGCTTTACCCGTGTTGCTCCACCACTCTCACCCCTGACCACCAGTTTTAGAGATTGGATCATCACCCGCTGCCAGCGCAGGGGTTGCAAAGTCACTTACGTGACAGGCTCTGGGCCCTAAATTGCAAAATACACTATGGCTTAGACCCAGACTAATTCTGAATCATTTCTGGTGCTCATGCTCCAGGAGGGATTGCTGTACTCGTTTCCTTTCTGCCAGCCCTTGGTCTGACAGAGGAGGTCAAGGGAAGCAGTCAGATGCTCAGGAGAGCTGCATATTTTGGTTGTAGTTAAGGATTCAATTCCCACCGATTTTTAGTGGGTGTTAGACACTGAGAAAGTGTCTAATGCGAAGATGTTTGGAGGCGTGGGCTCTAAGCTCTTCATGCAAGAGACTGTTTCCTACAGTGCTTAAGAAAATGAGAGCGTGGAGACAACAAATAACAACAAGCTTGGAAAGCGCAAAATGTTTACATGGAGGAAATTTAACCTCCTGGTGAAAGAAACCCCAGCCAGGCTGGCAGGAGAGCTCAGGAGTAACTGCAAACAGGCAGGGAACTGCTGGCACCGGGATGTCAACAAACACTGTGCTGAAAGGTTAAAAAACATGATGCATGAAGCCAGAACAAAGATGCCTTTGATTTCCCAATGCAAAGAAACACATTTGTACTTCCCTGACAAAGCAACGAGAGGAGCAAGAGCCGTTTGCTCCTCCATGATCCTCCCCAGGTCCCCAGACAGACCCAGCTCCCCATGGGGACCAGCCGTGGGTGCTCCCGTGCAGTCCCTGTCCCCGTCAGCACACCTCAGCCACCACTTACGCAGCCCAAAGATAAGCGGCAAGTTCATCAAAGCCATCTACGTGGGGTGCCACGAGGCACCGCTTGATGCGAAGTGACAAAACATGACACACCAGAGGCTGAGGCGCAGTGAGGAGCCTGGCACCAGCCACGTGGCTCCCCGGACTGTCACCGGCATCGCTCCTTCCTCATGTAGTGGGGGGGGAAGGTACCGGAAAGCAAAGAGCATGGGTATGGTCGAACCTGTCACTTGCCGCTCTGCTGTAAGGAGCCAGTGGAAATTAATGGGGCTTTCAAGTGCATAAATGGATTACAGAGACATCCGCAGTGAGTCTATTAGCTAATTAGTAAAGATTAGCATTTATTTTATCCACCAGGCATTCAGGTAACGGAGGTAGTTCTCTAACATCTGTATATGTCCCTTCTACACTTGTTGAAGAGTAGGACAAAGTGTCTCCCAGCGACAGTGACACCAAGACAAACTTTCTCTCCCCCAAGGGAGGTGCCTGAGCTGGCACGCCGCTTGCTGTGGCTAATGGCATGGGACAGGGCCAGCATCACCGACACAAACCTTCGGCTCCAAAGCCCAAATCTGGCAGACCTGTGCAACCGCTACAGCCTTTGTCACGAGCCTGAGGCCGGTCCTGGGCTCACGCTACTGATCTAGAACAAGGTATCCTAAAATCTGACACAAGACCCTGTCTCATCTCAAAGGAATATTTAATCCATCAGGCTGCTAATGCTTCAGACCTTCCTCTTACTGCTATGGGAAGTCAACATTCTTTGCTGCAATCCTCTATCTGAGGGTGCAACAGCCGACAAATAAACGTATTTCCAACATTTAAGTAGCTTCACTTAACAGATGTAGGAAACGCATTAGATTTATAGCACCAGAGTAATTTGATACCTTCCACGCTGTTAACAAAGCAAGCTTTAATACCATTTTATCATCAGTTCTAATCTTCCTGGCACCGTTTCACGCCCACAGATAACTCCTTCCATATAACTCGGTCCCTACAGCGCCCGTTGGACAAGGCCCCCAGCCGCAGCCCCTTTCCAGCGCCCCGAGAGCTCCATCTCTGCTAATCCCAGCCCTTTACAGCAACTCAGACTCGAGCAATCTAAAAAGAAGACACACGAAGTCACTTAGGTTTATCTCTCCAATTGCCTGCCCGCAAATCAGGGGTTCGGTGTCAGTCACTTGCACTCACATGAGAAAAATCACACCCGAAATATTTACCGCGAGCGTTTTCAGAACTGTAAGTGAAAACTATTGAAATCCTGCTTACTACTGCAACTCCAAACGCAATGCTGGCTACAAGGAATACATCGGGGTAACAAAGCGAGCGTTCATGCCTCTCCTCTGCTGCGGCTCTTTCCAGGTCTGTGGCTCTGTAACACAGTCTCCAATTCTCTTGACAGCTTTCCTGCACTGTCCAGTGCCAACACAGTGAAAATGTTAATGAATGCTGTCCCATAAATATTTAATACACATTTTCCTGCGAGTCCTGCTGTGATTAAATAGCTACCTCATTACCCAGGCCCACCTTTCTTTCATTTTTATCTTCGCACAGAATACCAAGAGTTGGAACTACACCCGTGCGATCAAACCGCTGGAAACATCACCGCGTAAACAACACCAACAGGGCAAACTCCAAACACAACCTTCCAAGGAACGTAAAGAGAAATCTAACCCTGTCAGAGCAAATATTTCATCTCAGCTACCTCCTCCCAGGATTTGCAGAAAAAGAAAAGCAAAGGGGACAAGTCAGTAATATGCTTTCTTTTTGAGTGCGGTTATTTGCCTGGTTTTATTGGCTTTTTCCATTGAATTTGGAGGTCCTGGCCACAACAGGAGCCCACTGCGTGTACCATCTGGACACAGGCATCCCTGGGTACCACCCCAGGGTTGGCTCTGCTCTGTCTATGGGACCTGATGAGATGCACCCCAGAGCCCTGAGGGAACTGGCTGATGTAGTTGCCAAGCCACTCTCCATGATATTTGAAAAGTCATGGCAGTCAGGTGAAGTCCCTGGCAACTGGAAAAAGGGAAACATCGCACCCATTTTTAAAAAGGGTAGAA
>VYZM01012925.1:1376326-1420248 GCA_013398915.1 Dromas ardeola | reverse complement strand
TGCCAGAATAGCTCACAAGCCATCACACCCCAGGCATGTGTGAACCTGGAGAAGAATATACTGCTGTAGGAGTCCACAGATATATGAGACAGCCAGGATGCTCAGAAACAGAACTGGAAGATTACGGTTTTAATGCATCAAATTATGAAAAATACCACCACTCCCTTCCTGCAGCTTAGGACACATCACTTACTTCTCCCTCTGCCATTTCTTTGCCTGTGGCTGAACTCAGAGTGACAGAAACTGTTTCTTCAATTAAGAGCTGCTGGAAATGAAGCCCCAGAGAGGTCTGTGGGCAGTGATTACTGGAATTTGTTCCCGAGCAACGCGAGCCCCACCGTCCCACCTCGAGGAGCCCCGCGCACCCATAAATCAGAGCATCCCCACCACGCAAAGGGCTGTTCTGTACAAAGCCGGGCATTTTTATTAACATCACACTCAGGGCTTGGATTTTCATACCTGCCTGCCCCAAATTTATGCAAGCGAGGGTCCCCGTTGGCTCAGGCTACTGCCAGCCAGGCACCTAGCTGTTTAAATGCTAAGATGTTCTGCAGCCGCTTCCCCACAGCGGAAACTTCAGCTGCAGCTTTGGCCACCGGGAAGCGTAACCTTGTCTGCGCCCCACATAGAGGTGAGATGCTTGTCGCTGAACCGAGTGGTTCCTTGCCACGAGTCATGGTGGACATTTCCCTTCTTCACCCTTCTCTCATCACCATTTGCACTCCACAGAAACGCCCAGAGCGTGAGGAACGGAGTGGGAACAGAGCGGAGAGGGACCACAAACCTCCTCCCATGCCTGGTACCAGCAACAGTGTCATCATCACCGCCAAAGGGATGAGCGCCTCTCGCCTCCACCGTGGATGGGGCTTCTCAGGAGGGCGGATGGTTGGGAAGGATAAAAGCTGTCTAAGGATGTACGAGCACCCAAACCCCTGCCACTCGCTGGAAACCCAGCGGTCCTGCAGCACCTCTCGCGTTTTAGAAGATGCAACAGGAACGTTGTGCACTTTCCCTTGTTTCCAAGCATTCCCAAATTCCCAGCTGCTGGCATTTCTACAGCAATTAAACGCACAGTTCTCAACACTGAAACCCATAAAACAAAACTCCATATGGCGACTGTCCCCACAAGCCAGCAGATACCTGCCAGCAGCCGTAATCTTGCTGCCATCAGATCTGCACAATAAATGAGTCCATTTTACCGGGGCTGGGTTTTTCTACAACTAAAATGGAAACAAAAATTGGCTTGCGAAGATGAACGATGCCTGTGATAGTTTTTTGCTGCACTTGATTAAATACAGCACACAACAAACCCATTTTTTCCTCCTTGAACGATAAACTCGATAGTCTAAAATTAAGCCCAGCAGGGTAAGTAAGATCCTGTATAGATTTCAAAAGATACCACAATTTTTTTGGAAAGCCTGCCTGCAATGTATACACACTTTGCAAAATCGCTCGAGTACCTCTGGCACCAAATATAAACACAGGGAAAGCTAAAAATCATGTAGTATTTTTATCTCGACACAGCCTACACCGCAGAGTACCGCCGTGGTTTGCCATTTCATGATAAACCAACTCCTTGCTTTTGATCATTTCAGTGTGTAACAGGGAACGTGAATGTACGATAGCATCATAAAAAGAAAATGGGAAGAAAAAGCCCAATCAAAGAAGTACACCAACCTGAACCACGCGCTCCCCAACCAAAGGGTATTTGTAGATACCAGAATTACCATTTCTCTACAAGACAACTGATCCTTTTCATGAAAATATAAGAAGCCCTAGAGAAATTCTGGTTGATCATTATTAAATGAACAGGCCTCATACATTTTTTTTTTCCAGGAAAATGACTTTAGCATAATCCTGAAGATTATTTACATCTTCTGCAGTTTTTTTCCACTGCTGCTGAATAATCAGGGCTCCTTAGAAAACCACTGCCAGAGAAACATAAATCCTTTTTTTTTTCCTCCTTTCCTCTCTCTTTTACCTGTTTTTATACATTCTTCCTTGTACAGGAGCTCCTGCTCGGCAGCGGGGAAGTTCTCTTACATCTCCTTGATCCCCAGCTTCCAGAGCCAGCTGATGAAACGGGAGCTTGGGTTGCCTTTCAAACACTTCTTTTTTATTTATTTTCAAGGGAAAGGCCTAAAAGAGGAAAAAATTGTGTCTCCTCAGAAGGCAATGGGAGGAGAGGCTTCCTCTCCTCTTTGGAGGAAAGGTCTCCAGAACACTGCAGGTTCCCTGAGTACTGGGATGCCTTGGTGAGGGAATCTCACAGGGATGCTTCAAGACAAGCACTTTGCTTTCTGCTTCAGCATCTTTATTGTTTCCAGTCCCACAAACTCCCTTCCTCTCCTGCTTCTGCCCTATCCACTGTGAATGGCTGCACACAGGGAACGAAAACAATTAAATACTCTTAAACAGGGCGGGCTGCAACTGGCACAGTAATGAAGTCGTTATGCTCCTTAATGTGCTTTCTAAAAATAAAATTACATCCAGGTATACAGATCTGCACCATGCCCAGGGAATCTTAATGCAAATTCCCTAACAGCTTGGTTTGGTTTTGTTGTTTCAAAGCAAAGCTGGCACCATCAGGACAACAACAAGGGCTTGGCTGATGTTGCACAGATCTTGCCCAGAGAGGTGGGAGATGCCCCATCCCTGAAAACATTCAAGGTCAGGTTGGACGGGGCTCTAAGCAACCCGATCTAGTTGAAGATGTCCCTGCTCGTGGCAGGGGGCTTGGACTAGATGACCTTTAAAGGTCCCTTCCAACCCAAACTACGCTATGATTCTACATGCAGGGTCCCAATAGAGCCAAGGGTCACCTCTCAACACACAGGGCACGGCCAGGCTAAGGGACTGCTGCTCCACAACCAGGTGCCATCAGAGGTCAGGATCGACGTCTCATCCCGTTCATTTGATGTGCTCCCTGTCACCGTCGTGGGGACAGACATCGCCAAGGTCTAGCCTGGGAGGGATCCCATCTGGTGAGCAGCGTTGGTTTGAATTACACAGCAGCCTGTGCTGCAGAAGGCTCATTTGCAGTAATTAGAAGCATCATGTGGGCACACAGGACAACTTCAAAGGACGCCAGTAGCCTCGACAGCAGAAGTCTCTTTTCTAGTGGTCAAGAGGCAAGAACTCCCCCATGCCCTTGAGCATCTCTTAATAAACCAAAATTATACAGAATTCTTTTTTTTTGGGGGGGCGGAACCAGACAGGTCACAGCAAAACTGCTCCAGGGAAATTTAAAGGTCGTATTTTTTATGTATCTTTTAACATGTGCAATTCACATACGCTCACACGTCCCTCGCCCAGACACACAGCCATACACGCCGCTTTGCTTCTGCTGGTCTCCCCAACTGAACACAAACAAGGGTTCATGTACATTGAAATCTGTAGGAAGCTTAACATTTACTTGGCTTTTGTGTAAACACTTACGTGAATTACACAAGTTTCAGCCAAGAGGCTCGGCACCCCGCCGTGCCGAGCCATATAATTCATTACAATTAAAAGCAGAGAGCAAGGCAATCAGGCTCGCCCGACGCTGTGCTGGTATGGATTTGCTCTTCCAAATGGTTTCCAATTTGTCTTTGCAGTGGCTCAGCCTCTCGGGGAGAAACCCCGCCGGTGTCTGCCCAGTGCTGCCTGGGGATGCTGCTCCTGCATCCCAGGGCAGCCCGTGCCCACGGACTTTGCCGGCTGAGAAACCGGCTTTGCCGAAGTCCCGGCACAGTGGTGGCGCCCCAGCCACAGCTGCACCATGCCATCAAACCAGGACATTTAATTGTACCATCAAGGTGAGGACAACGCTCAACACAACTCACCTTGCAGGCAGGTGAGTCCTCCCTGGGTGCAAGTTGTATACATCCAGAGCATCACATCCTGACAAAAGCACTTCAGTAATAACACTACTCAACAAAAGAACCCCCCAAATAAGCACGTGCATCACCCCAAACTGCAAGGCAGCAACTATTCCCCAAGTCTCTGCCTTTCTTATTCAGTATTCATAATATGCTAAGCTATTAAACTATCCTACGGAAAGTGCCGCGGCTTACAGTGCTGCAGACAAGTGGTGTTATCATTTGGTATTTCTTCTTTTGTTATTACAGTGAATCTTCCTACATCTCTGAAAATAATCCAATTATTCCTCACCACTGGTAAGGTCACTGTCGCTTTGAACAGAGATTTGGGTAATACTCTGATTACTCTTAAGCAAATATTGCTGGGACTTGGGCAGAAATTTCAGAGAGATTGAAAATCCATTTTACTGGAAACCACAGATGGAAAAATATTCACACTCTAGAGGATATAAACAACAAAAAAAAGGTATCATTTCTCCACCTTATTAGAAAAATATTAGTTTATCTGGAATCAACTGCATAGATCTATTCAGCTATTAAAACAATATATAATTTCTCATATCATATAACCTTCAAAAAACGGCAATCATCGAGTCTTTATTAAATGTTCCCATACGGGCTCCAAAAGGTATTGAACTACTTAAGCGCAATATATGGAAAACAGCAGAAGGTCTGTATCACTTGTGGGAATAAAAGAGCTCCCAGAGAAAAGCAGATATCAAAGATCAATCTGTAATAAGGAAAAGGAAGTTAACATCCCTTACAGCGGCCTCAGAGATAATTTTTCTGCATCGAGCCAACGAGATAACAACAGAATCACACAAAATACAGATGATGCCAAGAAAAGGCGTCTATTATATTTCTTTTGGTGCAATTAATCACAGGTTCTTTTCTGTCAAACCATCTTTAGGTAATGGTAAAAAAAAATATCAAACCCTTTTTTTTTCCCCCTTAAGAAGGAATTAATCATATTGTCACTGAAAGATGGTTTTTCTGACATCACTTTGCTTGTACTGGCCAACCAATATTAAAAACAAAACACTGCTAGGGCTTGCTGTCCTTCTGCTGAAGCAGTGGAAGGATGCTTAGAATTAACCCCTGAGTGTCCTGCCAGGTGGGAACCTCTCAGTGATACCACCAGAAAACCCAAACTGGTGTCTCTGCACCAGGGGAAGGATGGCAAATGCCAACAGCTCTGGGGGTGGCCAAGGCTGCCCAAGCCGTGGATGGCTTCTCCTTCTCCTCCTCCTCTCCTCCCTGCACCCGCATCGCTTGCTGGAGAGTTTCCCCCCAACATCCCCACACACCTTCATCCCACGGCTGGGATCTGTACCAGCATCCCGGCTGATTCCCCACTATTCCTCACTGGGTTTGGCACCGTGACACCCCTATGCCCTTTCCAAGGCTGCATTTTTTTCCTCCCCACTCTTTCAGGCTCATGAGGTTTCCAGCGCCGCGGGTGGGATGTCAGAGCCACCGGTGTCACGGTGCCACACGGGTCAGCCCATCAGTGACAGCCGGTGACATGCCACCGGGGACAGGCGAGCGGGCACAGCGCTGTCTCTCTCCTAGGAAACCTGCTCCGCCTGCCTCAGACACGCTGAAATCCCGAGGGAACGTGGGAAGAGTGGAAATCACACCAAGAAAGAAAACCTATTTAAAACGATGCCCCACTATCAGGCAGCCAAAGCAAACCGTGAGCGTGCCTCAGCCCTGCTGATGGCTTCACCCACCCCAGCCGGCTGCCGAGGCGGTGCAGCCAGCGCAGGGCACGCCGTGGGGCTGGGGGAGATGCCCAGCACCACCCCAAACCCTAACCCTGCCTCTGCCCTGCCTGGTTTTGCCTCCGGCCTTCCCGTCTTGGACCAAGAAGGGCACCAAGAAGGCTTGGTGAGGAGGGGACCACGGCCAGGGCAGCCTCTGCCTAGAAAGGATGCCCTGGGGACAAGGATGCCCAAGGGACCAGCAAGACCACTTTCAAGGCTCATTACCCACTTGACAGCTAACGAGGCGCTGTGGGGTGCCCAGACGCCTCCCAGCATTGGCCTCACACCTCTCTCCCCCTGGTCAGGAGGCAGCGAACGGCCACACAGGGCATGTTTGGCAGCGGGAGGCGATGCTGACGCTCTCATCCATACACTTAAGATGTTTTCTGTTTGGAACCCCAGCCCCGGTGCCCTTCTCCCGTTTGCTTCTTAATGCTTTACTCATTAATGCCCGCAACCCACCCTGCGGCACAGACACCTGCATGCTTTTAATTGCTCCTGGATTGCCTTGATTAGACGGCTTTCAGGGACCTTTGACTCTTCTCTCAAGAGGTATCCAAGAGACGGGCCGTAAGTGAACAGTGCCAATCAAGATTGCTGGGCTTTATTTCTCCTTGTAGATACACCACAACACACGGCTTGGGCTCTGCTTAGACCTTCCCTGCGCACCCACGATCTTGTGAAATCAGAGAGCAAAGGGTACAAACCAGCATCTAACAGCAACTGCGCTTCCACTGGGCTGAAGACTCATGCCCTGTGAGATTATTCCTACAAAAACATAAGTAAGCCGCCAACTAATCCTCTCTTTTTTGAGTAATAACAATATTTGCATATTTTTTTTGCAGCACAAGACCTGTTGGTTTTGGTTTTTTTGGAGAAAAAGCATCAGCCTGAAAAACTGAATATTTAACAAATCAACGGTGTTTGTGCCTTAGGAAGAACATTGGCTATTTTAAGCATGTTAGATTGTTAGGTTAAATATCAGGAAACACAGAAAGGAAAATATATGCAGTTTTGTGCTCCCTGTTAACGGTACTAAAACCCATCACACAGGAAAGCCTGCGGGACAGGATTTTTAAAACCATCCTGTGAGATGCAGAATAACCTCCAGGTTAAAAGTGCATTAAGATAATTATATTCAAAACATCCCTGTCACCTGGCAGAGCCTTGTGCAGTGAGTGAACTTGTGCTGGCACGAAAAGCGTCCACCTTCCCAAATCCACGTCCAGGGATGAGTTTTGCTCCCAGTGAGCAAACAAAACCAAGCCGTGCCATCGTTTTGCTGCCAGATGCAGGAACTAGTCATCCTGGCCACCTCACCGGGGCCAGCGTCAGCACGGGGATGCAGGACCAGCTGCTGTGGGATGCAGGATGCAGGCGCTGCGGGGGAGCCCGGCATCCCCAAACACCCACGTGGCTCCTTACAGCATCCCCCATCCAAAAACCAGCCTGGCTGAGAGAGGCCGAGACCTAAGAAATGATGGATGGTGGAGGAAGGAACAGCACCATCCGGGGAGAGGTAGGGAAAAAAGCAGAGCCAGGTAGCAAGCAGTACCCATGATTATCCCGGCACAGCACAGCCTTGATGCTGGCAGGGTTTTCAAGGAAAAAATAAAAAAAAAAAAATAAAAAAAACCCAAACCAAAACTCAACTGGTAGACCCCTTTTAAACAAGTTTTTCACAGATTGTGGAGGAGTATCAAAAGTACAGTTGTGTTTAATATTGTCAGTTTACAAACAGCACCTGACGGTGCCGACTGGGTACAACATTTCCCAAATAAACTTTAGAATCGGGAGGACCAAGAGAGGGCCGTTCCGCTCTCATGTGCACTGCTGCTTTTAACCAGGGCTGCGTAAATGAGAGGAGCCCGGGGAGGCCGGCAGCACGAAGAGAAAACACTACGGGCAGATTTAATGCAGAAACCCAAGACGGCTCATTAGTGTGGAAGCGAGCGCTGTCAAAGAGCTCTTGTCTACACAAAAGCACCGACCTGGCGTAATTGAGCCCAGCTATTTAACCGAGAGTGAAGAGACTTTACCACACGGCGGTGAGATGAGAGCCTGATGCAGACCCCGTTCTGCAGGTACCACGGCGGGGACGATGGTGGCCCGTGGCCACAGCAGGGGCCTGGGGTGGCACAGCATCACCATGCAGACCTAACGCAGCCTGAAACAGCCAGCAAACACCACGTATGGGGGTTTTTCACAAATCTCGTCAAATAACCAGTTGCACAGAGCAAACGCACATTGAGGTAACGCCACTCGCACTATCGAGGTTCTCATGAGGGATGAGCGCGTCATGAATCACTGCTGAAGCCAACATTAAAATGATATTGATGTTAAGAATCCCAGGCGTCCCATTTGGTGCTCATATAACATATGGCACATGTGAATTTTATAGCTTTTGTATTAATCTGCCCGGAATGCCATCACTTTGCAAGATTTCATGAAATATTAAAATTGCCGAGGATAATTTATTTTACAACTCCAGGCAAAGGCCCTGGGAATGATGAGGACCTCCCCATTAAACTCACACAGGTCTGTGACTCGCGGCCCTAATATCTCGCATCTGTTTGCCGAGTGAGAGAAAGACGCGATGTCTTTCAACTCGGTTATTTGATGGATCGGCCTGAATTTGCTTATTAAGGTTTCTACAATCCATTATCACGGCAGGAAACAGAGGGAGGGATGATAGACTAAGCATGTTTATCAAACCATGTGAAGTCCAGAGAGACACTCAAAACAAATCTCTACAGCCGCTGCAGGAAAGCGCCGGGCATCTTTATCGACAGCCCAACTGTGAATTGCACAGTTGGCTTTGAAAAACCCAACAGAAGGCTATGACGTATAGGGACAGTATAGAAAAAGACTGGATTTTCATCTCTTATGATAAATATAGAAGCATTTCTAAAGGACTCCGGTCACCTGCGTGCAAAACAGTATTTAAGATATCAGCAGGTGGCCGAAACGCTCGTGCGCCAACGCACAAACCCAAGCAGTAACGGATGGCGTTAGAAAGCAGCCGGGGCCAAGATATTCCCTGCTGTAACGATTACCGTAGAAGAGAGTGATTTCTGCAATATGTATCAGGAAGATTCGAAGCCAACAGCTGCTGGGAACTTTGAACCACCACAGAATTCAATGGTAAATCTCCAATGAGTGGATAACACCTTACAAATCTTTTTTCAAGAGCAGGGAATGGTATAACACTAGTAACCTGTTGCAAAACTACGTGGGCACAAGATATAACATCAATATTTCAATCAACTAAACACAAAAAAAGAAGGGCTCATGCAAGGTCCCTCAGTCCAGCCTCATGCCCCAAGGGGGAGGTGCACTGAGCGTGTGGGGAATCACGTATGCCTCGGACCTTGGCTATGTCCACGCACGCAGGAAGAGGCAGCGGAAGAAATCAACTGCAGCATCCCACTGTCATGCACCGGGTCATGGCGATGTTTGAACAGACAGTTAGTAATTCCTGTGCCTTAAACAAAGCACACACAAACTTATGCAAAATTTATTATTCCCTTACTTCTTATTGCAAATTGAGCTTATTGAAACCCTCCGAGCCTCACGACCAAACAAATCCTATTAAACATGAACTGAAGGGAATGGGTGGAGATACATCTGCTTAAATGAGCGTACAACTGGTCGTTACTGAGCATGCAATCATGAAAACTTGAGTCTGTACCTACAGAGATGTTTCCCATTAAAAAACATCTCGGTAATACCAAATACTCTTGGACCGCTTTCTCCACAATGTAAAAAATCATGTGCAAAAGTACGTTCTACTTCCAAGACACCATAAACACGAACAGCAGAAAAACAGTATTACGAAAAAGGAATTTCAAAGTTCATGATAGTGCCCCAAATGGCTGCACTGTAACCAAATGCACAAACAGCATCATCCATAAAACGGCCATCATCTGCCCAACAGCAGCCTGCAGTCAAAATCGCAAATGATAAGGACTATGATAATGATAAATGAAGTTGGACCGACAACGGCCGCACTCTGAATTACTATCTGGAAATTCTATTATTTCCAGCTCCCCCAGCACATATGCTAAATATATTGAGAACTTATTATGGTGACATGTGGATTTGCGCATGGATTTCAAAGGTATGTGGATTCACATAAACAGAGCGCGAGCGTGTGCTTGCTCCCGCCAAGACGCTCATTTATTCTTCATATGCATTGATGGGTGGGAACGGGTTCGTCAGCATCGCTGCTCGCTTCATCCGTAATTAACATCTGGATGCCAAAAGAGAACGAAAGCTGACACAAGGCCCGAGTCTTCCAAAACTTTGCGAGCTCTCTGGATCCTTGAAAACTAAACATGGAATTAAAAAGGATCTCTCTCCATCTGTAAAGGAGAATTTTCATTTCCAGTTTCAACATGTGCTAATTGTACAGACGCGTTGGTCCAGGGTGTTAACCCAATGTCTCAGCTGATGAGGGATGACCTAGTAGATGGAGTGATCATCCAGCACTGCAGAAACAAGGAGAGATTTAGCTTTAACAACTCTTTTCTGGGAAATGACCAAGTGGAAACACTCACATTAAATTAAGGGGGGCTGGAAAATTAACAAAAGATGCACCATCAAAACCCGACAAGGATGCAGATGGCCATTGCAGCTCAACTGCCTTTCTCCCACTGGTGCTCCTGCATGGAAGCTCCTTGGAGAAACATCCCCTGAGGGATAAGTCAAGCCCCTGTTCATCACACCCCAACCTGGGGCCCTGCTCAGGGCAATCACAGCGCTCAACTGGCTGGGATGCAAAATTTTAATTGGAACCAAAGAATCCTGAATTGGCTTCACAATTTTGTTTCTGGAAACCTCACAGCAGCTCTGTCCTTCCTCGTTAGACAGCCCCGTGACACTTGTGTATGGTTTCATTGAGTCCCCTGGCTTTTACAGGTCCATCAGACATAACCAAAACAGGGAACGGACAAACCCACCTGGGAAAAGTCATTAAAATACTTGTAACATTCCCTTAAACATTCATTGTTGTACTTTATTGGAGGATACCACGTGCTCTTTGCATGCTAAATTCTCTGGCAAAGGAAATAATCCTGGTCCTTCCATGCTTTAACCCACAGCAAAACGACCTGGATCACCACGTTATACCTGTCCTGAGAACTAAGGGGGCATTTCTCCACGGTGCTACCTCCTCCTCAGCTCAGTTCCTCTGGGAAGCCTCTCAGCAGGGCTGGCTGTCCCCAGGAACAAGCAAAACCCCATTGCCCATCCTTTCTGGAGGCTTTCTTCAAGTCTTCAGCACCAGAGGTCCGGCTGCTGTGATTTAATCCAGACAGGGCTCCCTCTTACAGCACTGCTTTTCACTGTACCTCCACCAGAAATGTACCATGCCACCATGACTAGGCTTATCATGCTTCAAATGACAGCTTTTTCAGAGTTCCTGGCTAGGCTTTAAAGGTTTATTGACCCAATGTCAAAGCCTCAGCCATCAGCTTCATGGTGCAGGGGCTCTCAAATACACGCAATGCACCGGTGAGGCATGATGATCCATTGGTATAACTGAGACGCAAGCAGACTTGATCCCTGCTAACACCTTGGGGAGATGGGAGGTTGAAGCTGATGGACAGTTTGCTTCCAAGTAGCTGTTGGTGATGGAGGTGAAATGGTCGTGGAGCAGTAGAAGGTGTGACAAACTGGGCAGAGAGGGCCGGCATGCACCTCCCCTGCCAGCTCACAGCCACGCTTTACTGCCGAGCAATTAGGGATAGACTCTATCCACCATAAACATGCTTTTTCTTTGCAATCTAAAGTAATGCTGCAGCAGACTCTGTTTTCACCAATGCTTCTTAAAACCAGGGCTGAAAGAGCATTTCAGCTTATCCTGAGCAGATTTGCCTTTTGTGCACTAGACAGGACGTCAACACAGGAACTTGAGATACATCTTATCCCCCTCAAAAAAACCCCAAAAACACAGCCATAGTACTTTTGACAACTTAAATTTCAATTAAGAGTGCCACTCTATGAATTAACCCAATAATCACCTACCAAAACCCACAGTTTCCTACAAGGAGGGTTTTAGCAAATGAGGAAAACAAAGCCTCACTTGCCCTTAGCAGAAGGATGCTCCATCTTTACCCTCCCAGATGCTCTGGACATCTGATATCACAACCACAATGCAAGAAATCAACATGCACGCTATATATACAGCTTTTATATATATATATATATACACACACACACACATTATATATTTATATCAATGCTCTGGCTCTCCAGGACTATAGACTACTCATCTACAGCAAAGCTTATGTGTGCTATTTCCCAGGCAGCTCACGCTTCCAATCTGCCTAGCGTAACCATCTTGGGTGATTTAAAAAGAACTGAAAAACCTTCCCACAAGACTGAAGCAGCACCATCGAATTTGTAAATACCTCGGGCTCCACGGTAGGCTGTTAATGTTAATACAGGGAATCTGTTTGATGCAAATGAAAAAAAGAAAAAAACCCACTCATTACAGACTTTCTTGTAATGACAGCGCTCAAATATAACCACAACAGTCTGCTTTTGATTAGAGCAAGCCATTTAGTGCCGCCGTTACTATTTGTTGTTTCTATGGTTCCTTGGGTGCGCATCACTCTTCCCAGACAAACATGGGGAAAGGCTCAAATGCTTCCTCATGGAAGTAACAAATCCTGCTGGATTTCAGCGAGGTCGAGCCCCTTCGCCCTCCTTCCAGCTCCAATACAGCTTTCCCTATGGGTTTCGTTTCTTTTCTTTTCCTTTTAGTTCCTTTTCTTTTCCTTTCTGGAACAGGAGTGGGCTTCCCTTACACAATCATCCACATTGGGAACTTCCCATGTTCTCCTATCCACTTCAAGCAGAAAATGTTCCCGTTTTTATTATGTCTGGAAAAAAGTCATTCCCACCTTAAGGAGAATTGTTTGGGGTTCATTAAAAATCAGTGTAGTGCCACGGATGCCAAAAAAAGGGCTCAGATGAGCACCTCAAACTAAGCACGCGGTCCCCATCCAGCTGCCTCCAAAGGGCATCATCTACACGGATGGCACGCAGCAACCCAGCAGGCTGGCAAAGCCACCTTCAGCCACCACGGAAGGACGCTTTTCCTTCAAGTCTTCTCAATCTGAGGCTTATTTTGATTTTTTTTTTTTTTTTAAAGGGAAAAAAAAAAACAAAACAAACAACAAAACAAAACCCTCCAGCAATCTGGCGGGTCAGAGGGTTAGAAAACAGAGTCCAACTTTAATGAGCCGATGGTGGTTAAGGGCCCCATAAGCATATTGCATGCCCAGATTTGCGACCTCGGTTCCTTGGCACGCGCTTTCCGCTGGCTGCAGGAGATGACACCGACCACAGAAAAGCGGCTGCACAGCTACGGGGTCAGTCTGGGCGGTATTAACAAAGCAATATAGATAAGAAATACAGCCAGTGCCTGGCTATACTGTATGCTCGGGGGAACCGGACTCTCATTAAACAGCAAAATAGTGCTCTATTGTGTAGGACGCACATCTAAAGGAATGGTTTCCAGATGGGACCACACCACTCGTAAACAGAGACTGCAAAAAGCTCTCTTTTTAAATAAAATAGAATAAAAAGAAGAGTATATATACGTATAGTATATCTATAGTACACATAGATATTGCTTACAGTTTTTTCCAAAGATATTGTATAACAGCCCCCCTTTAATTTGTGCCTCTTGTATCTAGATTCCTTCTTTTGAGCATAAGATGTTTTATCAACACAGAACGGCGCTTTCTACCTTTGAAGAGGAGAATTTAAATGAGAATCGCCACACCTTGCTTTTGCCCCGCCAAATTCTTCTCCCAGCTCTGGATGGCTGGGACGGATTGGGAGGCTGGAGCTCAGACAGCAAGGAAAACAAATGTAAAGTTGTTTTAATTTTTATAGTACTTCCATGTGCAGTACATAAACCCCTATTCAGAGTAAACAGCCCCATTGCGGAGCTGGAGGCGGTGATAATCAGACTACACAGATCTCAATAAATACGTCAAACTATCAAACTGTCAGACTTGGCTCTTTCCTTTGCTATTTGAAAGGGACCAAACAAACGCTTAGAATTAATAAAAAATCATTTAGAAAGGCCGTATAATAAAGAGGCGGGTAATAAATCACGTTAGCGAAGCATCCCAGTACAAACTGGCACTTGTGTGTTGGACGAATTAATCTTGGGAGAAAAACGCTGTTCTCCACCCCTCTGTAAACGTTATTAAAAACTTGTTTAGTCGCCATTGACATAATTGTTCCCAAAGCTGTTGAAAAATTTCCTGCTCGCCAGTGATTGAAAGAAACGTCCACCATGGGCTGCAATTCCCACCAGGAGCCCCCTCGGGTTCCCGTGGGGCAGGTCAACGAGTCCCCGCTCCCCCCGTCCCGGGATGCCGGGCCAGAGGTGGAGGGGAACCAGGACAACCAACAGCCAGAAAACTATTTTACTTATTACCACAACTCCAGCGTTTGAATTCTAGTCCGTTTCTCGCATCTGTTTGCCAAATCCAGCTATTTGCTTCATTTAAACATTTATTTTCCTCATCGATATAAACAGTTTATCGCTGGAGAGCCACTCTACACCAAACGAGGGCTGTAAGCAATATTCCACCCTCTTACTTATGTAAATACCGTTTATTAACGGCAGGCACAAAGCGCAATGCCTGAACTGAGGCCCATGAAGCTTTGCACCCACGTTTTGGCAGAAAAATCTGAGAAATGCGGGAAGGTTTGCTGGGGTATAAACCAGAGGGAACCCCAGCCTGCTACCGGGGAGCTGCCGGAGCTCTGAGCATCTCGCTGCACCAGCCAAGGCTCGCTGTGCACCACAAGCCACCCAAAAACGCAAAGCTATTTTCTGCAAGTCCCAACTGGTTCTAAAAAGGCACATTTTTTCTGAGCGGAAATGTCAGACTGTGGCAAAGTCAGGACAGCTTTTTGCTTTGTGTCGTCATCTTATCCCAGAGTCAGATGGAGCCTAGCAAGAGGAGTCGACTGAAATGACAGCTGAAATATTATGGCAAGCGATTTGTACCCTGGATCAGCTGTTGAGGCGATGGAAAAGAATATTCCCCTGTAAAATGGTATTCCCTGAACGACTGACCGGGCAACTGATACAAATTTGGTACCAAAACAAAACAAAAAAATCCATAGGAAAAATAATTTCAAAACCTGTCTAATCCCTGTTTACTTCACTAATGACTCCAAACTCTTTCACCATTCATCTGTGTTACTACTTCTGTTTATCAAATATTTCAATAAAGAGCTTTTTGGGTGTTTTTCCTGTTTATTTCTACTTCCTATTTAGAGATTTCAGACTTCAGCTTTGAACACGGGCTCCGGTTTGCTACTTTTCATCTTCCAACCAAGCTGGCTTGCAGCTGATGGAAATGGGATAACCTCTCCTCTACCTGCCCCTGGGCAGTGCCCAAAGTAGGGTGCAACTCCCTGGATAAACTCCCGGTGAGTCACTTCGTTACTGAAGCTGGGTGCAAACTAATTAATTGAGTGTATCTGTTCCTCTGTACGGTATTTATTTTATGCAGTCCCCCCAGAAAGGCTGGCTGCCTCGCCGTTACAACATTCAGATGTTAGAAGTTCATGAGCCAGAATCAGTAAACATGATGCAATTATAAAAATAAGTTGATGTGGAAAATCAACTTAAAGGGTCCTCGAGACAAAAAGCACTTCTAGATAAAATGCCTCATAAAAATGCATGTAATAGCATCCTGGCTGCAGCGCAGCCAACAACCCGGGATCACATTTTATGTCGTACTGGGCAAATTACATCCCGAGACATCTCATTCCGCCTTTCCCATCACAACCCTGTACCAGAGGTTCACAGCCCTGGAACCGCTCCCACTCCCCAAGCCCCTCTGACCAGACCAGACCACGCACAGCCGTTAGGGAGACAGACAGGACGGGGCTTCTCCGGTCATGCTTCTTACTGTTTCCCAGGGTTTCTTTTTGATTTCACTACCATGTTAATTCTCCTAAAATCCTACGATAATCACCCTTAATCCAGCTGCCAGGATCCCAGCATTTGTTACCTTGCCATTTACTCTGAGTAAGGTGTGAAGCTTCTTTATCCCACCAGAGTCACAGACAGATGAGTTTCTAATTGCAGAACCGTTCCCAGGTTCCTTGTTTCTACTTGCAAAACCAATTTCCACGTGGGAGACAAGAAAGCCTTCGCACGAACCCTGTGCTTTCACACGGTCAGCACATTTTATTGGCTCTCCTGGCAGCTCACAAAACCTCTGACCACCAGGTTCACCGCCCGCCTGCAGGAACCGACAAGAGAGGACAGGTCTGCTCATCAGCGGCTTCTTCCTTTCTCAGAGGTCTCAAGAAATCTGGGTGGGCAAATCTCTAATCCCATCGGAGGGCTCCTGTGAATCACGGCCTCTCACTCACAGTCTGAGGTCACCAAGAAGCGTTTTTGGTTGCAAGACCATCACTTCAGGATGCTCTTGCCCTACGTCTCCACCAGTTGGAGCACGGGCTGAAGGGAGGGCATCTACACCTCAGGAGAAAGCCCCGCTGCGAAGCAGGCACCACACAAACATGTGTCCAGGGTGATATCTCCACCCTTAAGACTTCGTAATCCACTTTAGGTGAGAACAGGTTTATATTCGGTTGCAAGGCATAACACAAAAAAGCACAAGTGGTTAGGAGCGCTTCTCTCTTTCTCTTGCACCAGCACCTTCTAAAAGAGCTCTGCGAGCACTACGGGGAGCCTTCCCTCGCTGGAGCCAGGATTACACCCTCCTCGCCCATAGTTCACCCACAGGAAGAGCCGGCAGAGTGCGTGCAGGGGGACATGCCGATATGACGATTATCTGAGCACTGCCACAGCCACGTAGCAGGGGGGTCCTGGGGCAGGTGCTGCAGCAGAGCAGAAGGTCCAGGGTCTCCCAGTGGAGAATTGCCCCTGTTCCCCCTCCCCAGGCTCCTCACCCACCTCAGCTCCCAGTGCTCTCCTCCTCCTCTGCACGCCAAGGAGCCACCAGGGACCGGGGACATCTCCTTTCTCCTGGCTCCAAGCGATGAAACAAACGGGCTGAGCATTTGGGCAGAGAGCTAACCCAGCGCCCACGCCAACGTGTGCCAGGCACCATGGCAACTGGTGCGCTGAGCTAATTACGTCCAGCCACAACACTTAATAACGAGGTATTATACTGCCTCATTAGGAAGCCTTTGCCTGGCTCCGTCCCCACTCCTGCAAGGGGAGGGGACCGCTCCAGCCATCACTCTGCAGGGCTCTTCCCACCCCATCCTTCCAGCAAACAGGGCTTTTTCGGTGACAGGTACCCCATCGGGTGATGGAGTTGGGACTGGCAAACTCTCCACTGCTCTTCTAGGAAAAACTCTGTGCCAGGAGAAAAATAGAGACGGGCGAGCTGGAGGGGTGATGCTTCCCCTTGCATCCAGCATGGCCCCTTTGCCTCTCCCTACCCCGTGCTTCGGGCACCTCGGCAAAGCATCGGTGCCGGCTCCCACCCGCTGGGATCCACGCGGGACCCTGCTCGGCCAGCACCGTTGCTGCAGGTCTCGGTGTGTGGTCCCTCTTTAAGCACCATCTGTCTCGAGTTTAGCACAACAACGCTCCAGCCCCACCAATTAAAACAGGCTGCCGGAGTTAAATCCTGAATAAACGCAAAGTTAAGGAAATGATCAGCAGTGAAGATAAAGAGCACGGGGATGGGTCTGACTGGGATGGGAGCCGGACGGGCCAGGGCACCATGGGAGGTGAGGGCAAACACCCCAAACCGACCCCAGGTAGAGTCAGCCCCCTTTCCGGCCCTGAGAGTGGTGACAGTGACATCAGGACATCGCTTGCTGTTGGTCTTTAATGCAGACTTAGCTGTTCATTGACAAGAACGTGCTGTGTTGCACCTCGCTACACCAGCGTCACAACAGGGAGAAAGCGGCAGAACATCACAGGTGAAAATGCAATTTACTGCATTCCCCCCCCACCCCAAGCCCGAGTTAGGGGAAAAGCACTGTCAAAATGCAAGCCTCTGTTTATTTAAGGGTAGAACAAGTTGAAAGGCAGAAACACCAGATCCAAGGGGATCCCCTGCACGTCCTCCTCTCTTCACCGCTCACCAACAAGAAAGCCAGCAGCAACGCAAGGCAATTTAAAAGCAACATAACCATGCGTGGGCACCCCATGAAAGCCCAGCCCTGGCCTTCACCACGTTAGCAGAAGTGACCAGAGCGATACAACGCGAAACAATGCCCTCAAAATGTAAATGGGGAGTGGACCATCTACATCAAGTCGGGAGACGAAGTTCGCAGCATTCATCATCACGCTCGTGTTACCATTTGATGTGGTTCCCAGGAACCCTTAATAAAAGCCAATGTGTAGCTGACCTCGATTATTTTCTCCTGCTTAAAAAAAAAAATTAAAAATAATCCAGAAACAACAGTTTCATCCACAGCTATTTGAAGTCTCGAAAAGAAAAGTAAGAGGTTATTAAAACGAGCAGAGGGTGATTCGGGCTTACGGAGCCAAAGATAAAGAGAGCGTGTTACGCAGCTACAGCAAAGCACTAGGCACCAGGCTGACCTGCCAGCACCCCACCATCACCCAACCCCTACAAATCAAGTGTCATCTGAGAAATATCAATTGTCATGTGCTAAGGAGTCTGCAGAAGACCACGCTGCAGTCTGTGTACCGCAGGAGTCCTAAGGCTGCTGGCATCCCAGCAAACTCTCCGTGCTGTCAACCCTCCGTGTGCAAGCGTCAAGAAAATGTTGGTACGTTGCGGATGCTTGTGCAGGCGCGGACACAAACACGCTAAAGCATGGATTTCCCATGTATGTCAAGACCCTGAGCCACTCAGTACTTGCAAAGATTTAGATTGGGTATTAGGAAAAATTTCTTCACCGAAAGGGTTATCACACGTTGGAACAGGCTGCCCAGGGAAGTGGTGGAGTCGCCATCCCTGGAGGTATTTAAAAGACGGGTAGACGTGGTGCTGAGGGACGTGGTTTAGTAGTAACTTAGCAGTGCTATCTTAATGGTTGGACTTGATGATCTTAAAGCTCTCTCCCAGTCAAAACTATTCTATGATTCTATGAAACCTGTCTGCGGTAACAGGAACGATCTCCATGAGGAATAAGCAGTGGTGAAGCTGCGTCGGGAAGCAACAAATTTGGCAAAGTACCACGGGACCTATTCCTGGCTGGTGTAACTGAAGCAAGCAGGATATGAACCTGACAGTCTTTACTCAAGCGAGGCTCCTCCGACAGCCAGCAAGATGTCCTCGTGCTGCAGAGCGGGGACAGTGGGGAACGCCGAGCCAGCACCTCTCGTGCCCACAGGCATCTCAGCACATGGGGGCTGTTGGACTGGTCACTGGAGGAACTGGACCTGGTTTAGGGTTTGTTAGGAGTGCATGGAAAGTGAATTAACCCTCGTCTTTCTTGTCCTGTCATTATCCCTCCTCCGCCCACTGCCAGGTCCTGGCTCCTGGGATATGGGGCACGTGAAGCTCCTGTGGTCCCCACCATCCAGGCCACAAGGCTGTGTGCCCATGAATGGGAGCACTTTCCTTGGCTGTCTCCACCAGCACAAGCTCCGGATGCCATGGGAGAGAGTCGTAAAAAACCTAAAGAACCCAGCCTGACTGGATCCTCTCCATCTCAACCCTGGGCCACGTTGTACTGGAGAACAGGGTCGGATGCTCCCAGTGCCTGCATCCAGCCCTGGCTGCATGCAACAGCCTGTTTCATACACCGAGCATGGCAGGTCCTGCCCGCTCTCCCAGTACCGCCTCTACCAAGGATTCTAGGAGATGCAGGAGCTCTACAGATGCTATCAGACGAGCAGCCCCCCACCACGCTGTCCGGCTCACCCTGTGGTCCATCCACCCCGTGGGCAGGACAGGACACATACCCTTGCAGCGGCGCAGCCCACCGACCCCACTGGAGATGTCCCTCTGGCTCCGGTGGGAATGGGACCACATCCTAACCCGGGGGATACAGGTGGAGGCTGCTCAGTGGGGATGGTTTAGATAAACAGCATATAAAATAGCGGAATCCCGATTCCTGCGCAGAAATGTATCTGCTTGTGTTTACCACCCACATACTATTTTATTAAGACAATCTCAAACAGGAATTGTTGCCGTTGCTGAAGTTTATTTTAACATATGGCTAACTGAGCCTAAGAAAAACATGTAAAATACATTTTAACGTGCTATTCTTGCCTAATGGTTTTTATAATTTTTTTAATGCCCAATATATATTTATACATTCCAAACACAGCGGGGGGTGGGGGCATATATGTTAAAAAATTATATCAGTCACATGGTGACTGCTAAACGAAAAAAGTACTGTGGTTCCTTTGTATTAGTCCAAAACTGCTAGCGCTGTTTTAATTTTCAATAGGCAAAAAGGTAATTTGCGGTTTCATAAATCCTGTTCAAGACGTCGTAATTCTTACCTGGTCACAGCTGTCAGGCGTTGACACGCTATACCATGGTGACGGGTTTTTAAAACCAGAGATGGATGCCTTGTAAAAAAGCCCGAGGCATTTAAAAAGGCAGAAAAATTCTTTCAGGCCAGAAAAAGCCCAGTTGAAGGCCTGGCTGGGGTTAGCTGCTTTTGCTACAGTTCAACAAGGTATTTAAACACAGGCCTAACACTAAGCATTGCTGCCTTTGATAAACCATCCATTGTATGCAATTTTAAGCCCACGATTTGCCACATAATCACGGCTATCAGGACACCATTAACTGGAAACCATTTGCAGAATGAGCATCTCCGGGGTCTCCAGCTCGCTCATCCCATTTGCACGTACGGGAGGTGCAGGCGCCCATCCTGCTCCCGCAAACAAGAACGCCCTTTGCTTCCCCACTCCCAGATTATTCCCCCAGGCCTTAGAAGAGTGTCTGATGGCGCTGATCACCCCCTCAAAAGTGAACAGCAATAACGTCAGGTCATCGCTGAAAACAAAGACTGGGCCGGTGAGGATGGAAAGGCATTTCCAGGTGAAAGCAGCCCCTCCGCCTGGGTTGTTCAGAGCTGCTTGCCCCACCAGAGGAGCATCATGATGAGGGACCGGCGCATCCCACCCATCCAGAGGGATGCCCATGCCTCGGTGGGTGCAGCCCATGGAGAGGGACCACAGAGCATCCCAGGCTTCCCCTGCCGAAGCGTCTGGGCTGCCGTGGCCCTCCGACCCTTCACAGCTCGGTTTCCCATCCGTACGATGCAGATATGGACCCAACCAAGGGTGGCAATCATCGAATCATTTGGAAAAGACCCTTAAGATCATCGAATACAACCATAAACCTAACACAATGAGCCTTGATCCTGGCACAAAGCCATACAAGAAGAACATGCCAGCCGTTCCCAGGTGGGAGACGAGCTCCCAACTGATAAGCAACCATCCCCAGGGCTGGAAAAAGCCCTTGTCACAAGCATGGATGAAGTTACACCAAAAACACCCCCTCAACAGTCCCTGCTTTTCATGCTCGGAGGGACACGGCCCTAAACGTATTTATCCTCACGTGAAAGCCCACTCTGCAGAACTTAATTGGATATATTCTAAAATATCAGCTTTATTTCTTCACCAATAAACCAGAAAGCCACTCTCTCACATGTTTATTTGAAATAGGGATTTAGCAAGTATTAAATGCTCTCCTCTTAGCTACGGTTCCAGGCCAGGATTTAAGTATCTGTGTTACAAGACGAATTTCAGTTTTAAACCACAGTAAGCACATTCTAAAAATGGAATAAAATAACCAATTCCATGTGCAAATCTCTGCCCCCCCGGTAACCCTCCTGACCCAAATACAACCGATGCTCTGACCTGCGCGGGATGGTCTCCTCGCCGTCTGCTTAAAGAAAAAGAAGCCAGAAAGCCAAGACAGAAAACACTACCCAATTTTTGCAGTTTTCAGCTAATTTCCCCTCAAAGGACAGGCCGACCGGGAGGATGAACTCTGAGACCACTTGCAAAGGCCACTTTGCACACACGCAGCGTTCTTTATCCGGTATTTACATATTGACTCGCATCCTGTTTTGATGCAAACCGTAACGCTACTTCACCGCTGTCTGCAAAACCAGCGAATTCCAACAGATCTGGCAAAACACTTAAGCCACCGCTCAACTTCCAGCCCAGCAGTTGCTCAATGGGGCCATTCATGGGCCCTGCACAGACTTTAATCCTTCCCGTGCCGAGCGGTGCTGAGCTCTTTTCCTGGCTGCAATCCGGAGTTCCCGGCAGGAGATATTTTCACCTCTGCCCTCCGGCTTGATCTCCTCTCTTTGTGCTGCACGTGATTCAACGGCAGGAAAAATAAAAAATAAAAATTAAAAATAGAAAAGGAAAATCATAGAGAATGCAACGGCTTTGATTTGTTTTCAGTGTTGGCCTGAAGGCAGCCATGGTTCAGCACAAGTAATGGGCAGCAAAGGATGGTATTGCTGATCCCAGCCTGGCTCAGATGCAGTACTACTAGTATTCTGTATATTCCTGGGACACCACTCATACAGAAAACACTCAAGATTAACCTTACATTAGGTACGGGGTTACCTTTTCATGATACATCTTTTTTATTTCTATTTTTTCTAAGAGAAGAAGAAGAATTATAGCTTTTTACATCCAGTGAATCAAACTCCTTATAATTAGGGCTGCTGGTTTCCATGGTAACAAGGATCCAACTCCGTTTTATGTGAAATAAAAAAAAATAAATAAATAAAAATAAGAATAGCTACACTCCAGCTGTCGGTGTGGTCTGGTCACTGCGAGCCAGCAACAGGATGGTGCTGCAGCTGTGGCGGAGCTTGGCGGCGCTCGGGGCAGATCCGCGCTGCTCCCAATGCCACCGCGCCAGAGGAGGGATGCACATCGGAATGCTCCATCTCCGTCCGGCCAAAATCATGGATGTGGGCAAGAGGGAGACGGGGACTTCTCCAGCCTTCCCGCTGGTGCCTGTGTCCCCTTGCCCCGGCACACCGCCACTGCTCTTTCTGCAAGGGCGGCATCGCCCACACCCTCCCCCAAGGGCTCCAGCCTCCTCTGTGATGACTTCACCTCTAATAATAACTTCCAGGGCCCCGTGGACTCCAGAGGAAAATAAACTCAAGTTATTCTTTCCTTTTACAGTGCTCTTATTTTAAGAATTTGGTGTGGGTGTAAAAGAAAAAAAAAGACACACCTATCGTAGCTGGAATAAAGCGCTGTGGCTATGATGTGACTCTGGCAAGCATGGAAGTGAATCACAAGAGTATCCACGCCGACTTTCTAAAGCATTAATTTGCCTGGGCCAGGCCTCCCTAACAGATGTTGCTGTTTATGGATGTAATTTTGTGTTGCTTTTTCAAACATATGAGGGGAAAAAAAAACCCAGCGATATAATAATCCTCATCGGCACGCATGCACTGCTCTGCACATACACGGCTGTGATACTGAGGATGAACGCATGCGGAAAATAAAATGCCCAACGAACGCCTGCTGGTGCGGAGAGGCAGGCGCTCAGCAGCATCACTGCCTGCGGGCAGCTGCCCATCTGCCGAGGATGCAGGTCCCCACAGCCCCAGCATCGCTGCGGACCTCAGTTTGTGGAAAAGAAGGAGGATTTTACCGACAGTGGGTGATAACCAACCACGCAGATACGGTCTTGGTGCCACAGCGCTTCCAGTCCGCCGTGAACTCCACGAAAGCCACGTGCAAGGGGAGATCAATGTCGGCATCGACTTTCTCCATCAGCTTGTGGCAGATAACGACGATGTCGCCCGAGCCCCATTTGACTTCACAAATCAATACTGAGTGCTTAAGAAGGGAGCTGGCTGGAAAAGGCTTTGTGCACGGATTTCCACGGGGGAAGAAAAAAAAAAAAAAGGAATTTTCTGTTATAATTTCAACACTGACATTTTGAACGAACAAGCCCTTTTCTTTTGTCCTCCTTTCTTGGAGATGCTGTGGCACGCCGACAGGACATGGGGCTCAAGGCTTCCCCGGGCCAGGCACGGGGGAGGCAGCATCTCCCGCAGAGCAGCTGTGTGTCCCCAGGGATTAAGTCCCTTGTACGGGAACAGGGTAGAAGAGAAAGGATAAAAATAGATGCTAATTACAAAAAGCCACCACTTTTGAACCAAGACCTGGGCACCTGGAAAGCTGAGGTGACCGAAAGCCCACAGGTCACTTCTATAAAATGTGGACCTGGTATTTTCTGGGTGGCTTCTCCCTCTCCTCCTGCTTCTGGCAACCCAGTGCCAAAGCCTGTCTAGATAGCAGCTCCAGGGACACCGGCCCCTCTCGCCCACAGCTAGATTTTGTGCACCCATATAATCTGGAGGAAGCTCCTGGCCTCCATCTGTCACCAAAGTTTGGGAGATGACTTCCAATCAAAGCACCACAGACTCATGCAGCCCTCGTTGTCTCATGCTCCAGTGCCAGATGTCAGGCCAGAGCTGCTCGTGTGGTCAGAAAGCCTGGTTAGATCCACAAACCGCCCCTGCTGACAGGACGTCTCTTGAAAAAAAACAAAACCAATTATTCACACAACGTTGGACAGAGGGTTGTTCACTTCTGCTGAAGAATGCCTGCGATTTTTAAATGCTTTCCAAGAAAAGCCTTTTCCATTTCTCACTTTACTTTCAACCAAAACGCTTTTTCCTTATCAGTTAGGAATAAATACAGATAAACTCATAAGAGAACCAGTTTGGCTGTAATAAATCTGCGACCGCTACTATACTATAAGCCAGAAAGATACAGATATGACTTGCTCGAGCTTCGCGTGCTGCTTTGAGAAGAAAGGTGGCCGTCAGTGTGGCCCCGGGGCTGGGACAGAACTGTGAGCAGCCGAGGAAGGTGTCTCCCTCTCACTCCTGGGTTTCCCCACCTGCAGGCTGAGGATGGTGTGACCTGGCCGAAGAAAGCTAACCGGGTTCAAGGCAACCCAAGTGATGCCGCGGATGCCAAAAGTTCATGTGGGCTCAAAGGGAGAACGGACAACTCATGGGGCAGAAAGGTACCCGGGACCACTGAATACCTAGAAATCATGCTTGCCTTAGAAAGTCCCCGAGCCGAAAACACTTTGGGAGAGCACTGGAGAGATGTTCACGCTGCTCTCCTCTTCCCGGCGTTGCCACAAACCCTCCCATTTACCTGACTAGCCTCCTCCTCTCCGCTCCCAGGTTGTGCTCAGCCTCACGTTCCAAGAACCAGAGCATCTCGTAAAACACCAAATCACTGCTTGTTTGTCTGTTCTTTTAGTAGCAGGAATAGAAACGTTACATTTGAGGAGTCATCCCTTGCTTCCAGACACTCGTCGGACCTGTTTTTCCCCTCCAAGCTTTAGCAGGTTACCAGTACACCAAGGAAGTTTTGCCAAGGAAGTTTTTCAACCTAAGCCTAACATTAAATAAAGCTCAAATTCATGGCACCCTCTACATAAACCCAGCAGGGACAGAAAGTGGCATGAAGCATTTGCAAAAATCCACTTCGGAAACCCACAGAGGTGCTTACAAAGATATCTACCCCGATCAAAGCGATTTATATTTTTCACGAGTGAGCAATTCGCTTACTAGGAAAGAGACAAATTTCATTTTTAATTCCGTCTCCGTCAAAACAATATTTTCTTGTTGCTATGACAGCTGAAAGGAAAACCTCTTACCTCGGCGGCAGCCAGCTAACGGCACTGCCGCACGTCCCCCGGCAGCAGGAGCGCGGGCAGGCAACGCAGCCATGTGCATCATTTTTGGCTCCCGGTGCCTTTGATTCGATGGGGATTTTTAAGAAGGACATACCAAAGCCAAGGACTAGAAAGCATCTTTGGAGAAGCCGAGGGGAAATAGCTACAAAACACGGGAACCTCATAATGCCCATGGGACCGGCCAAAGCCCCCGGGATCCTTCCAGGGACCCCCCTGGTTTCACACCAGGCTCTGGGGACCAGCTGCCCTGCACCATAACCCGGGCTGCACCTCGCACCCAAGATGCACAATGCTGGGAGGGGAAGAAAAAAAAAAAAAACAAAACAAAATAAAAAAAGACATCTGCTGACCATCAGTAGATATGGCCAGAGTCCAACAACAATAACAGAAAGGGCCTAAATACATAACCGTTTCTTCTCCTGACACTCCTCCTCCATGGCTACCAGCCTCGCAGCGCTGAAGAAGTGCCCTGATGAATAAATATCTCCTTTCCCTTAGCAACAGTTAGCAACAGAGTCAAGTTGTTTTTTTTTCTTTTTTCCCCTCCTTGCTCAAAAGAAACACATCTCAAGCTAACACAGACGATTTAAACGGCAATAAATATAGGACGTGGGTGTAATCAAAAATTGCTGAAACGCAAATCACACTTTTTAGCCTGGGTTATTTTAAAGCACTAGCAGAGCTGCCAATGATCCATAGAAAGAGCGTGCAGAGGGCTAGAGGGGAAAGGAAAAACACAGCAGGATTTTGGGGGAGGACAGAAAGATCCTGTCCATTCCTCCTGAGCAAAGCCCAGCCCAGGAACAGCCACCGATACCCTGACATTTGCTTTCAGCCTTCACTACAACTTGAGTTTCTGCAGCAGATTTCTCTGTCTACAAACTGCAAAGGTCGCGCACAGTCAAAAATCTGCTAAATGCATAACCCCAGCGCACAGCAAACGTATTCTTTTCACAGCTCTATTCCTTTAACAGTTCATTTAAGACGCCTGCCTTGCATTTTTCCATTTGGTGTTGGGAAAATGTTTTCTTTCACCTGGCGTAGAGCCCAATTCAACAGAAGAAGAAAGCCCTCCCCGCTTCCATGGGGCCCTGCAGTATAAGCCATGGGACTAACTTTAACCTTAACTGGGCACCTTCCAGCTCTGTCAGCAGGTACTTCATCCCCTTCCCTTTTGCCCAAGCTCTTTTCCTCCCCTCACCGTTTAGAGGATGAATTAATCTTTAGCTGGTTCGCGTTGCCCTTTCCCTGATGCTACCAGCAAGGGCAAATCCCCTACCACCACCTCTGCTCCTCCAAGCATCATCACCACCACCATCGTCACCACCACCACATCACCATCACCACCGGTGCCCATGAGGGCCATTCCCCCTCCCACCTCTCCAAGCCTTGGTCCCAAAGAAAGCAAACCTCTGCTGCCACCATCCCAGCAAAGCGCCGTGACACACGGGTCTAGCTGGTGTTTTTGGTGACACCTCGCCCCTCTTTCTCCACCAAGAGAAATATTCCCCATTTCCACACAAATCACAATGCCTTAAACAACAGGAATCACAGCTAGACCACAGGTTTCTACCCGAAAGCGAACAAAGCCAAATATTACCAATTGCAAAACAAAACCACAGTGTGGTCCTGCTGATAACGTGCTGCTTTGGGGGGAAACCGGAGGGCCCGGCAGTTCCATGGAGAAAATCAGCTCTTTGGAATGGGGGAGATGGCAGGGAGATGGTGATGGAACCAGGCAGCTCCAACGCGCCCAGATTTTATTTCTCTAGAGACCCAGAGAGATAACAGCATTTGGTTCCTGCTGTCTGACTTTTTCAGGATAAAAGACTGTTTCAATTTCATTTCTTTATTATTTTTTTTTTTTAAATTGAAGCTGGAGATGGCAGAAGGCAGCTTGGCCACTGAGGAAGCCCAGCTCCCCTGGCTGACACTGTGTAACGCCGCATCCCCTTCTTCACCCGGCTCTATTCCGATAACAGAAACCTATCGGGTGCTTTTCTCTAAACAGCTATCGACTTCAGAGAAGGAGAAGTTCTCGCCTCGGTGATGAACCGAGGGCTGATTCCCATCTCACCCACCGCTAGGACAAGACACCGCGCTGGAACGCACATCGCAAGGCTGCGCTGTACGGATTTGTGGCTAAAACGACTCGGTAGAGCGATGCTGGCTGTGCCGACTGAGAATTGGGCTGCTTCGTGTTTATCTAGAATATGTAGATATTTAAATCCCTAAGCCTGAAGTAAAATAATTTAGAAGCTCCAGCTATAAAAGATCTGCTCCCAAATCCTCATCGCTTTTCAATCCTAGTCTCCAACACATTATATTCTTTCTGCATTTAATGTGCCCATAAGGTGGGGATTAGGTAGGCATTTGATTATGTCTTTTATGTTTATAGCAATTCATTCCCAAACCTTTACAAACTTTAATTAAATACTACATTTTTACCGCCTCATCCTGCATTGAGAGGGAGCAGCAGAGAAAAACGTGTCCTCAAACAAAATTTACATTTCTAAAGCACCTTTTTCTGTGCAAGCACCTCGGGGCTACTGCATAAAATCATCCTGAGCTGCCTTAAGATGTATCAGAGCAGACATCAAAGCAGCTCTAATACCCAGCCTCACGCAGACCCGCAGACAGCTGAGATCACTACCTTCGTAAGCAAGAAATAAAACAGCTCCTGCCAAAACCAACCATCGATCCCCTCGAAAGGTGGCCACGGGGAAAGCAAGAGCAGCAGCCAAACTCCAGCAGTAAAAAACAACCTTCGCCTTCGAGAAAGCTCGCAGGAAGGGGCCCGGTAGCCAAAAGCGTGGCGGTCAGCACAGCGCTTCATCCAGCCCCACAACCTATTTTTTTGAGCATTGCTATCCACAAAAGGAGACACCACCACGTTCCTGTGAAGCCGAAGGGGAGCTGAGCATCCCCAGCGAGAAGGAGAGCTCAGCACAGCCAGCTCCCCACAGCTGGGAATGACCAAGCCACCCCCAAAGGTAACCCTCCTTGACCATAAAGACTTCCAGCGGCTGGGAAATGTAATGCCATTTCTCCAAAATCTGGACCCTTCTCTTAGAGTTGTTGCAGCTGGTGTCACCCCATCCCTGCCTCAGTCAAAGGCCACGCACCGGCACTCATCGTCATTTTGCAGAGAGGGCACAGTCCGAAACTTGTCACTGTTCAGCAATTAGGTGCTGAGAGATTGGATTTGAAGCCAAATTTTAATTGCGGGTTGGAAATCGGGAATTTGCCCCATTTTGAAGTCTGGGTGCAGCGGAAACCGTTCTCAGGAGCTGTCAGATCAAAAGACATGGATCTCATAAGATTAGCTGAGCTCTGCAGCTTTGCCCTCTGGGGCCAAGGGAGAAGAATGATATCAAATTTTTATCAGCTAAGAAATTCAAGCCTAGCTTGAACACCACCACATCTCTGCAGTCCATCGGAATAAATCCAAACTGCGCGAGGAGAATACCAAAAAGATTTAGTTAAAAATCACACAGGTCAGGCAGCATCAAGGTCGAAGCTGCAGACACTCCCGTGCACAGACGTATAAAATGTTGAATCTGTAGCGAGATCCCTGTTTTCTGCTTTCCTGCAGCTCCCTGCCTGTCCCTGCAATGGTACGAAGGGGTTCAGGCTCCAAGGATGCTGTGCCTCGTTTGGTCCCCACCCTACGGGCTTCAGGGCAGCATGAGGAGATGCGATCTCCGCAGCTAAGGATGCTGTATGAAATCCACCCAAGCTGGCAGGGCAGCCGAGCTCCATGCCCACTTCAAGCCCTTTAAACTGCTTGGGGGGGGAATTAAATCATTGATCAGCCTCACGCTTGCCCTCTGTGCTGGGCTGAAATTTCACTCATTGGGTTGCCATGGTTAGAAATGCCGTGTGTGCGCGCACCGTCCCGCTGCTGCAAACTCATCCATCGCTCACATCCAAAGGGCTTCACTTTTCCTGGATCACACAAAGGCATTTCCCAGCGAGAACCATGGTCAAGCCAAATTTTGGCCTTCTAGCTGCAGTTGTTGCCATCGAAGAGCATTAAGAAGATGTAAAGCTGTATTTTACCTTGCCTAAAACGCCCCACAAAGGCCAGACAGTTTTTATTCAAAGGCTGTCATCACAGGTCTCACGATGGAGATCACTTTCCAGGCCCCTGGGAAATTCACGGCACGTCTCCCAGTGACTTCCCCAGGGCTAGGGTTTCACCCCAAACTTGGAAGGGCTCAGGCCAAAAAGAAAGCTTAGACAGTCACTGCGTGCGCTGGAAGCGAGCGGCTGGAGCGGAAAACCAGCCTTTAACAGCGCTAGCAGCCCTGCAAAATTTTACAAGACACAACCCTCGCGTCAGAGGATCCATTTCTTTCTTCATAAAAATATATTGGGCTTTTCCACAAACTTCTTTTATTGGTCCATTTGGCTACTCGCTCCTTTTATGAACTACTCGAGTTCCCGGATCATCTGGAAAAGCCCAGGAAGACGGTGGAGCCGAACCACAAGGATGTGCTGGCCGTGGGTAAGGACCTTCTCTGCTGCCATGGCTCGGGCGCCCCGGGGAAAGCACGGAAGCGAAAAGCCAGCAGACGGGGCAGCTGGATTTCATCACCTCAAAGGAAGCACCCAGCATCTTTTTAACCCGTTTCTTCTTACTGTCTACAAGGTTTCGGATAAAAATAGCCCCAAACCAGGTACTTTTCACCTCAGCTCAAAATCCACTTGGCAGCAAACAGGCAGTTAAGACTGGGAATATTTTTTTACCAGCCTCCTATACCTCTTCCGTGGGGGTCCTTTAATGGCTACAGTTAAAGGGCAATCTTGCACGGAGGTCCACACGCTAACATAACAACATATTTTAACTGTGTATTTAAGCAGTTTCATTTCTATTGACATTGGCTAAGGTGAGCCCTAAGGCTCGCCGGGCTCCAGCACACGGCTTGGGCTGCCCAGGAGCGCAGCCTTTCCAGCTACGCGTTGCCAAATCTCCTTGAACGACGACAAGCTCCTGCAAAACATTTCATAACCAGCATTTTCTGAGGAGCCGGGTGCCTGGAGCACTCAGTGTGCTAACTCCAGTGCTCTGCTGTACGGTCTGAAAAAGGACCGGTGAAGCCCTACAAGGGAGGAAAAGTCAAGTGGCACGAGCAGAAATGTGCCTGGCTCTACACATCTGCTCCTGCCCAAAAACTTGGGGCAGAACCGGGGTCCTGCAGACCTGGCCGTGGTGTCACATCTTGCTTTTGGTCCCAGTTCCAGAGCTGCAAGAGTTCATTCCCAGTAGCGTTCTCCCAGTACCTCCCAGCCCAGCTGGGAGCATCTAACTGGAGATGCACCAGCCCAGGCAGGAGCATCTAACTGGTCACGGCAGCACCAGGCTCTTCTCGCAGCTCCAAAAAGTGCAGTGCCGGAATCGCCGTAACAAGACAAAACATCCATTCCCAGAGGCCAGCTCCAGCAAGACCTCCAGAAAAGCAGTTATCCAGGTGCACCAATATAACAGCATTTTTATCCCGGTGAGAAGGTGCCTTGCAGCACACAGGCCAGCTTTTATCCTTGAATTTATTCATGTATTTCATGTCTTAGCTGTACCAAGCTCTTGCGAAATAGCCAGGCAAGGGTGAAGACTGCTCGCGACAATCCCGTGGAGCGGCTGTTTTAAGCCCTGCGACAAGGAGCTCCGCTGCCCTCCCAAATAGCAGGGGCTATTTAAAAAAAAACCTCTTACTATTGTAATCTTGGATTACTCCCTACCACCCAAATCCATTTCATCTTAATTAGGACCCGTTATTATAAAGCCCCTCCAACATTTCCATATTTCTCTGATCATTACAGGCCATGGATACCCAGTAGCAAAATCCACCCAGCTGTGTATTTTGCATAAACTGGTTATCTTGAACCACATGCCCTCTCACTCTCGTTACCAGCCCCATATTTTACACACCAGTGTTGACACTTCCAGCCCCGTGCGGGAGTAATGCTTTGAGAGATTTAGATTAAGCCCAATCCAAGCAGCTCGCTGGGGGAGACAGAAAATCCGAATTCCTCTCAAATTAATGACTGAAATCTGAAAATTCAGCATGGCATCTTACAGTTTCACCAGGAAACACAGCGCCCAAAGTGCGGCACAAAATCCATCTGCCCTCAATATTTCAGCAGTGCCACAGCGATGCCAAAAGCTGAGAACGGACTTGGCATTGGGGTTCTTTATTCCCTCTTAGAAGAAACACAAGGTGTGCTAAGAGTTCAATGAGAAACACATCTTGGTAGTGCCTGTGCAACTGGCTACTGGAAAAAAAAAAAGAAAAAAATCCCTTTCTGTTGGAAAAAACTTATTACACAAGGTCCAGTCTCCATGACTGGCTCTGGACAACAATGCACACATCTCCGTGCCTGCAGGATGAGGTCCCTCACTACCAAGCAGGGACTTCATCTTCCAACTAACGATGTTCCAGCCAGTGTCCCACCCTGCCACCTCGTCCCTGGGGCCAGGGCTGCTTCCTGCACCATCCACCAAACCCACTATTTCCAGTTTCCTTAAACAGCCTTAAACAGAGAACTTCTAAAAGAGGGGGCGAGAATCATCTCAAGGACTTTCCTAAAGGTCCCGCAGCTCCACCAGCTTTGGTGCTGCCCGGAACGAGACCACAGCACTGCAAACTCCAGCAGAAAACCCCCAGCCCCAAGATGTGCCGCTTCTTTTCTAGGAGGACGGACTCATAATTCGGCATATCCCAATATTATCCGTCTGTCATGACCTTTCCTTGACTTGGGGTAGTTCCCTACATCACAAGGAGTCTCCAGACTCCGTCTTTGCAAGGAAGATGAAGATTGCAACCCTTCACTAGCCGGGGCCCCTTCGTTTTCCCCTCTCAGCAGGCTTCGAGCCCCTCCGAAGCTCGGCGAACACCAGGCTGAGCATTAATCAACACAACATGCGCTTCATCCAACTTCAGCAACCACTACGAATATTTAAGTTTTATATTATGTGCTGGGATTATTTTTATATATATGCCACCCCGTGTCTTTTTATATGCACACACACATATATAAGCAAACACACACACACACACACAAAGTATTTCATTTCTGCAAAATACAATTTAAACACAGGGATTATTTTTTTTCCCTTCAGGCAGCCCCGAGCAGCAGCTTCCCAACGCAGCGATGCCGAGTGCCCTCTGCTGTACGCACAGACAAATGCTTCTTTGTTTAAAAAGACGACTTACTAATTATTTTTTAAAAAATATTTACAACTTTACTTCGGACAAAATGTTTATTAAAATTACCTTTGATCACTTTGAGCACAACATGCAACACTAATGCCACCAGATTTCTCCTGTCAGATTCATATCTCCTACAAGTTGCATCAGCAGAAAGTATATAGTCTGGGCTGGAACAGCACCGGGTACCGGGTGAACATGTTTTATTTATACGTTTGAAAATAGCAAAGGGAAATCGGAACAAACAATACAGCTTTATTATTCAGGTATTTACCAGATAGCCTTCACACTTCAGCAAACCGCACATCTATTAGAGGTACAAGCCGAAAGTATCGCATGGCAACATGAAATCATTTTTCTTTTGTAAAGCTGCATTGTTCCTGCTACTGGAAGGAAAGATAATACTAAAACATATTCAAATATATGTATTTGAAACCGCTACATCTTGTAATAAATTATGCACTTGATATTAAAAATCCGGGCTACACTGCACAAACCTGACTTAAGAATATTAACTTTTATTGTCTTCTCACGTCCCAGCTCTTCTCAAATCTGACATTTAAGGGGCTGCATTTCCAGCCCGTGGCTTTTATGGCACCAAACGCAGATTTAATATAGCACGGGCGCAGCTCCGAGGTGAGTATTCCCATTCATTTGGCAGGCGAGAAGAGAAAGGGAATCAGCCTTGTCCCTGCCCCACTGCTGCTTCTCCAAATGTCGCGTAATCTTAAGCAAAAGCCCAACTTCTGTAGAGTTGTGGGCTTTGCAAAAAGAGGTATTGAATCACCTGCAAAGAGCCAGGGCAGGTTACGAAGACAACAAGCCCAGCAGCATCTCTGCAATGGTGTCCACCTCCACCCAAAGCAGCTGGGTCAAAGACCAACCAGGTCTTCCACATGGAGCAAACCCTGCCATGCCGAGCACGCAACGGCTTGGGGAGGACAGAGCAGCGCTGCTCCATCCTCCAACACCAAAACCCCAGTTATTGCCATCACGGTGTATTTCCCCCCGCCCTGCTTCACGCTCCCGCAGAAGGAGATGTCTTTTTTTTTAATCTCCTCTGTGCAACACCTTGGCGGTGCAAGCGGGACCCATCTGCCCCACAAAGCTGGGTGGTCACACCTCCACACCGCCCTGGGAGGGCCATGGGGTCAGAGCACCCATGGGGGCAGCCTCCAGCGATGCTCAGGCCCCCGGGTGCTCCCACGCAGCTGCCCCGGCCCCGTCGGTCGATGAGCTGGTTGCCAAACGGCACGGCCACACCAGCACAACTGGTTCCTCACCCCTTCCAGTGACTCACTCCAAAACCTCTCCACTTCCAGCATTTGTATTCACTTCACGGCTTGGATTTCCTAGAAGAGGCAGTACCCAGGAAAACAAGCCTCCTCTTACGCCCTCCTTCAAGTGTGCCCGCATGAAGCTGATCAAAAATATTCCAGTTTATTTTTTTTAAACGAAATCTTTTACCAGCATTTTTCCCCAACAAAAAGTTGGCATTTTTTATAACTTTTCATCTTGCTATTCTCAGTGATTCTTGTCCTAGATTCCTTGTCTTGGTTGAAGGCCAAGCATCACTAGCTGAGCCAGAGAGAATATAAAAGCATCTTTTCTAAGACGCTATAGAAAGGAAGAAGAATTGGACCCTGGGAGCCAATTCACTTTCATGCCTTGGGTATTTAAGGATCAAACACGCATTTGTGATCTGACACAAGGTAAAAAAGGTGGCTTTGAGACTTTACGGCGTCTAAAGAATCCTCTGAAAGCATCTTTTTACCAACTAGAGTGCAAGAGAAAACCAGGAGCAGCGATGCATCCCGGAGAGCGACTGCCGAGCCCCTGGGGACAGCCCATGGAGGGGACAGCCGGGCTCCCCGGCCTCTCCTGGTGGCACCACGGGCAGGGAGTCCTTGACACTGCTGCTCCGCTCGCAAAGCAAACAGCTGAAGGCGAGGAAACAGGACCCACCCAAGACACGCTGGGGAGGTTTCCTATGGTTACTGCTGCCATGGAAATATTTTTTTTGTTGGCTTGATCTAAATAATATCCGGCTCCTGGGCTGCAGTAGGCGCCCTGCAAGGTTGGGTTGGGTCCTTAGACCTGCACCCCACTACCAGGGTGCGACCGCATCGAGCACCGGCCGCCTCCGAGCATCTCAAAGCCAAGCTGCTCGAGGCTTTCCTCCTGGCTCCCCAGGGCCCCGGGGCTTCATTTCAAGGAGAAGAGGAGGAGGAAAGAAAGTGGAGGAGGGGAAGGAGGAGGGTGGTGGTGGGGGAAGACATCTTTTACTAATTGCTCACAGCTGTGGCCAAGCAGCTCCCATTTCGGCTGCCAGGAGCTGCAGCCGGCGGGGAGAGAGCCCCTGTTTTCCCCGACGGGCTCCGGTGCAAGAGAAACCCCTCGCAGGGAGTGGGATGACTCTATCCATCCACAGGCTCTGTGTGGGGATTTCAATAATTATATTTATATACTCCCCTTATCAGCGAGAGCAGCCATTATGTCTTTTATCACCACGGCGGCAGCATCTGCACGAGGGCAATTGATAGGGGATGAAATATTTGCTGCGACGGCTGAGTACAAAGTGCCTCCCTCCGCGGTAAGAATAATAATTGTAATACTTAGCACTCGAAGTGTTAAGCTCTGGCACCAGGGCCCTGTGGAGGAGCAAAGATCCACACAGAGAGGAAGAAGCAGCTTCTCCGAGAGGAGCACCCTGAATTTTATATTCGCCTCTCGGCCCTAGCATCAGCGAACCTGAGAAAGGCTCTGACCATCAGCCGCCTCGGGGCTGCGCGGATGCATGGCCCGAGCCCGCCAGGACACGACAGCGCATGAGAAAAAGGCTCTTTACAGCCATGCTTACCCTGAAATTAGTTTTCCTCGCATCAGACAACTCTGCTAATGTTAACAAATTCCTCCAACATGAGATAGTGACCGCAGAGATGCTGCGCGCGCGGGGAAGTGTCCCCAGCCCGGCTTTCCCCCGCCACTGCTGGGAGATTATTCATCGGAGAAAAAAAAAAAAAGCAAATATCCAAATGAGCATTGCCAATTGCAAAACCATCTGCCAAAGGTCTCAGCTGATACCATCCGCCATCCTTAAGCCCAGTGATAGACTTACAAGCCAGACAATGAAAATGCAATTGATTATTTGAAGAGTGACTCACTGGTGTAATAAGGATGGATTACTAGGGTGGGGGGAGGGGGGAAGAATGTCTTTGAAAAAAAAAAAAAAAATAAAAGACTTCAGATTGACTTTTAAAAGGCAAATAGAAAGGGAACAAAACCCAAGAAAACCACTTGAAAGCACCGAACAGCCCTCTACAGCAGAGAGCAACATGAAGGAGGGCAGTTCTTGGCGGGCATCAGCTGAATAGCTGCACCCCAGCTCCCTCCAGCTCAGCATCTCGGGTACCAGCCTTTATCCACCCTGTTCGGCTTTCCTGCCAAATTGGTGACCAGGAGCTTTTCACGCCACACTGCGCTCATGACAAAAACCTGTTGCAAACCCTCTATTAAAGGAGTTTTTCCCTCCCCACCAAACACGTGCCGCACGCCCTGGGTGGGCATCGCGGCTGCAGGCGTCACTGCCGGGGCTCCGTGGGACACATCCTGCAGGGAGAAGGGACTCTGTGCACTCCTGTGGGGCTGGCAAGGACGACCAAGAGGGCTGAAGCCACAGCAAGAGAGCAAAACCCAGTAAGCGGATGGGGATGCCGAGGGCAGGGATGCCGAGGGCAGGGATGCCGAGGGCAGGGATGCCGAGGGCAGGGATGCCAGCCCGGCTTCGCATGCCGTGGGATTGATGGGACCCTTCATCTCCCACCTCCTCCCTCCCATCAGCTCAGCAGAGGCTTCAACAACTGTTTTAACCTTGGGCAGGATGCATGGGGAGCTCAGGACCTTACGCATCCCGCATTACTGAGATGTTCAATCAATTCACCACGTCCCACCAAATCGCACCCTATGCACCCAAATCCGTAACCACAGCCTGCAGCACCCGCAGTTGTCTGCTTGAAGGAGATCCCCCACTGCAAGGCAATCCATCCCGCTTCCGAGTTCTGCGGGTCCGTCTCAGGCAATTCCATCCCGTGTGGCTCCGAGAGGGAGCTGTGCTTTGCCGGTGCACGGCAGCACAGCCCTACGGCCGAGGAGCCGGGAAAGTGCTTGCGGCCATCGTTCTGCCTTCAGATGGATGGCAAACCCCCCTCGCTCATGCCAGGGCAGGTAACATCTCACTCTTTGAGTACCAAGAAGCAGCTGTAGTCATTTTTCCAAAAACTTAGTGCAAAAAACCCAAACAAACACCAACTTCTAAAAAGATAAAGTCATAATTAGGTGTTTATCCACTCTGCCCCCTCCATCATTGGTGTCACTCACAATCACTCCAGAAACAGAATAAACCCCCCAAAACCTACCCAAAATCTGCAACAGCTTATTAGTGGTTTTTTACCCCCATTCATAAAACTAGAATTGTACAAGGCTGCTTCCAAACAGACAGGAAACATACCTGCACTGCTCTTTATCTAGGAGAAATTCTGCTTTTTTGGCTTCTGCCGGCAGCTCAGCTGCGATGGAGCAGGGCAGAGCCCGGCAGCAGAACAACTCCAGTTACAGCAGCTGCAGACTAGGGCTCTGTGTTCAGCTGAAATTTAATCAAGAAGCGTCTCAAACTCCTTTGAGTTCTTGCAATACAATCCTGAGTGGCTTGTAAAGGACTTCAAACAGGCTCCCCGGGCTTGCCCGGATACAAGTACGTACCTCACCTGCTCTTTTGTACATCGCATACAAAAAATTAAAGAATTTATTTTAGGCTTTTCGCCAGGGACAACGCTGCCTCCAATATTGTAATGCTCTGTTAAAGTGGATATCATGTCTCCCAGCCAACATAAACAGGATACCTTATCAGTCTCGGCTGTTGTAAGTGCTGTTTCAGCAGTAGGGCGTGATGACGTGGAAGGGACGGGCCAAAAAATTGGGTAGGAGTCCTTTAAATTCAGCTATGCGCTTGACACCTATATAAAGATGGATTGTCCCAGGGCAGGATGAAGCTGAAAACCTCACAGGGATCCCTACTCTCCAACCCACAAAAACTCCCATCCTGATGGCCCGGCTGTCCCTCGGCAGAGATGCTGTCAGACAGTGGCAGCAGCACGAGCCATCACCAGGTACCCTGCTCTTTCCCTACTGCCACAAGGGTTGAAAACTCAAAGAAAAAGTAGACCCTGATTTTTCAAACACTTACACAAGTGCTTAATCTCACAGGTGTAAGTAGGTAGGACAGCTGAAGTCATTTATGCCAAGCAAAGCAGATGCTCCAGCATCCTCCTGAGCTGAGCTCCAGTGCACACAGCAGCCACCCATCCCAAACCACCCGGGGCACAGAGACTGAAGGACACTGACCTCGTCAATGATCAACCTGGCAGGGAATGACTTCTCCTTTCTGAACTGTTTATGACAAGAAAACTCCCAACGCATTAAAAACAAGTTAATTATACCAATCCATTTGTGAAAGGCTTTAAAAATCAGCAGACAAATCCCACCTTTGATGTTCTTGCATCCCCTTCACCAGGACAACAGCATCCTTGGGAGACCGGTGACTCCCGCCCACCCCTGGGGACAGGCACAGGTTCCCTGGGGACAGCAGCCTGCTTGTCCCCTCCATGGTCCCTCAGGGACTCACCTCCAGAGCACTGGGACGGACGGCACCAGGATGGACCGCGCCGGCTGAGTTTTGCCTATTGCAGCAGGTTCCCCATTGCAAAATGAACAACTCGCTAAACCCCACCGGGCCCGGCGCGGTTCCCCGCGGCAGCGACGCGAGCATAAGCCCATTCCAGATACGGCATTGCTATTCTCACATCTCCAAAGCCTTTCATATAAACATGCGAGGAAGTGTGGAATATCTGAATCCTAAAGGAGAGGGAGGCACAAAGCGTGTTATTCATGAAAGGGAAAAGCTGGGAGCGTGTGTGTGACAGATACATAACCTACAAAAAATGCTGAAAACATATGGAAGCAATAATCTGTACTTTTTTCTTTTTTTTTTTTTTTTTTGGAAAGTAGAAACAAATGCTTCAGGACTTGGTGTTATTCGTTCACGTGCTGCATTACAAATATTATTGTTTCTGCTCTCTGGATGAGGTACTAGGCATCAAACCAGAGACCCAAAGGCGGCCTGGGATGCGGACGCGTGTCTGCTGGGATGTCCCTCCCGCGGGCAGGGCCAGCACCAGGCGTACGCTGATTGATGCGGGAAACACACCCAGAGTTTCTCCTCGCACGGACAGTCCTGTCCACAGCTCGCCACGCACGAGCAGATAGTGTCCAGAGCACTGGGAACTGGACAAACACACAAAGAAAATAAACATCCGCTGCCACTAGCAACTCCCTGCCTACAGTCAACAAGGCAGAGACAAGAGCTGCAAAGCGACCTGCCAACCATCACCCAGCAACCTCAAACATCTCTGAGCTTCTGGTCAACCACCTCGTTCACCAGGTCACTCACTACACATAGCTGTTTCCTTGTCTGTCAGCTTCGCCTTGTCCACAGGTGTTTGTGATCCAGTGGTCAGTCACGACCCTTTGGGCTGAGCCTCTATCACCTGGGACATCCAGGTGGTTTCTCCTGAGAGGCTGAAAAGTTTGTCCTCAGAGGTGCTCCCAGATCTGACAAGGCCAGATGAGATCAGACTTCTGTGGGACTGGCCGCAGTAGATTATAGTGAAATGCTGAGTTATGGAAACAAATGCTCAAAACAATCGTATGCACCAAAACTTCACCTGTTCACTTGTTACGAGGGAATGTAGCGACAGGACAAGAGATAATGGTTTTGAACTGAAAGAGGGGAGATTTAGATTAGATACTAGGAAGAAATTCTTTACTGTGAGGGTGGTGAGCCCCTGGCCCAGGTTGCCCAGAGAAGCTGTGGATGCCCCATCCCTGGGGGTGTTCAAGGCCAGGCTGGACGGGGCTTTGAGCAGCCTGGTCTAGTGGGAGGTGTCCCTGCCCAGGGCAGGGGGGTTGGAACTGGATGATCTTTAAGGTCCCTTCCAACCCGAACCATTCTATGGTTCTATGGTTCATACGGAACGTTACTGAATATTAAGTGAACAATCACATAAATAGCTGCCCTGGAAGGTAAGGGCCAGGCATTAAGTGCTGTACAAACCCAAACCGCTGATATTAAGACCGAGATGTGTCACAGCAATGCATGAAGAGATGCGGATCTCTTCCCCACCAAAACATAATTTCAAGAGACAAAGATTACACTGCACACGCAAGAAAAAAGAGGCTCCAAGAAAAGATGTAAAACACAATCTCACACTGGAACGAAAAACCCAGTTAGTCAGTCTTTTGTCTTTATGTCATGTTTATTACTGTTGTTTAAATGCTTCTGCAAACGAGAAGAATAACTATGGCAACAAAGACTTCTCCAAAGGTTTTCAGACACTATTTTTAAAATTCTCTTATCTGTCACAGCATCTGAACGCCTTCCCTCTGAAATCAGCCGCACGCCACTGCTTCTGCAGGCTTTGCAAACCAGGTGGTACATCCCCCCCCTCCTCAAACCAGAGCTCAGACAGAGATTCAGGTGTCCTCCATCTGTGGTTTAGCTGGTGGTGTTGGAGGAGAAGGTGGAGAGCAAGGAACACCAAGGTCTGCTGAACTGCAAGAGTATCATTTTTTTTTTTTGCAAGGCTTTCTCAAGAGGAGCAAACAAACTGTGCCTCTGTGTGCTAAACACATGCCAATCTCCCGACACGAAGGATCCGCTATTTTAAATACAGGACTAAGGCTGTAATTTCACTTTGCCCAGAGTAAATCTGAAATTAGTTCTTCACAGTAGGCTTAACAGCAGCAAAAGCCACTCGCTCCCTTCCTGGAGCTGCCAACCATTTGTCACCTTTAAGGTTTGCATATTCCCACTAATTGCAGCAGGACTAGGTTATAAATTCCCTTCCCTTCCCTCCTCCCGGACCACCTCCCTCGCAGGCTTTTCTCTGCAAGACATTATGCAAAAGACACTCCTAATGGCTATTCATTCACCCAACTCCGGTGACAGCTTTATTTAATGCCAAAGCTTGTTAACAAGCTGAATGGCACACGGTCTAATGTAATGCAGATCTGATTAGAAAACACCAACCGGGCTCCTAAGGAGTTGGGAGATTTTTATTGAATTTGATTTCACTTTTTTCCCCACACAAAAGCCACCTTTCAAGCATCGACCTGTATTAATGAGGATTTGGTTACGTACACCCGATTTCCACCCTCCAGACCGCAGCCCACACAGATGAACTTTTCAGTCCTTACGTACTTTACTGACAACCTACCATAAACCAAACGATGTGATTAGAGCAAGGAGTCATTTTTGCCGTTCAGGCCACGAGAAATTGGGGGTTATACCAGTTATAGTTTGATAGCCGCGTCCTCACAGACTCGAGGCCCAAGGATGATGGAATTCAATCTTCAGTCTTTTCAAACCACTTACTTTCTCCTCTTTGGGGCTAAATGATTTAAAACTGAAAATTGAATTTCTGCAGAGGTCTGAGAGCTCGGAGGAGGGGGTAAGACGCAGGCAGCGGGCTCCACTTTAACCGTGTCTGCAACAACGAGGTGTTTTCAATTCCTTGCTTCCACCAAAAATAGTATTAAATATGACAACGCTTTTACAGGACAATTCACCCACTACCTTGAATTTGAGACTGTAATTTCAGAGCAAAATTAAGACGATTCAAAAACAAACTCGAAAACCGGGGACATTTTTTAATTACTTGGCAATGCCCTTTCATCTCCTTTTTGCACATCACCTACAGTACAGAGGCTGGTTTTATTCAGAAAAGAAAACAGTTCTGCAGAATACAATTTATTTTCAAGTGGTTTCCCTGGCTCAGGAGGTACGCATGTGCTCCCAGGAATGACAAATTCAACCAACGCTCAAAGCCATCTCTCCCCATCTGAGAAAAGTGGCTTTTAAGGGAACGTACGGGCACAGAAATCTTTGGCATCTAGCAAAGCAATTTGCCTGCTTGACGGAGAAGATGCACAGATCACACCTAAAATCACAGGTAACTAGGAAATACACAGTCCTGCATAATTACGTGTACGAAAATGCCTGCATCAGCAATGGTTTCAGTGCCTGCAAGCTTATCAATTCTTTTCCTTCTCCCCACAGCGTATCACCAGTTCCCATCTGTGAAGCGAAAAGGTCCCATTTACATTTATGAGCAAAACTCCGCTATTAAAGGATTATAAAAAGGCTTACAAATCTCTAGCGGTTAATTGATTTGGGTTTGTATCCTTAATCTGCAGATCTCCTTGCAAACCCTTGTTTTCTTCCCACCTCAGGTGAACGTGTCCGTGAGCATCCCCAGCAGGAGCTGTGTCCTCAGAGGACACGGGCTCCTCAGCGTGTTTTCAACCCTCAAAACTACTATTTAATAATTTGCCTGCTTACATGTCACTGGCATTAATAGACCACTGGCTAGTAAAAAATGAATCCACTTCCTCTCTATTGCGTTCCAGCAAATAGATTGCCTTTATGTGTTTTAATTGCCTAATTACTCTTCTATCAAGGCAATTAAATGTGAATGCCTGTGCAGGAGGGTTAGTCTGGTCCCTGGTGAAAGGTAACGTGGTGTAAGGTGTAACTTAGCACTGCCTGCCCGCTCAGCGGGACTCATCCTTCTCCTGCCCCCGGGAAGGTAACCTTCCTTCCTGAGAGAAGGCTGCTGGAACAATCCACGTGATTTTAGCCAAAATCCTTGCCCGTGTCTGGGGTCCCTCAGAAAAGGGCAGTCAGGAGACAGCTATGGGTGTCCCTGGCCGGCTAGAGCCTCCTGCTCCAGGCAGGGTTTTGAAGGATGCAGCACAAGAGGCACAGCATGCTGGTGCAGAGGACACAACCTGAACAGAGCCGTGACACCACCTCTCACCCGACACTCCTCCCGTAGCCAGGTGCCTCTTCTGCTGGGCCATTTGGCCTTTGATAGGACGCTATCAAAGTTCACCTAATTTTTCAAAAGCTGCTGGATAGTTGCACCCTCTGACATAACAAAACTCAAACCACAGCACCTCGTAAGCCCTTGGAGCTTTGGTGACCACCCCGTTTCTTCTTATCCTACATTTGAAAGTTCTCCTTGACACTTTTAAGCAGCATGAAGCGCCTCTGCAACACCTGCTACCCCAAACTTCAGCTGCGAGGAAACCTGGGAGAGCTCAGGAAAGCATTTATAAGCCCTGAAAAGAAGACAACTCGGCGGTGACCTTATAAATCTACTAATGCACACGGGGTAGATTCAGATTATGGGGAGGGTGTCAGGAGACCACAGCTGCTGCAGCCTGGGAGAAGGAGACACCTTCACCTTCTGAAGGTCTGAGGTGGGACATGGTGCACCTGGATGTGCCACCGGCACCTGCAGAGGGTGCCGTGGTCCTGGAGGACCACGACGAGATCCACCAGCCGCTGCGCATCCCTCAGGGCAGACCTCAGCCCACGGACCTCGTCCCACTGCACCTCAGAGCCAATGCCACCAGGAACGATTATTTGCATGGCTGAGGCTTAAGATACAACTCGACGGGAATAAATCAGTCCCCCTCCTCACTCTGAACCCCGCGCTTTAATCTGCTGAGATGCAGCTCCGAGAAGTAGGGCAGAAGCTGGAGGAGCGCCGAGCGCAGCAGATGCTGGAGAAAAGGGTATACCCTACAAAACAAGGTTAGAAGGTCGCCAAGGGCTCCCTGGCCTACTAAGTCTGTGCACCAGCTCCCACAGCCCAGATTTAATATCACCGAGTCCCAGATCACCCATGAGCAGGACCTCATTTCCAAGGATCACACAGGGAGGTGAGAAAGGGCTGGTGCAGCCCGAGGCCAGGGCTCACTGTGCCCCGCAGGCACCAGCACCCTCCGTTTGGCAAAGAGACACAGCGGAAATAGCCAAAAATACTCGTTCGATCCTACACACCCCCCCATCCATTTCAATAGCTAAATCTCTGCTTGGCATCACCGAGACGGGATAAACCCCACCATGGGGTCACAGGGGGAGGCAGGAGTTTTACAGCGGTTTGGTGCAAACCACCCAGGTCTTCTTCTGCCCTGAACCCCCCTTCCCACCCGCCCCCGGCCTGCCAGGTTGTCCCTGCCAGGCTTCAGCCCCCGGCACAACCTGGGGCAGCAGGACGAGCTCCTGNTGGATCCTGCTGTGCCTCGCACCAGCGCCGGGCACAGGCTCCCCCCCACGCTGCTCGACGGGGCCCGCAAACCCCTCTATGTCTCAGGAACCACCAGCCAGGGTGGGCAACACACCTCAGACCAACACAAGTGTCCCCCGAAAAGCCAAGTTTGCACCCTGGATGCGCAGAGAGTTGGGAGGGTGCCCACAAAACCCTGCGAAGGGAGATCCATCGG
>VYZM01012925.1:1362688-1375127 GCA_013398915.1 Dromas ardeola | reverse complement strand
CCCTCGGCCCGCCCCTCGGCCCGGCAGGCACCGCCCCGGGAGGGCCCGGTGACCCCCGCCCCAACCTCAGCTCGCCCCGGGTCGGAGGCTTCTTCCGCCCCGCTGCGCCCCAGCGCTCGCTGTCATCACTCCGCTTCAGAGTTAACGACCCGCCCCGCGCCCTTCCCGGCGCCGGCACTCGGGAGCACAGCGCACGGCCAGCTCTGCCCGGCAGCGCAGGGCACTCGGAACGCTTCAGAGCACGGGTGTTAGTAAAAAACCTGAGCTCCAGAAGAGCAGAGATGGGATTCTGCAGCGCTTGAAGGGACCCGCGGTGAAGTTACAGCTCCGAGCACGTTGCAGCCTTCGCTGCGCGGGGGGCTTTTACTGGCAGAGGCAAAGGCAGGGAGCAAACAGCCCGGGTTCCTGCTGGGCTTCTGTTCCCCTCCTCACGGAGAACAGATTTAGTCCACAAACGCAGCAGCACGCAGGAGAAACAGTCACCTGGAGTATATTTGCAGCCTGAGATGCTGGGCTGGCACACAAAGTACCTGTTAACACCCGTAGAGCTCACAGTCCTCCCAGAGCTACAGGTGGGCCAGTGGGGCCGAGAGCCGTGGGGCCTGGAGCTGTGGGGCCGGGAGCCGTGGGGCCGGGAGCCATGGGGATGGGAGCCGTGGGGCAGCCCACGCACCACCCTGCTCTTGTCATGTATACAACACGCTACAAAGGGACCCCCGAGGCCAACATCCAGCCCGTACCCCTGGAGGTTTGCAATCAAAGAGCACATCTGGCGCAAGGCAGAGCGAAATGAAGCCCGGGGAGAAGGGGGAGCAGCCAACACGCTTCGCGGAGCACAGGGGTCCTCACAAACGTGTCCCCGGTGGGGAAGGAGCAGCTTCGCCATTAGCATTTCACAGCTTCACCCCGTCCGTGGTTGTGGTTGTTCGTAGATCCTGTCATCTCCCTCCCCTCCTTCCCTGCCTCTTTGTTCCTTTGCCTCGCTGCCTCACAGCTGGTTAAAACCGTAACGCTTTGATAATTTTTTTTTTTCATTAAATCAGTTCTCATTTTTGTCAATTTTTTACTTGTATCTTCCTCTCCTAGGCAGTGAAACGAGGCTGGGAACTGTGTGGCTGCCTTTTGAAGAGTCTCAGGCAAAAAGTTTCAGGGAGATTTTCATTCTTTCCTCCCATAAATGCTGGGCTTTCTTAAAAAAAAAAAAAAAAAATCTAAAAAAAAATTTCCAAAACCCATGGAATTTTATCATGGAGAAAATTTTCTTTTTCACAGGCTTTCTTCATGTCAGTGAGAAAATATTGACATCCCTCCCTGCTCTGTTTTTCTGTGGTTGCTATTTTTACCCTTCCAAAAATCCTCCAGATTCCCTCCATTGCTCCCTTCTGCCAAATGTCCTCATCATTTTCCTTCTCGGTTTCTCTCCCAGTTTCCAGCTCATACAGTGGCGCACGAATATGTTAGCAACTCTCGGGGGAGGAGGTGATCTCTTCAGATACACAAACGTTTCCTCACCTGGTGGGCAACTGGTTGCAGACTGGGGTTTGACCTGATATTAAAACATCCCTACCTATGAGCTGTATCTAATATCAGATACAGTAATATCAGGGGTGCTGAGTTACTGTTATCCCTACTGAAGGTTAACAGGATTTCAGGGAATGTGAAGCATCGTGCAAGAGAGGGCCTGGAATTCTCCAGCATTTTTGGTGTCTTGCATAAGATTCAGAATATTTAAAACTCCAATTAAAACTGCTGAAATAAAAGCATTATTGGATACAGGACTTACAACAAGACTCAACGTGCTGTGGGAAATGCTTTAAAGGTGACCTGCAAATCCTTTTTAATTGCCTTGCTGTTGCAAGAGATGCTGTGTGCCCTCAATAGCAGGGCTGGCGAGGATGTCTGCTATAAGTTTAAAACAGCAAAAGTAAGTCAAAGTTGGAGGGTAAATTCCTCAGAGGTGTGGCTGTGCTGAATCACAGCTCCAGTCCTCCGATGAAGAGGCAGGTCCTAAATGGCTTCTTAAAACAAGGCAAGTTGGTCCCCTCCCTCCATCGCAGGCTGTCCATGGGGCCGCTAAAGTTGCCTGCCACCCAGTATGGCTTCTGTCCTCCAGCCCGGTTTCTGTAGATGCTGCAGACGCTGGTGGGCGACTCCTCAATGCACAGGGAAAAGGCAGGGAAGGCTTTGAGCATCAGGACTTGCACTAGCGTGTTCGAAAGGAGAGGGTAGATGAGGGCTGAGCCTGGGGGTGCGGAAGATGCAGATAAGAGGGGTGCTCACTGCTTCGATAAGAGGGGTGCTCACTGCTTCTGCCCTGGTGTGGCTGGAGGGGGAGCTGGAGAACAGATCTGGGTACACCCAGAGCCATAAAAATATTCAGGTACCAAAGACCCCAATGGAGGCAGGTCCTTAGTGTCTCCTAGGCATCTAAATTTCTCACAGGGACAGCAGTTTCCCTCTGGCCCAAGACATCCAGGACAAATGAAGTCAGGAGGACTCAATCCATGTTTTAGGGATGCTCAGATGCTGCATGTACATAAGGAAACAGCCAGGCCCGAACATTATCTCTGGGATGTGTTTGGGAAAGGGAGGGGAGACATCATCTCATGGGCCTGAACGCTCCTCTTCTCTTTCCTCCCCCAGAAAAGCTGCCAAGAGTAAAGAACTCTCAGGAAATAAACTCCCACTCCCTTGTTCTCGCCATGTTCAAAGGGAATGATGCACACATCCTGGCATGGCCGGGCGGGCAGGGGACAGCAACACAGCTCCAGCCCTACCTGTGCTACCACGAAAGGTACTTTCAAAAGGGGTTTTTGTATTTTTGCTTTTATAAACCTGTAGATCATCCTCTCGAGAGGAGACAGCCTCAGCTTGGAGGTGGGGGGTGTCAGATACTGCTGTCAAATAGGCTCAGAAACAGAGACACTTGGATAATATATGCCAGACAGTTTGTCTGACAAATTATTGTTTCTGCTGTCACTTAAATTGTTCTGTACGTCACCTTCCCCTCCCATTCCTGTTTCAACCAAACCTACCTAGAGGTGACACTTCTTCCAACCCTTCTCGTGACTAAATCAGTTTAAAACCCAGTTTTCTCCATTTGTGCACTGTGAGAAGGACCCGGGTCCCATTTGAAGTTATGGATGGCCAAGAGGAGGGGAAATCACAGACATGTTCTTTTCCTGCTCCCTGTTGTACCCGGTATTACAGAAATAATTATGATTAAAATCAGAGAGCTCAGGGAAAGGTAAAATACAGCTCCTGGGTTAGTTCCCAGTAAGGGGGTAGGTGGTGCATGGGCTGATGTGGGATGCGTGCAGGAAAGCAGCCCTGGCTGCAGGGCAGGCGCTGCCGTGGCCACAGTGTACCCAGGCTGCATTAGCCCTTGTGGCTCCGCAGGTCTGGTCACAAGCCCTGTGAACATCTAAGTCCAACATGCCCAATGTGCTATGCCTCCTGCTCAGATAAATGCGCTTCTTCAGGCAAATGCAGCCTCTGGCAGCAGCAGGTGGAAAGAAGAAGCCCATGTTGCTGCAGCGCTGTTCTGCTTGCCCAGTCCCAGGGTATGTGCCCAACCTCGCAGCTCTCACAGGTCTCACCTTGTAGCATGCCCCACCGCAGCACGCGGGGACGAAAGGAGATGCCATTAGGACTCTGCTCTCCCCGTGACCTCCATCCCCTTTGGGACACCAGGTTGAGCAATAGCAGCAGCGAAGTCACTTGTGTCCAAGCCCAGGTGCCAGTTCTTACCAGCCAGGAAGAGATGCTGCAGGTCCACAGCAGTAGCTGCAACCAGGGAATGGGAAATACAGGGGCAACTTGTGCCACCAAAGCCCATAGAGTCTCTACCTCCAGCTCTGTCCCAGCATTTCTGGATGGGAGTTAGCTGGCAGACACAACTCTTCTATGTACGGAGCCAGGAAAGTTTGCTAGTCTTTCCAGGAAAGTGCCCCCAGCTCTTCTATCCTGCAAGCCGTGCCTTGTGTTAGGAAATCACCTCCAAAATACCTGCAGAAGGCTCTTAGCATCCCTCCTTCAGCTCTGACGCCCCGATGGTCCAGCCCTGACCGTCAGCACTGGGGCAGCAGTACCACTTCGGGAAACACTGGAGTAAGGCAGAAAGCAGCTCTCGTTTTGTCGGCTGCGCCCATTTCTCCCCTCCGCGATGTCAAGGTGGGTTTGGCTGTTACGGACCGAGCCAGTCCCCTCGCGGTTCCTCCTGCCAGCAGCCTGCGCAGGTGAAGTACAACTCAACATGATCCTGTCGCCATCTAGTACCCTGAAGGTAATAAACGTCTGACTGTTATTAGGCAGTTACTGTCTGAAGCCTTTCAACAACAAAAGAAGGGCTTAAAAAATGCCTCTAAATGCCACAGCTGCCAAAGGAGTGTGCTAGGGACCAGACATCTATTTTACTGCAGAGTTCTTCCACCATGCCTCCTCCTTCCTGGGCAAACGTGCCCTCATGAGGGTCTTTTAGGAGGGAAAAAAATCCAGTGTTTTCGCTCATTCCGGCTTCGAGATTCGCAATTACTGCAGGCAGAAAAGACTGTGCATAAGCCCCAGTTTGAGGTGGGGATATGGAATTTCAATCTGTGGTGTGCATAACAGGAACCCAGGCCGGGATGAATCACGCTATGTTACTTCAGTTTTAAATTTTTTTTGCACTGCGTAGGTTTTTCTAGGGCATATTCCATCAGGCACATACCGGTCAAATTCGCTTTGAACGTTTATTACACTGTTAGTCTGCGGTACACACACTTCAGATGTCAGAAACGGTAACAAAGTGGGCTTAGCAACTTAACAAAACCCTTCATCATTTCTGCAGATCGCCATGCATTCTCCGAGTGCTCTTTATCACAGCCATTTGACTACTATTTTTTTTGTTAGATTTGTCAGTTCTGAGGTATTTTGATTAAAGCCACACTGAGTAATTTCACCTTTTTTCCTTCATCAATACAGTAATTTGTAAATATCCCAGGATTATTTTTTTTTTTTTTGTCCTCCCACCCAGGAATGCAAATGGCCATTATGTACTCCCGAAGGTATCTCCAAATAACCCTTCTCCTTTTAACCTTAGGATTTTATTGTGTTAGTTGCTAGGTAACTGAGTAAGATTTATAGCCATCTATTGTTAATTTTGAAGGCAGTCTTCAGTTTCCCTGTAAATAGCATTTGGGAGTTGGAGTCCACACCAATAAAAACTTGCAGCCCAGTCCCACTCCGTGGAGAGGAGCACCTGCTATGAAACGTGGAGCCAAGTGGATCCATAAAGCTTATTCCCCCCCAAAAAAAGGGCTCAGCCCCTCTCAAACCGGGCAGGCTGGGCACTGCAGGGATGCTGGAGGGACCCTGGGCTCCCCTGGCCTCTGGTGCCGGCGCGACGATGTATCAGCGCTGGGATGCGGGCTGTGCCGGGTGCTGAGAGCATCCCAATTGCCGCCCTGCTCCCCTCCTTCCTGCTCCTCGTCCAGCCCCCTCCTCGTCCTTGCGGGCTGTCACTCGCTCCCCGAAATGACAGGGCTGCAGCTTTTTCCCAGAACTGGATTTCTTTGCTGTCGAGCCTGAGACTCCCCAGGCGCAGCCCTACCTCACCCCTCTTTGAGGAGAGGTGGGTGGTAGATGGCCCTGGTTCATGCGGTTCCTTAATGCTTCGCAATTTGAGGCTAAACACAGCAATCAAGCGGGGCTCTGCCAATTTGCACAAACCCTCCTTGCGCTATAGCAACAAGTCATTTTCTGCTATCCCTCCCTCCCTCTCTCCCTCCCTCGGGTTCTCTTGCGATCCAGCAGAATTATTTGCTTTACACTGTAAATTCACACTCCTTCCGTGCTACTTTTATTTTTCAGGACCATTCCTGAAGATAAGAAAAAACAAACCGACCTGGGGTAACTCGCAGAGAGGCAGGAGGTGAGCTGTCGGGAGGGAAGCCATCCTGCCCTTCACTTCCAACAGCACTGGAAGCATCACAGATGTCGTTCAGTCCCTCGCATTAATAATGCATTTGACATCCCACAGGTGGAAAGGTCCTTTTATTTATTTTTTTTAAAGCTGCTTTATTGTCTCTTCTCATGAGGGGAAAAGAAAATAGCCTCTTTCTTCCCGTTTCACAGGATTGAAACCTGCTGACAAATAGGGGAGTGAGATACCTGAGAACAGCAGACTACCAGTGGTTGTGGTGGGGCGGTAGCTCAAATCAGGCATAGGTTAGGTAGCTGCTCTAAGGGAAAATTCAGAAAACTATGTCCATAGTCCCTGAGATACCAGAAACGGTTTCTTTTCTGGCCACGATTTTTTCAGGTTCTACATTTGTGCTATTTTCACCCGCTGGAGATACCAGTTCTTTGGCCAAGGCAAACAGCCCAGGACCTACTTGCTGTCTAAAGCTTCCAATACTCCCACTTTAAATGCTTCCGTACATTTGGGCTCTTGAAAGGCCACTAGGAATGATCAAATGGGAAAAAAGCCATTAGTGAAATCTGAATGCGAGTCATACCTGGAAAGTTTCACATACCACTTGCACAAGGTGGAGGAAAGCTGATGAAGAGAAGGATATTATCAGCTTATCTCGGGCACCTAAGGAAGGCAGCCTCTCCCGGGGCGGGCGGGCAGCTCCCAGGGGTTATTCTAGGTGAGCTACGCACCAGTGCAAGGCACAGCTGCTGCCTTTTCCACCTAGAGCGGGATGAAGCTGTAGATGTTGAGAGGAGCTGTTGGAAGGACTTGAAGACGCCCCATTTTGTGCAATTCAGTGAGCAGAATTTAGGAACATCTCTAAAAAAATGTATCTGAAGGTCAGCATCTCTACATTGGGGTTGTTCAGCCTAAGGAAAAGGAGGCTGAGGGGAGACCTTCTCGCCCTCTACAGCTACCTGAAAGGAGGGGGTAGCGAGGTGGGGATCGGTCTCTTCTCCCAAGTAACAAGCGATAGGACAAGAGGAAACAGCCTCAAGCTGTGCCAGGGGAGGTTTAGAATGGATATTAGGAAAAAGTTCTTCCCTGAAAGAGTTATTAAACATTGGAACAGGCTGCCCAGTGAAGTGGTTGAGTCACCCTCCCTGGAGGTATTTAAAAGACATGTAGACCACCATGCTGAGGGACATGGTTTAGTGGTAACTGGACATTGTTAGGTTAACGGTTGGACTCGATGATCTTAAAGGTCTCTTCCAACCATGATTCTGTGATTCCGTTCTATGATTTGCCCCACCTGGATGGGGACAGAAGCTGAAGCGAGAGTCAGCAGAGCGGTCTGTTGTCATGCCCTTGGCTGAGGTTTCCTTGGATGAGCTGTACCGCTGATCCGGGTGGGTTGTCCCCCAGGACGCCTGGATTTGAAGGGACCTGGTCTGCTCAGGGATCCCCTGTGAAGAGAGCAGTAAAGGAGAGAGGAAGACAGCAAAGTCTTTCAGCAGCCGAGGCCCAGCGCGGACAGGAAGAAAGGCCACTGGCCTCTGCTCTCACGAGGCAAGGCTTAGACTCCCCATGTTATTCCCTGCCGCTGCCAGGAAGCAAACCTCCATGGATACTGCTGAACCACTCCTCCTTCCAGCAGCCTGGCCCGCGCCATATGCGGTTTATTATTTCAGAGCTCAGTTATTTGCCGGTTCAGCTGACGCGGGTACGTTTTATCTGTAGCTGCAGTTTCTCAAGCGGGGCTAGATTGCCACCAGCGGGTACGTGTTTGTTCTCGCCAAGCTCCGGCAAGGCGCCAGCCTCAGGGACAAGTGCACGGTTGTGCGCTCCCAACGCCACAGATCCGACCCCTGCTCCAAGGGGCTGCTCAAATCCCGGACCTGCAGTAGAGACACCTTCGTCTGGGGAGCCCAAGCCATGCATGAGGCCAGAGCTCCAGCCTCTGGCAGCATCTGGTACCTGCTTGCATCCTTTGCTGCAGACAGCTTCACTTAACGCCTGCCGGAGTGGGGGGGCATTACACAGACCTGGGAGCAAATAAGCCCCCGCTCATATTTGCCAGTCAGGAAGAGCTTTACCGCAGGGCTGCCTGCACGGCGGCTCACCTGGACACGTTTGCTCTTGCCAGTTCGCAGGGAGCCATCCCCGCTTCCCTGCTACCGTGAGTGGGAGCAATTAACGCATTTCCCAGCAATATACTCCTTTCTGCGGGGGGCCAGGGGGGGAGGCAGGCTGTAAGCTGTGAGTAGCTTCAAAGAGAAAGGTCAGCAAGGCAGCGAGGATGGATTAGTAAAGGACAATGCAGCAAAGACCTGATTAATTTAATTGCTCATCTGAAATGTAGTCACAGATTAAAGAAGGATGAAGAAATTATAAGCATATGAATGGAGCCAAGTAATGATTTTAAGGGAGAAAATACGTAGAGCCCTGCCTCCCCCTGCACCCTCTGCCCTGCGTACAAAGGGGTTTGTATTCAGGGATTACTCCACACTTCTGGCTCTTCTCCTCACGCCGTCTTCTCAGAGATGGAGACACCGACTGCCAGCAAATGTTTAAGTAGCTGCAGGTTGATATCACTGCGGGCAGCTCAGGTTGAGCAGGAGCATTAAAGCTCGGCGTGTGCCTGAGCCTGCGAGGAGATGTAATGTGGGAACCGTTTGGGCTCTTACACTCCCAGCAGAACTGAGGCTGGAACTGGATTGATGTGCATGGCCTCAGCCTCTGCACTTCATATCCAGCCACTTCCTTGAAGGACCCGAATCAGCTTCACAAAGGAGAAATGTATTTCTACCTTCCCTCGCCTTCAAATGGTACCTACATCAGATCTCCCTGTACTTACAGTCAAGAGATCATGTCTCCAAACACTTCAGAAATAATATTTATAACTACAGAGAGGCAGAAGTCATTTAACGGAATATTTTACAGGTTTGTTTTGTTGTTTTGTTGGGCTTTTTTTTGTTAATTGGAACAAACAAACCAAAAAACCCTCAGGAAATAAAATATAAAAAGCATATGGGTTAGGTCAAAACACTCTTCTCTTCTCGTTTTGATTTTTCAAAAACTGTGCCTTATGTTTGGTAATATAAAATAGCCGAAAAATTAAGCCAACTTTGAAGTGGAAACTCAGACTCTTCTGTGAAGGCCAAAAATAACTTAGCATTCTTCACCGCGCTATTGCAAAGAGAGGTCAGAAACTTGTCAACTAAATCTGCTGGAAGAAGCTACAATTCCGATTGCCTGGATTACTCCAGCGCAGGCAAAAATACTTGGAAGACACTGGAGTGAGACTGACGGGCACCACTTCTGGCCATCGGCTCTTTCCTCCTGCACGATGCAAAGCTGGAGAGCTGCCTCCAGGAATTTGTACCGCAAAGGGACTCATCCCTGCCCACTAAATAACCAACAGCTTCTAAGGTTAGCAACTTCTGGGTGAACTCAAATGTATTTCTTAAAAAGACTTGATTTGAAGAGTTCTCGATTTGAAGAGTTCAAGCGTTGGGAGAACTTACCACGTAGGCTGAGCTGCTTCAACTGTTAAGGACTCCTGGGTTGGGTTGAATTTCTGTGCCTTTGCCTGGCAGGTGGGAGAACTGTCTCGCCTCAATGCTGTTCCCCTGGCAGAAATGCTTTCTCGACGTCAGCCCTCAATCGTCTGTTTGGGAAGAGGAGTTGTGTTGGAAAGACCAAGTCTGGAAGTGCCTCAGTGTAAAATTGTCCTTCAAGCCCAGACTGCCCTCCTTGGACTTTTCTGCCTCTCCTCATTTTGCAATAGGATTTTTCAAAGCATGGCTACGCAGAAGAAGGTTTTCTAGCAAATATCCTGATTTAAGACTATCTCATTGAAACGTGAATTTGTAACAGCCTTCAACAAAATGCATTTTATTTTTCTATAGAGGAAAAAATGCCCATTATTGGGCAGAAGAGAACACTGAAGAGATCAAGCAATCACCTCTGTCTCTGGAGCAATTAGTCCTGATATCCTGTACAACGAGGCTGAAGAAGAGCGCTCTAATTTTCATATACCTAAGCATCAAAAGTGTTAAAATGACCCTTTCATTATACAGGGCTGAAACGTTAAATATATTTCAGGGGCTGTGCACAGACCCCCCTGTTGCCTTAATTCCACAGCAGCCCACATTTATTGTCCTTGTAATCATTTATTAAGGATAAATGATAGAAAAGACAAACATCTTTAAGAGATTGGTCACTTAAACTAAGAATTCAGCTTTCGAAATACTGCATGTTCTGTTTTCTGCATCTGACAGTGTTCTAGACAGCATGAGAAAGGTATCCTCTCTCCTTTTGGATTAAAAACATAGAAGCTGAAAAAGGCTGGAGCTGCCAGCACCAAGAGATCTGCTGCATTTTCTGAGATGAAGCAAGAGGAACACACAAGGGAGGACAGAAAAACGCAACTTCTTCACTCTTACCTGCTGCCTCTGGGGCAGGGGCCATGCAAGACTCTGTCTGCAATTTGTCTGGTTGCCCTCCTGGAGCCGGTCCCCACGCTTGCTTCCTTTTAACCCAAATTTCTTACACCTGAATTTTCTTGTATATTTGATACTATTTTTTTCAAACTTAGAAAAGTTTGGTTTTGAGTTTTTTAAGATTTCCTTAAATAGCACTGCGAGCTGTGTGGAGCAGGTCCAGTATCCCTGCTCATCCTTCAAAAACATTTGCAAAATGAACTGTTTGGCTCCCTTATCGTCCCATGGCAAGGGATGTCCCTGGTGCATGGATGGCCTCCGAGTGGCGCACGGGGCACCTCTGAGGTGTGCTCGGGTATGTTTTGTACCTCGGGGCACTCCTCTCCCGGACAGAAATTGGGGGGCATCAGCCCATCCGACTGGCAGGACACAAGTCGTGCCGTGGCCGTTCTCCAAGATGGTCCCTGGTCCACAGACTCCAACATGGACTTGGGGCAGGGCTCCATATAACCAACATTATTGCCTTCCCTCCTTCCTTTCGCATGGGACAATCAAACAAGGACCCCAAAAGCTTGGAAATAAAGACCAGCACAGAAAGGCATTTTTACCATTCAATGTATTATTCCCTTGTGTACAAAGTATTTTGCCTCTATAATAGCACACAGGTATTGAAATACGATGGCAAATGCAGAAAGACCATACAGACATGTCTTACAGGTCTTTTCATTTCCTTTTGAGTATAAGCAGAAAGAAAAGAAACACTGTACAGGAAAGTGCTTGCAAAAAAACCCCCAGTTTGTAGAAGAATAATGGCATTGATATACAGAGCCCAGAGTTGTTTCCTGAACAAGAAATGTCTAATGTCTCTGGTCCTCAAAGTCTGTTCCTGTTTAATGAAGACCATTAATGAACCACAGGATCAGTGCTCTATCCTTTTTTTTCCCTTATAGTTTATTTAACATTTTCCTAGGTTTCTCTTGCTCTGTTAATAGCTGCTATGAAACTATATTGTAGAAATGAACGCGTACAGGTCAAAATAATATTTCTTTTTATAAATAGCCATTGACTTCATTAGAGAAAATATAATAAGCCTGTACTTTCTAAGCACCACTGTTTCTTTCTAAACTTCATAGTGCAATTTTCCCTTTTCCCCTACAGAAGTTATACATAAGCAATTATCATAAAAAAAAAATCACTATTCCATTACTACTCCTTTCCCCTTTCCCTTTTTCCTCTTTCTCTTTCCCTTTTCCCCTTTCCCTTGTCCCTTTTTCTTTTCTTTCACCTGTGAAATGGTATTTTTGGCATTTTTCTCAGAATGGTAGAATTTACTATTGGTATGCATAGACACAAAAATAGTCTCTCTAAGATACGAGCCTATCTACTTACGTGCTACTAAGCCAAAAAACCCAAACGATGGCTAAGAGTCTCATTCTTTTCTCTAAGTCGGAATGTTAATAAGAGCAGCAGAGGCACACACAGACGTGCCGAGCACCGGTTCTCAAGCTGCTGGGCTGCAAGGAGCCCTGCTCGCCTGTGAGATGTCTCCCGGCTGATGTGAACACGCCGATCCCCGGTTGTTCAGGCTGACAGGTTTCGCTCTGAATGCTGAACACAGCCCGGCGCACACACAGGTTACGAATCCAGGGATCGGATCGTTTATCACCATCGATCCAGCTGATGACACATCCTTTGGGGAGCTCTGCAAAAGACTCGCACCAGATCCTGAGGTTGCGTTTGTTAACTGTTGGCAGCCAGAACTGCAAGACTTATCTGAAGTAGCAGACAAACCTCTTTAGTTTTCCAAACTGCTGGCAATTTTGTGCTGAAAAGCTTCCTGTCCTTGTACTTTGTGCTCCTGGCTGCCCCGATATGTAAGAAGCAAGGGCAGCATCTTCCTATCGCTAAGTAGAATTGTGGAGAAAGAGATAAGGGACATAGTCATAGACTACAAAAATAATCTGGTCACATCACCCCCGTTCAAATGTGCTACGAAGCTCTGCGAAGCTGTGGCATTGCACAAGCGGCGGGCTATGTACAGGGGGGAGCCATCGCACAGCCGCCTTCGGCGCCTATGGGAGATGTCTCCTCAATTTTT
>VYZM01012925.1:1351475-1362671 GCA_013398915.1 Dromas ardeola | reverse complement strand
ATGTATATATATATATAAAAAGGCAATGCTAAAGGTCTGGTTGTACACGGAATGGCGGATAGGCAAGGAACGCAGATGCCTTACCAGGAAGATCCGAAGCAACACAGAAGTAGGCGTAAAGCAGCCTGTTTTTGAAGGGGGGGGGCAGAGTTATCTCTAAGTACAGAGTGATCCTGTTGAAACCAGGCAGAGCCAGCGCTGAAGCCTCCCTTTGCAGATGGTCTGCGAGTGAGTAGGAAGCTGGGGAAATGCTGCAGGTGCCCGCAATGGAGTCCCCCAGCCAAGAGGAAGGGGCGGCTTGGCTGGGCATGCTGTCCCCATCCATCCCCTGCCGCAGCCCCCGCGTTCCCCACCGGCAGGAATAATACAGAGAGAACACGGCAGGGATAACACAGAGAGAACACGGCAGGGATGCTTCAGGCTTCCCGCGAGGGTTTTGCGGCGCCGGCCGTAAGAAACGGCAGCGTTTCTCAGCGCACAGCCCAGGGAAACATATGGCCTGATCAGCCTGTCTGGGATGAGTTAATACCCTGCTTCCAGATGGAGCCAGGAAGCACAGTGGCACATGCAATCAGGAGACAAATACATGTTTTTTTTAAAAAGCAAGTTCTCTTCAGAGCCCTACAAAAATAAGGGGCTCGAGCTGAAGATCCATCTGCAGGAATTTTCCGAAACCTGGGATAAATCTTGATCGATTTGAATCGCCTGACTATTTTTTTTTTCTGCTTTCTTCCCTTTTTCACTGATAAAGGCACTGGATTGACTAAAACTACAGAGCATTAATAAATATCACGTTAGCACCAAACCAGTGGTTTTTAGCACTGGCCACAGAGGTCATGTGAAATTCAAAACATACCTAAAAGATAAAGATTGCTAATGCAACTAGCACTGTATTCATTGTCATGTTTTCCTCAAGTGCTGTCGGCCTAATCCCTAAAATAAAATTTAAGCACATCTTGTCTATTTTCCTTACATAAAGACAGATTGAAATGCCAAAAATACCCCTGTGCAGATTGTGTAGCACCGTAGAGGGCCAAAGCAGCCCATAACTGAAGGAAAATTACTGATTGAAAGTAAACAACTGAATACAGTGACAATAAAGTATCACTTGTCATAATGCTACATATAATGTAGAGTACGCAAAATGCAGTGGTTTGACTGCAGGATTTAACAATAAAAAATAAAAATAGTAAAAGCAGCCTTAATATAATGATTTTACGTACAAAAATATTAAATCAAAATAAATAATTCCAAACATAAATATTATACTGTACATTAAGAATATGCGATCTATATACACACATAAACAGATTAAAAAAGTGGAAGGCAGAGGTATTGCATCACTATCCTTCATCCGTCTCCTCTCCGCTGGCCGCTCTCGGAGAACCTGGGAAATACAGACAAGGTGCACGTTAGAGTCGGCTCATGATCTTTGCCTCTGAAGCCTGTAACTAGAGAGATCGTCACAAGAGCGGAGCCAAAGCGGGTGGGACGCATGTTTCCAGTTGACAGTGTTATACTGGGTTACTGGTGTTACTGGGGGAAGCGAGGACTGGGAGCCCGGGATGCCATCGCTCCCCGGATGCTGCATGAGACGGGTGGCTGTCAACCAATGTACTCAATGCACAAGTGCTTTTGCAAGCGTGGCCTGATCCGCTCCTTCAGCACGTTTTTGGGGAAGATTTCCCTTCGCGCAGAGGCAGCTGGGAACTCACCATTGCTATAACACCTGAACATCGAGGCCTGTTCCAGATGATGGAGTACACTTCCCACAGTAACCGCCGCATTTTCCTACTACTTTGGTACCATCCTGCAGGCAAAACCAGAAATAACATCTCATGTCAGGGCTCAGGAACTCTACGCTGTGAAAGGGCCGGATCTGGGATATTCTAGCCAGGGTTTTTAATAGAAAATGTCTTGGAAGGAAAACAAATTATGCCTAAATCAATCTACAAAATCACCATTATATTTAAATGTATGCAAATGTAATTCCCTTTAGTGCTACCAGGTCAGATGGTGAACACAAATAAGAAAGGGTAGTTTTGATTTATTACTTTGAGAGATGCCCAAGGAGAAGGCCATTTGGAGGGGTATCTCAAGGGTATCTGCTTTCTCCAACGTGCCCCACAGTGAATAACTGTAATGAGCGGAAAACTTGGCTCATGCAAGAGCAAAACCCCGTGTAGACAATAACAGCTCCTCGGTTGTGCCTCAGCACATGAAGGGCACAAGAAGGATATTTGTAGGCAGTACCAAGAAACATCCATTTGGAAGGGAATGGCCTGGAGTGGGTCCAGAGCCATTACAAGAAGGAAACAGGCTGAGAGAGCTGGGGTTGTTCAGCCTGGAGAAGAGAAGGCTCCGGGGAGACCTTATAGCGGCCTTCCAGTCCCTGAAGGGGGCCTACAGGAAAGCTGGGGAGGGGCTGTTTGCAAGGGCTTGTAGCGATAGGACGAGGGGCAATGGTTTTAAACTAGAGCAGGGCAGGTTTAGGTTAGACATTAGGATGAAGTCCGTTACAACGAGGGTGGTGAGACACTGGAACAGGTTGCCCAGAGAGGTGGTGGAGGCCCCATCCCTGGAGACATTCAAGGCCAGGCTTGATGAGGTTCTGAGCAACCTGCTCTAGTTGAAGATGTCCCTGCTTACTGCAGGGGGGATGGACTAGATGACCTTTAAAGGTCCCTTCCAACCCAACGCATTCTATGATTCTATGATTCTATGACTGAGACTATGCCACTTGCTAAAGTGCCGTCCCCTCTCAGCTCTGCATTTCCACAGACAGAAGAGACAAAGGGAGACGTGGACTGGTCCTGGGGTTGGACTGGTCTCCAGGAGAGCCCAGCGAGTGTGGTGCAACTCTGGTCTGGAATTAGGAGATTAATCCATCTGGCCTTCCTTATCCTACCTCTGCAGAGTCTTTCTCCTTTGGTCATTACAATGGACAGACAGTCCTTGAGGGGAATTCAGCCCTCAATTACCAGAAAATTGGACTTAAGTGCAGGACAAGCCTGAAGAAAGCATTTATTTTTAAACGAGCTCCCTCCTGCCCTTGACACTATTGATCTGTGATTGCAGCAGGCTGCTATCATCTCTTCTCACTATGCCTTTCTGTCTCCTGCTCCTGCAGGCAATTACACCCTTGGAACAGCACTTGACAGATGCCACCGGGTGATGGAGGTAAGAGTTGTCTCTTAGACCCCCTGTCCCTTAAAGTTTGTTTTAATCCTGCCAGCCGTGATGGTGTCTGCTCTCTACAACCCCAAAGTCGGCTGCCTGGGCTTCTCCTTTAGGAAGGGGAGAAGAATAGCAAAGCACCTGCCAGAACTAACACAGGGGGTCTGTGCTGGTCCTCAGAAGAGGATGCTGGAACATGCTTTGCTGCAGCATGGTTGGACCAGTAGCATTTAATTCTCCTTTAAAAGCCCCAGCACTGATGAGCTTCGTGGGCTCAAGGGGTTCCCCAGAGCCAGGGAGACCTGTAGCAGCACAGGAGAGGACATTTTGCAGATTGCTTTTTGTTAGATGAGTACGGTGACCTCCTTAGGAGAGTTTCAACAGGGGCAATCGGGATGACTCACATGAAGTAACAGCCAAAAAAACGATCCCCGGAGCTCAGGTGACCTGGATCTCTCCCAGAGAGATAACCCCAGCCCATTGGGAAGGTCCACGGCCTCCACACTTTATCAGCCACGTTTTAGGACCAACTCCTACTCGGGGCACACTCGCCTGGCACCCGGAGCCTCTCCGGCAGGTCCAGCCCTGCCCTGCAACCCTGACCCCACGCATCCCGGTCCTGCCTGCCTGGGATCCAACTCCCTGCCGGACTCCTCAGACAACTAATTAAGGATATGTCTGCTCCACAGCACGCAGCGTTTTCAGCTTCATGGTTAAGCAGGCTCACTAATTAATTGCAACAACTCAAATCAAGTTAAACCTGATAGGCCCCCCCACCCCCGCCCCACACAGTTACAGGCAACACTTCATTTCTGATGTCAGATGTTAGATTTTTCTTCATGTCTGCTTGGAAGATGTAAGACGTTGCCATGAAAGACAACAATTAGAAAGTTCTCATGAGCAAGTATAACCATAATTAAAATTACAACTTACTGGGGATTTTTGAATTTCCGACACTGCGTAATTCCCTTGCGAGAGCCACTTTGCCGTTCCTGTTAAGGACAGGCCTGTCCCGTAAAGGTCTATGCTGAAGCGACCCTAAAAAACAAGTAGACGAGCCTGGTTACCCCAAAATACTGTGCTTTTGCCACGGTGTCACTTTTCTAACAGGATCTTGCCGGCAACGTTTTCAATTTTTTCCATCGCTCTGATAGTGATTAGCACATACTGTACAAATCACAGCATGGTTTGGGTTAGGAATTTCCTTCTCGTTGGTGGCTGCAAGGAAGGAGGGGCTTTATTTTGGGTTTTCACTGCTTTTTCTCGGGTTTACACTGCTTTTTTTTCCTCGGTTTTACACTGCTTTTTCGCGGTTTGCCAGCTGAGGGCATTCTTGGCTTTTCCATGGCAAACTGCGGAGCCTGTCGTGCTCCAGCAGCTGATGGGAAAGGTACCCCAGGGACGCACCGCAGCCACTCTCGCTGCTCCCTCCTCAACTGGAGAGGGCACACTTGTCCTTATTTTCCTTATTTTCCACTGGGCTTTCTTTTTTTTTTTTCCCTTCTTCACCCAGACTTCAGTAAAATCAAAACTCTTTCATTTGTTTATTTCTTAAAAACGTCCTTCACTTCATTCCCACCTGTCTGCAAATGCACAAAATGGACAGAAAATTAAGGGCTAGGTCTGCATCCAACGGGGATGCCCCCAGCCTTCCCCTTACCCCCGCGGCAGACCCTAGCCCTGCCTGTTTTTGGACCCAAGGAGGGATCCCCAGGCTGACCCGCAGCCCAGCACGGCCGTGCGGTACCAGATGGCTGTTAGCTTTGCTCCCTGCACTTGCTGCCTTGGGAACGTTGATTTTCTGCAAGGCGTAAACTGTCTGGGTCAGGTGGATGGATATTAACATTCATGAGCCTTCCCAAGGTAAGAAGTCAATCCCTAAGCCGCTGAGCTGTGCGGAAAAAGTGTCAGCTCTGAAAGTAGGGAGGGAAGAGATGCAGCGGTTTGCCCTCTGCCATCTGTTGCTGAGACTCCCTACTTAATGCCCTTTGCGAGCAAGGTCCGCCCAATACCTTGGACTATCCAAACATACCACTTATCATCCCTCATCTCGACAAAAAACTAGGTGTGCTGGGGACATAGAGCAAGCCACCTGTAGCACAGTGTTAATTAGTCTCTTAAAGACTTTCAAGAAAGCATATTTCTTCCAAGCAACTGGGCTAGACGTCCTGCATCGCCTCCCAAACCTACTGAAGATGTGATTTAGCCCGTGCCTAGCTCTGTGCTTTCATGGCCGGGCACCTGGCGGTGCTGGGACAGGCTGGATTTGCCCTGATGCGCAGGCACTGCCTTTGGTTCGTCATCTTTTTCCCAGCCCCGAAGTGGAGTGAGTGGTGGTCCCACTGGGCTGCTGTGAAAATAAGCATCAGGGCGTGAGGATGGTGGGGCAGCAGCTGGCAGGTACCATGGTGGTCTCCGGTGGCTGGACTCCATCAGTCCAATGGCAGAAACCCAACCTGTTCCTGCCCTGCAAAGGCTCTCCCCCTTCCTTCTTGGGAATTTTCCCCCTGGAGCTGGCTTGGCAGGAGTCCTGCTGTCTGTCTGCTGCCTTCTCCACCCAGAAGAGTTACCTCACCCATCTTCTTGCACCCCCATTTCAGTGAATACAAGACTGCGGAGCACAGAGACAGGGTCCCAGGGCATTCCGATGGCCTGATCCACTACTGCTCTCCCTGCCCAGCATTTCCACCAAGCCCTGCCGTGGACCGATCCCCCTACCTTCAACTACGCATGCAAAGTCCGGCCCTTCTCCCACAGCTTATTTCTTCTTCCTTTTCTCCTTTACTGCCGACTGTCTGAGGCCCTGGGGAATGTCCCTTAGTCAGTCCCGACACTGGTCCGATAATAACCTGACGTTTTCCCATATGGAAAATAGAGAGTGCTTTCTGCCTGGACAAAAGGAAAACTTGCCGACCACTGAGATGAGAATGTGACACTCACTGGAGTTGGGCTGATGTGATCAGCAGTAATTAATAGAGGGCCTGAACATAACAAATGGCACCAATTCCTATGAAATGCTATTGTCAAATACCTGCGGGCATTTGGCTGCACTGTAGCAGTCCCCAGCAGTGGCATAAGGAACAGGTCGTCCATCATGTGTCCGTGCGAACTGTAAATCGGTCGCTGCGGAGAACAGTTGGTGAATAACACGGAAAGAGGGAGGAGATTGCAGGGAGAGAGACAAAATAGATGTAAACATGCTCTTCGCTAACGTTTAAATTCACTAAAGCTGGTTTCAAACATTAATCTTGAAAGTCAAGATCTCATCTGTTGGCTTTTTAATACTAAATCCCCAATTCATCCCACACGTGACTCCCGGTATGTGAGCGCTGAATTTAACAGGACGCTCACACGCTCGACATTTACAGCTCAGTTTAAGTGCACTGGTGATTTAGGACCTAGGTATAAATAACAGCAAAACTCGCACCCATGACTTGGGTTTTATTTCTCTATCAGAAAATGCCCCACTTTCAAGAAGGCCATGGGACCTCCTAAATCCCATTTTAAAAAAAAAAAGGCAAACAATCATCTCTGTGCTCTCCTGGCTGCCCGGCCCAGAGGTCGGGGTTTCAAAGGGAATTGGGATATTTTGCTCTGGAGGGATCTGAAGTAACCCAGACTCATTTAGATGGGGATGTGAGATAGCTCCTGCCTGACAGAGGTAGATGCCCAGCTCCTTTTGAAATTCAAAGGGAGCTGGTACCAAATTCCCCGAGGGCAGTTCCTTTGAGATCCTTACTTAGGAGCTTTTACAGACTATTAGTAGCTTTTTACAGATTGATAGACTGGGAGGAATCATGGCTTGAAATTAAGTGATAAAAAACCCCTATCAGATAAAGCATCATTTTACAAGGAAGGATTTTGATTTGCTAAAAAAATCTCCACTATTTTACTGAATGAACCCCCAACAATATGTTGTATTTTTAAAACATTTGCTGGAAACTGATAGCATTCCTGGAGTCAAGGGGACTGTAACCGTAATCCTATGGGATGCTGTGGGCTCTCTGGTGGCGGGATGGCTCCCAGCTCTCATGGATGACAAGAGAGACAGGGTATCATTTATACCGCACAGCTACAGTCCCCTCCTCCCTTGCAAATCCACGGCCCCAGCTCCATCACTCTCCAGACAAGTTATTTCCCCATGGCCTGGCTCTGCCAAGAGCCTCCTCCGCCCCGGCCCTGAGGAATCAGCATCCCCGACCCCACTGGAGACCCTGCACTGGTCCAGCTCTTCCCTGGTTAAGCTTTCTGTCTGAGTCCAGTCTGAAAATAGGAGATCAAATGAAATAAAATCCTTCAAAAAACACACTGGGCTGCTGGGAGCACGCAAATAATCATTCTGCACAGCAGATGCACCAGCGACTATCTTAATATTTTCCCATGAGCATCTCTCATGTACTCAAGTTGCAGTCTCTAAGTGTAAAGCAGCCTTTAACAGGAATATTGCTCACTAGAGTACTACTACTTGTTTGTAGTTACAGCTATATTTGTGTAAAATAAACATATTTTTTTTTTAATGGCAAGGCCCTGTTTTTACTCACTTATTATTTGCATAGTGTTCAGGTCCAGCCTTACTTTGCTGAAGGTGGAAAACCCAGCTGCTGTGTAATCTTTCCTACACTGGCAGTCTTCTCGTCTGCTCCCATTATACGGACATTCAGTCGGGTTATGCAATCTAAATCAAAAGAAAACCCTTTCTACTCATGACCGGGAAATATTGCCATGGAAAACAAAAATATTGTGAAGCTCAGGATTAAGGGATTTCTTACCTGTACCCATACACTTCTGAAAAATTCTCTGCATCCCCATTTACAAGGGTCACGTACTCCCTTGGGCTGTCAGTCTGCATCCCGGAGCAATACACCTGAGAGAGAGAAGCCGGAATTTTGTCAGGTATCATGGGCAAAGGGATGGCCGAGAAAACTGAAGGTAGAAAATGCACGCGTGGAAGTGAAGAGCACATGCAGCGTGCTCTTGCACCTTTGGGAAATGCATTAACCATCAGTCTGTTGCTGAAATGCACCTTTAACATCTTTCCTTTGACTTGAAGAAAATATTCACCATCTTCAGTGACACCTTTGAGATTTTTAACGTCTTTGCAACTCCTTGGTAACTCACCTGAAACAAAACAGAAATACTTGTAGTCACTGAGCAACGTACATCAAAAATTTCTTCTGTGAAGCATCTAAAGCCTCAAACTACTTTGTTTATTTTTAAGAGGTCTCCCTGAAGTGCCTTAGTGCTTAGTTGGATGGCTCCCAATGCTTGGAACTACTGCACATCTCTAGGAGCTTGATGGGAACAGATGCTGAAGCCACGAGAAAGGCAAAGGGAGATGCAAATCTGCAGACTTACAGTCATGGACGTTGTGGCATGTCCTCCTCTCTTCGGGTTTCAGATCCGCATGGCACAAGCTGCTGACCTGGTCGTTGTTCGTCAAACACTGCACCGACCGGTGCATGACTCCAACTCCACAGGTGACGGAGCACTGCAAGAGAGAAGCAGAGATTCGTATTTTATCTCAAGGGCTTCTAGGCTCCAGGGGACCAGAGGCAGCCCATTTCCCTTCTATCAAGAGACAGCAGCAAAGGCCTCAATCCTGCAAAGTGTTCAAACACAGGCTTAATTTTAATCAAACAAGTAATCTCTTTGATTATTAATCCCTTCGTTATTATCATTGCCACTATTTCAAGAAGACTAAGAAACTTCGCTTAGCACTGAAACACTTTACAGGATGAGGCAGTATTTGTTAAGGTGAACCATGTGCTCACGTGAAATTGTTTATTTTTCACTCTAGGAAGAGAGAAATGTTCACCAGAATGCCTGAATAGTAGAAATCCTCTTCTGGTGGCTGGGAGACGTTGCTTGGGTCACTGACAGAGGCCTTTCAATAAACATGACATGGGTTGTTGTTTTCTATCCAAATTGCACCAAACCAAAGACTCCAAACCCTTTCTCCCCTTGCCCTCTGGAAAAATGGCTGAATGTGTGCAAACACTGGGTGATACTCAAATGGCCCAAATCAAGGTCAATCTTAAGGATGAAATAGCATAAGTTACTGGAGCTACTGAGCAGCACCTCGTCGGGGCTGGCTGCTGCTGAGCATGGGTAATGGGAGGCGGGAGCATCTTTTTCCCCCTCTGCAACTTGTTCTTTCAGTACTTGAGAACTGAAAATCAGCTCTTTCTACAGGTACCAGCTTAGGCTGCTGAGAAAATGAGGATGCTCATCTGTTTAGAAATGCTTAGTATAAAGGAGTGCACCATGAAGGAGATGGTCTTCAACAGCTCACGGTATTTGCAACTTGGTGTTTACGCTTTATCTGGTCCAAATCCATAAAACTTAACTAAAGAGCTGAGCAGGACTCTCCGTGTCCATCAAAGGTGATAGTACTGTACGTTATTTTACATTAAATCCCTTTGAAAATGAGACATGAGAAGGGTCATGGCACTTTGTAGTCACTGGGAGATTCAGCAGCCCAAAGTGAGGAGAAAGGTCTTGCTCTCTGAAATGGATACTCTTTGCAACGAAGCTGTATTAATGAGATGGACATTTTGCACTGAAATTCTGGGGGAAAATACCAATAAATTGAGGCTGAGCTCTTTGCTGTAACTCCTCTGTCCTGACTTCCAGGGAGGATCTGAGCCTTCTTATAGGGCAGGAGGAACTTAGGTTTCAAATGGCTCTGCCATTTGCTGTGACAACTTCCACTACATTTTGCTTGACTTGACCCTCGTTGCCTTGTAAAGGTTTGACAAATTCCTACAAATGCCTGAGCTGGGTTAGTAAATCAAATTTATGGGAGAAACATCACATTTCAAAGAATGTCAGAAGCCCAAAGAAGTGAAATGTTATCACCTTAACTAAAATTCAGTCTTGTAGTTCAGGCTCCAGAAAAGGCCCAACACAAATAACTTTAGCAGAAGGCAAAGTTTTTTCCCCTGCCCTGTCCCAGCATTTGTAAGAAGGAAGCGGGGGCCGGGGAGGGGGTGGGGGGGAAGAAAAAGAAAGAAAAATCCTTTTAAGGCTAAAATTGCCAGTGTTTTAGCCTATTGGTGGTTCCCAAGTCTTGCTCACACACATGGACAAGTGGGATCAAGCCCAGCTGCCAACCACCCACCACTCCCTCTACTCTAGCACAAGGCAGTTGGAAAAACCCTTGTTTTCTGGCAATGACCCCACTTTCTGAGTAAGCATTCAGCATGCCTCTCAACACTGCCACAAATTTTGTCTACAATCGAATTTTCATGGAGATTGTGACTCCACTCGTAGCTGCTGGGACTCCCCCATACGATGGGGTTCAGTCTGGAGCAGGAGCCCTACACACACCGGGGCTGCCAATGCACGAGGGTGTTCACTGTATTAATTTATGCAGCTCTCAAATGTTTTCCTGCCAAACCTTGGGATTGTGTCCTCTGTGTAAAGAAAAAGAAAGTTTTTTTCCAATTTTTTTCAGTGAAAAAATGAAGTTTGCCAAACTTACGCTTCCCCAGTTGCCGACGCGCCAGGACGCCGAGACGGGGCACTCCCCGAGGTAGCAGGGCTGGATGTTGGGCGGCTGCGTGCCAGGACAGTTGACCGTGTTCTGGTACCCGTACTCGTAGTGGTCCTTCCCGGTGTAAATCTCGCTGCAGGACACCAGGCGCTGCCTGTATCCCTTCCCGCACGTGACGGAGCACTGCGGGCAGAGGAAACGCCTGTCAGCACCGAATGCTTCGGGAAGGCTGCCCGAAATGGGGAGGAAAAGCAAGTTTACCAGCTTTTAACACGGCAAGCTGCTCCGAGGGATCACTAGTAACTATTTAAGCCAACTAAGAGCATTGTGAGTGGCCGCAAGCGGGCTGGCGCCCAACACTGTCTTTGAGCACCCAATTCCCCCCTGTGCTGCTCCACAACCCCCTGCTCCAGGTTGGCTCCTGGGCACAAGTTATCTGTCCCCAAGGGCAAAGAAAGGAGCAGAAAATCCTTGAGAACTCAGAAATGCTTCTATTATTTGGATTTCTTTTTTTTTTTTCTCTT